>JAOPSE010000618.1:0-401291 GCA_029449295.1 Zea luxurians
TCGATTAATTCATTGATCTTATCAATTTTAGTTCTTTCTAAACCTTTGAATAAACTAGTGTAATCAATTTCATCATCATCACTAGAGTCCTCATCACTAGAAGTAGAGTACTTAGGAGTTTCTCTAGTGATTACCTTCTTTTCCTTTGCCATTAGGCAAGTGTGGCGCTCATTGGGGAAGAGCGGACGATTTGTTGAAGGCGGCGGCGGTGAGTCCCTCGTCGTCGGAGTCGGACGAAGAACAATCCGAGTCCCACTCTTTGCCAAGGTGTGCCTCGCCCTTAGCCTTCTTGTACGCCTTCTTCTTTTCCTTCTTCCCGCTTTTCTCTTGTCCCTGGTCACTATCATTATCAGGACAGTTAGCAATAAAGTGACCAGTCTTACCACACTTGAAGCAGGAGCGCTTTCCCTTCGTCTTGTTCTTTTTGGATGCTCCTTGCGACCCTTTAGCGCCGTCTTGAAGCGCTTGATGATGAGGGCCATTTCTTCCTCATTGAGCCCCGCCGCCTCAACTTGCGCCACCTTGCTAGGTAGCGCCTCCCTGCTACTTGTTGCTTTGAGAGCAACAGTTTGAGGCTCGTGGATTGGGCCATTCAAACGCCTCATCAACGTATCTCGCCTCCTTGATCATCATTCGCCCGCTTACAAACTTCCCAAGTATTTCCTCGGGCGTCATCTTGGTATACCTAGGATTTTCACGAATAGAGTTTACAAGATGAGGATCAAGGGACAGTGAAGGACCTTAGCATAAGCCGGACGACGTCGTGGTCCGTCCATCTCGTGCTTCCATAGCTCCTTATTTTGTTGACCAGGGTCTTGAGCCTGTTGTATGTTTGGGTTGGCTCCTCTCCCCTGATCATTGCGAACCTCCCTAGTTCGCCCTCCACCAACTCCATCTTGGTGAGCATGGTGACATCATTCCCCTCATGCGAGATCTTGAGGGTGTCCCAAATCTGCTTGGCGTTATCCAAGCCGCTCACCTTATGGTACTCTTCCCTGCACAAGGATGCTAAAAGAATAGTGGTAGCTTGTGCATTTTTGTGAATTTGTTCATTTATAAACATGGGATTATCCGAACTATCAAAATGCATTCCATTTTCTACTATCTCCATATACTTGGATGAAGAGAGAACAAGTGACTACGCATTTTTGTGACTCCAAAATCTGTAGTCCTCTCCATCAAAGTGTGGAGGTTTACCAAGAGGAATGGAAAGCAAATGTGCATTTGAATTATGCGGAATACGAGAGTAATCAAAAGAAAAGTTTGAGTTGACCATTTTCTTTTTCTCGTAGTCGTCGTTGTCTTTTTGGGAAGAAGAAGATTCGTCGCTGTCGTAGTAGACTATCTTCTTGATGCACCTCTTCTTCCTGTCCTTCTTCTTGTGACTTGAGCCCGAGTCAGTGGGCTTGTCGTCTTTTGGCTCATTGATGAAGGACTCCTTCTCCTTGTCGTTGATCACCATCCCCTTTCCCTTAGGATCCATCCCTTCGGGCGATTAGTCCCTTTCTTGAAGAGAACGGCTCCGATACCAATTGAGAGCACCTAGAGGGGGGGTGAATAGGTGATCCTGTAAAACTTGAAACTTAAAGCCACAAACTTGATTAAGTGTTAGAGCAATAAAGCCAAGTGGCTAGAGAGGAGTTCTTGCTAACACGATAACCACAAAGAAATCAACATAGAGAGGCACAGTGGTTTATCCCGTGGTTCGGCCAAGTCCAACACTTGCCTACTCCACGTTGTGGTGTCCCAACGGACGAGGGTTGCACTCAACCCCTTTCAAGCGGTCCAAAGACCCACTTGAATACCACGGTGTTTCTCTTGGTTTCACTATATCCCGCTTGCGAGGAATCTCCACAACTTGGAACCTCTCGCCCTTACAATTTGATTATCACAAAGAAGCACGGAAGTAAGGGTGGGAAAAGCAACGCACACAAGACACAAAATCAGAGCACAAACACGCACACTAGTCAGAACTTGAGCTCGCAACACAACTCGAAGAGTTCTCTACTCAAATGGAGCTCTAGTTGCTATCACAAAGAATCAAATGCGCGGAAATGGAGTCTTGGTGCTTAGAGTTGATCAAAGAATGCTTGGTGTACTCCTCCATGTGCCTAGGGGTCCCTTTTTATAGCCCCTAGGCAGCTAGGAGCCGTTGGAAGCAATCCAGGAAGGCAAATCTTGCCTTCTGTCGGGTGGCGCACGGACAGTCCGGTGCACCACCGAACATCCCCTGTTCACAGTCCGGTGTAGATTGCTTTCCCAAATTTGGTGCAGCCGACCGTTGAAGATTTGGAGCAGGTTGGCGCACCGGACACTGTCCGGTGCACACCGGACAGTCCGGTGCCCCCATCCGACCGTTGGCTCGGCCACGTGTCACGCCGCGGATTGCGCAGCCGACCGTTGGCTCCCCGGACAGTCCGGTGCCTCACCGGACAGTCCGGTGAATTATAGTCGTAAGCTGTTGACTTGGTTCCCGAGAGCAGCGACTTCGCCGCAGACGACTCACCGGACAGTCTGGTGCACCACCAGACAGTCCGGTGATTTATAGCCGTACGCCGCCGTCGAGACCCAAGAGCAGGTTGTTCACCGGGACTGGTCCTGGCACACCGGACACTGTCCGGTGCACCACCGGATAGTCCGGTGCACCTAGACCAAGCTGCCTTTTGGTTGAATACAGCCAACTTAACTCCAACGCGATTTCTCCTGTTTTCTAACACTTAGACACAATACATTAGTCTTCAAAACAATGTACTAAGTCTAGAAACATACCTTTAATCTTGATTTTCACTTCTTGAGTCTTTGGCACACATATTACACAACGCATTTTGTGTTTAGCACTTAATCACCAAAATCTTATAGAAATAGCCCAAGGGCACATTTCCCTTTCACTATGTCATTGTGAACACAAGAGCTAAAGTACACATACCCTGTTAAGGTCGTGTGTCTCCAATTTAGGCGATGGAGCAGGCATGAACATGGACCACATCTCCCTTTTGAAGCCTATGTACATAGCCACTTCAAAATATTAGTAATAAGTGGCGACGGTGTACCAAAAGGAATGGCTGCAACTGTGACACCAAAAGGCATGCATCCCTCTCTTTGCAACTCAACATGCTTGCTAGCACTGAAAATCTATGAAACTGTCTATGTTTGGTGCCCTTTAAACCTTGATATCAAGAATAACATATGACTATCATAGAAGCAAATAACTGATGAATTCTCTATTAGCAAAAGCACATCATTATCAAACACCAACACTAGCTTTAGCAGATTCAGTTAAAAGAGAGCAAATATTACAACAGAGTGACTTGCAGCATTTCATTCCTCTGGCTTCAGAAACACTTAATTAATAAACAAGGAAACAACAAGTTTATAAATAGAGACTCCAAAAACTACAAATAAAGAGATTCAAAAACATGCCAATTTCCCCTAATTTCCAAGAGTTCACTTAAAGAAATTTACAGGCTTCCACAGTTGAAAATTGGCAGCTCAATTTAGCCTGTAGAGATGACTGACAATATTCGCCCGCAACTCTATGTTCTAATAACTTCACCATGCGTGATCTACCATCTGAGTAACCACTCTACTAATATTTGAATAGTTTGAATAGCACGAGAAATAGCACATTTAATATTCCTGTTTTCCTGCTTTATATGCACATTTCAAGAATTTACAAGCGATACTACAAGGTTTAATTTGTCCATGTTACTCACAAAAACTACATACCAAGGGCTTCTATTTGCATAAATAAATGTTATTCCGTGCAAACCCACAATAGGCAAATTTTAAACTCAAACCACATAATACAACTATGATTTTCATCAAGGGAAAATTATACAGCTAAGCAAACATTGTTGGGTCAGCCATTTCTAAGCACAAACCAATTATATTATCGTATTGTTCATTAATGTTGAATTAAGACAAATATTGTATGGCTGCCTTAAACCATTCAGGAAATAAACAATTGCGTGATTAAGCATAAGCAAACCATGAAGAGTAAGAAGTAGCACACACCTGCACATTATATCATTTATGTAACACGTAACGATAGATGTCCTGTATTTTTCACCTTTATTGTTGGGGCCTTCGGCTTCCGAAGGTCCTCAAAACATGATTTAACAATGTTTCTGGAAGTATAATGCATGAACAGGTACCTTCGGACTTGAGTTGAAACCACAGCGTGAAGAAGCACAAGAAGGAGTACGAAGGATAGCGCGAAGCCGAAGCTATGCGCAGGAGAGCTTCGGTATGATAGCAGAAAAGGAAAACCGACTTAAAGATGAAAAGGCTATTTAGACCCTCGATGGATTACTATAGAGTTATTAGCAAATGTAAAGGGCATGAGTGTAATTTTACATGGGCTGCGTCCCGTGCCTATAAATAGATGAACAGTAACCCCGTACTGTTCAGGTGGACTAGGCATTGATCCTTGCGTCACCCTAGTATTTTTACCTTCTTTCAAGTTGAAGGTACACTTGTAATTTTGATATTATTTCTATTTTTCCATAGTAATAAAATAGAAATGAGATAATAATAATATATGACTGTTTATATTATCTTTTATGTGATTCTTTCTTCATCTCTATATATTATGTTGATGAAGGTATGTTCTTCATTACCTTCGTCCGAAAGTCATTATATCCTAAGGGAAATAATGCTTCGAAGCACGAAGGGCTTTAACGTTTAACGTTTTCTGTGTTGCCTTGTTCTTAACTCATAGCACTTGAGAACAAGTCCCCAACATTGGCGCCCACCTTCGGTGAACCCTTTTCGACCACCTTCGGCAAGCATTGACCTTCGTCATGCCGCCAAAGAAAGCTTTGGCAACAGGGGCTGCCGCTCTGTAGCCGCTGGACCCGAACCAGGAGACCCTTTCTCTTCGGGAGGCCCGAAGCCAGAAGAGGAAGGCCACTAGTCCAACACCACAAGAGGATGAGTTGGACCAAGAAATTCAAGAATATGGAGATGCTTCATCAGCAGGTATAGAAGAAGAAGGAGAAGATGGCTCGGTTAGCTGACCTGCAAAGGCAGATTGACGAAGCTACCGAAAAAGTGCGTCATCTTGCTCAAGATGAGCAGAACCGAAGGCCCCCACCACAGAGAGCTGCACCAAGAGGGCTTCTTCAATGAGGATGACTGGTATGAGGATTTCCATCATGGAAATTTTGCTTTTGATGATGCTTCTCCTTTGTCAGCAGAACTGCAGGCTACACCCTGGCCCCCGTCTACAAGCCACCCCCAGCTCCCCATGTATGACGGACACTCAGATCCGAAGCAGTTTCTGATGAGCTACGAAGCAACTATATCTTCGTATGGTGGCAACACTGCAGTCATGGCGAAATCCTTCGTCATGGCAGTCAAAAATGTTGCACAAACTTGGTACTCCTCTCTTCGGCCAGGAACAATCACATCATGGCAGAAGCTGAAGAACATGCTAGTCACCAGTTTTCAAGGGTTTCAGACGAAGCCGGTTACCGCTCAAGCCTTGTTCCAGTGCACGCAAGATCAAGAGGAATATCTCCAGGCGTATGTCGAAGGTTCTTGCGTCTGAGTGGCACAAGCGCCAACAGTGCCCAATGCAATTATCATTGAGGCCATGATTAAGGGGCTTCGGCCAGGACCTTCAGCCCAATACTTCGCTAGGAAACCCCCTCAAACTCTAGAGAAACTGCTTCAGAAGATGGATGAATACATCCACTGATAATGATTTTTGACAGAGAAGAGAGGAAGCTTACAGGTTCTCCGAAATGACCAAGGGCTTCGGAGGGAGAATCCACCCTAGGCACGTCAGATCAATTCATTCCACTCAGAATGACGACAGGGGAAGTCAACAACAGAGGCCGCAATATTCTTCCCAGGCTTCGGGGCAGCAACAGAGCTATCCTCGGCCCCCAGCTCCAAGGGTAGAGGCGCCAGGGGCTTCGGAGGAAGGTTTAGGGATCAGCCCAGGAAAATTTATTGTCTATTCTGCAGTGAGGACAAGGGGCACACTACCAGGATGTGCCATGTCACCATCCAGAAACAGAAAGAGATAGCAGAAGCTGCAGCCCAACAGAGCCAGCCGAAGCAAGTCATGCATACTGCTTCGTACCACTCACCGTACATTCCAGAGTATGTGGGTAACCATCCTGCAGCCTCTGTTGCTTCGGCAAGCCAACCTCAGGCATCTTGGCAACAGCCTCCACCTCCACCACCATTGCAATGAGGCCAGCAGCCAGAAGGGAGCTAGCACACTCATCAGCAACGAGACTTCAGAGAGGAGGTCCGAAGCTCGCACAGTCAACAGTACTGTGCCAGAATCGAAGCACATCTACTAGAAGATATCCTACTTCTGAAATAGTTTCTAGCATTCGTTATCATTTTTCTTTTTAATAGAGAACAATCGTTAAAGCCTAAGTTTTTCCTGTCGTTTTCAATTCCTTGTAATAGCTTCATTTTGGCCATAGTGGAAATGTATCTCTTTTACAGACTCACGAAGTCCAAAAAGTTGGTGAAGCACGAAAGTTTGCTCTCAAGAGAGCGCGGGGTTCACAATCACATTACATAGTTTTGCCGAAGCAATAGAAAGTCGTTCTAAGGAGCACAGCGTAAGTTTCCCGAAGCAACAAAAGTCGTTTCCTAAGGGGAGCGCAGTGTAAGTTTTCTGCTCAAAAGTCGTTCCAAAGGGAATGCAGAGCTTACAGCGAAAAATAAACGCTGATTCCGCCGAAGGTAAAAGGCGAAGCGCGAAAAGTCAACGCGAATACCGCTGAAGTAAAAGGCGAAGAAGCTCCTAAGGGAGGCTTACAGTGAAAAGTCAGCGGCTGATACACCAAAAAAATAAGCGGTGAAGCCGAAAAATAAACGACAAAAAGATTGTGTGCTTTACTGAGGGAATGTGTGTGTATCTTCGGCACAAATACCATTTTTGCATAGCATAACATCATTACATCATTTTTGCATAGCATAACATCATTACATCATTTTGCATAGCATAACATCCATACATCATATTGCATCAATGGCGCAAGAAGGGGATTCAATGTGATCTTCGGAGATTGTTTCGAAGAAGCAGTGCCAAGGCACAAAATAAGTATTGAAGAAGTATGGCTTCGTCAAACTCTAAAATGAAAGGAGATCTATTGCTTACGAAGCATAATGATTTTACGAAGATTGGATGTTTTTACGAAATATGGATATTCTTCACAACACATGAAAAGAAGGGAAGGTGTTTTTTTCGCCGAAGGCTCAAAAACGGTATGTACGTAGTTTCATGCATCGTAAAGAATTCAGTTACAAGCAGCTTAAATATTACATTCAAAATTATAAAATATTACGCACTTTGTTCAGCAAATGTTACATTCCAAATGTTTTTACAATAAAAGCTATTCTTCTTTTAAAACTGCTTCCGCAGCTTCGTTCAGCAGTCGATTAACAGCTTCGTCCAAATAACTTCGACCACTTTAGTGACTTCATCTTCTTTCTCTACTTCTGGGTTGGCCATCGACTCGAAGGGCTCTGGAGGAGGAGATAGTTCAGCTGCGATATAAAACGTAAATAAGTCCGAAGTCGCAAAATTAGTAAATAAAGTTAAAAAGTTATTAAGCAATACCTATCCGCCTCTCAAGTTCCGCCGCTTTCTCAGCTGCCTTCGTCGCTTCTTTTGAATCATAGGAATCATTTTCGCTCTTTTTTATCATCTCGTGCGCCATCCCTCGGCCGCCATTCTCCCAGATGTCAGTAAAGAATTTTCCGCCAATTAAGCTTGCTTCGGCCGAGGGATCTTTTGTATCTTCAATAGATAAAGTAGCTTTGGCTTGAGCCAAAGCTTTCACATGGTCGCAGCCTGACTTCTCTAAAATAGCTGCGATTCCCCTGGCACCTGAGAAAGCGTAGATATCCCCACGACCACTCAAAACTTCCTCAAAAGCTTCAGCTTCATTGCTGATCCAATCAATTGGGCCTTCAGGATCACCCCTTACGAAGTCGTCTTCATTAGAGAATGCGCCAACATTGGCGAAGCTAGTTTTTATTTTCTTAACACACTCTATAGACTTTTCATAGCACCTCTCCTTGGATGCACGAAGTTCATCAACTGTTTTTTTGTAAGTGGTTCCTCCAATATACACTAATATCTCGATCAGCCTCTGCAAGACCACATTTTTCTTTAGCTTCGAATAGCTGTTTCCGAAGATCTTCGATTTCGTATTTCTGAGCTTCAACTTGGGCTTTGGAAGCAACTTCGTCTTCTTTTATTTTATTCAACAATGAGTTTAATATTTTATCTTTTTCAAGACCTTCGTTCCTTAGTTCAATTACTTCGGAATGAAGGTTGTTTAAGGCTATGGTATACCCTTCATCTTCAGCACTTTTTTTGCGCCCTGAGGGCGTTGCTAAGGATAAGGCCCTGCAAAAAATGCGGTATTGAGTGTAAGCAAATGGAAAATTTTGTTTTTAAATACAAAAATATCATTTTCTCACCTTTAAACTATTGTATGTTAAGCTGTCGGCCAACTCATCTTTTGATAACACTGAGAGCCCATCTTCTAGTGTCGGTAACTCGAAGCTTCGGGAATAGGAATGGTGGTTTTTCCAGTTAGAATTACTTCTGCAGCTTCTTTCTCCGTCTTTTCTCCGATTTCCAAGGATTTCTCCTTGGCGGGCTCTGAAGGCCCAGCTTCGGTCTCGACTTGGATCTTGGCAGCTTCGGCCTCAATTTGTGTTTCCGAAGCTTCAGCAGCTTTCTTCAGAGTAGAGCTTGAAGATTTTATTGTTTCTAGCACATCTAATACGTTAACCATTCTCTTCCTCTTGGGAGTCATTGAAAGATCCTTTTGTGCCTTCGGCATTGTCACCTCTGCCGAAGGACTTATTACTTCTAATATCCTCGTTTTCTCAACCTTCATCTCTTCAATGTTAATGGCCTTCGGCTCATCTGATTTGGCTGATGATGCCTTCGGCGATACAGACGATTCTTCAATTTTCTGCGTAATCGTAGGTTTCTTGCCTTCGGTCACCGAAGAGGTCTCACCGCCAAATTCGGGCACTGTGGCCGGTTCAGTATAGCGCGGTCGATGAGTAAGGACCTTCACCCTTTTCCTCTTCGGCACAGGCTCGCTCGGAGCGGCTGAAACATCATCTCTCCCAGAACCTCCACTTTTTGTTTTTTGCCCCCGGGGCGGGTAACGGTAGTCAGGATACATGAACCCAAGAGCATCAAAAACTCTGTTTAGTCTCTTCTTTTTCCAGTTCCCGAAGGTCGCAGATAATGCGTTATCTTCTGCTCTGGAGTACAGCCCAAGCAGCTCATCGCTTGTTGCTTCAACGCTTTTCAGCCAGTCGTCGTCTGGCTCGATAAACTGGTCTCTAAACCTGAAGGTATATTTTAGTCGAACCAAACCACCTTCGTGGGGATTGCTGATGGATTCTTTTGGCATCTCCCAGTTGGCTACCAATGGCCATATTCTGTAGGCCACGTGCTCTTGAACTAAGTCCCTTGTCCCGATGAAAGAGCAGACTAAGCCGAAGGCCTTGCGACATTCTTCGGCCGCTTCGTCAATTTCTACCTTCGGTTTTTGGAGCCCGAAGCGTTGCCAGATAGGGCGCATGATTATCCCTTTAATGTCTTCTCGTGCCTTTAAATCATTTTTTACATAAAACCATTCTTTCGTCCAGTCTCCGGGCCATCTCTTCTGAAAAGTCAGTACTGGGGAGCTTGAGCCAGAATGGGCAACGAAGCTGTAGCAGCCGAAATTGTTATGATAATGTTCTTTACCCCAGGGCTTCGTCTCATATAACAGTTCATGCATACTGCAGAAACTTTTTTGCATTTGGCTCCAAGCCCTGACTCCTTATAGCCCATACGAAGATTCCCATTCTTATAATGGCTTCGGTGATAATCTGGTGAAGGTAAATCTGGAATATCTTCAAAACCTCGACTACGAAGCTGCTCAGAGGGAGCCGAAGCCCAGCCTTGAAAAAGCTTCGGAAGATCACGACTTCATTCTCCTCTGGAGTAGGACAAGTCTTCTCTCCGTCATCAGCCCTCACAATAGACATATCCCGAAAGTATCTCCCCCTCATGTTGTCAAGATGGCTTTGTTTAATAGTTGATTTTCCAAAAACTGCATGGCTCGGTCGCCAGGGTCGATCTTCGGAGTCTTCTCCGCCGCTTTCCACATCATAGCTGTCACTATCACCAGTGTCTTCAGATAAACCCTCCAAAATTTCCCTAGTAATCTTCTCTACATTTGTCTTTGCTATTGATTCAATAAAGCCAAGATTCATCTCCTCAGAAAGGCTTAGCTTCGTTTCAGCGACAGCTTTCTTATCTTCAGACATCTTCAAAAATGCTGAGAAAGTGCTCTCAAAGCCGAAGCTTAAAAATTTAAAAAAGCCAAGCAAGTGTTGGTGCGCAAGAGCTAAAAATTGAGTAAGCAAGATCAGATGGCAAGAAAGCGTGCTAAATGAGCTCGTGGTGTGCTCTTATTTATACGCCTGGTGCGTTGCATGCTGGAGGGCCCGCTTGTCAGTGGCTGTTGCTATTCTAGCAAAGGGAAGGTGTTTTTTCGGACCTTCGGCTCAGGGCCTTCATCCTTGTCGCAATCTGAATTTATCATTCTAACAAATTAATATTGCGAGGGGCTACTGTTGGGGGCCTTCGGCTTCCGAAGGTCCTCAAAAACATGATTTAACAATGTTTCTGGAAGTATAATGCATGAACAGGTACCTTCGGACTTGAGTTGAAACTACAGCGTGAAGAAGCACAAGAAGGAGTACGAAGGATAGCGCGAAGCCGAAGCTGTGCGCAGGAGAGCTTCGACATGATAGCAGAAAAGGAAAACCGACTTAAAGATGAAAAGGCTATTTAGACCTCGATGGATTACTATAGAGTTATTAGCAAATGTAAAGGGCATGAGTGTAATTTTACATGGGCTGCGTCCCGTGCCTATAAATAGATGAACAGTAACCCCGTACTGTTCAGGCGGACTAGGCATTGATCCTTGCATCACGCTGGTATTTTTACCTTCTTTCAAGTCGAAGGTACACTTGTAATTTGATATTATTTCTATTTTTCCATAGTAATAAAATAGAAATGAGATAATAATAATATATGATTGTTTATATTATCTTTTATGTGATTCTTTCTTCATCTCTATATGTTATGTTGATGAAGGTATGTTCTTCATTACCTTCGTCCGAAAGTCATTATATCCTAAGGGAAATAATGCTTCGAAGCACGAAGGGCTTTAACGTTTAACGTTTTCTGTGTTGCCTTGTTCTTAACCCATAGCACTTGAGAACAAGTCCCCAACATTTATCAATGACACACCACCTTCATATAAGCTATGTCTTTGGACAGGACTATTTAGAACTGTGAAACAAAATTATAAACATGCAATCTGTACATATCCATGGAAACAGATACCTTAAATTCAATTTGATACTTGAGATCACTTCATTCTTTATACCTACAACCCCAAACAAAGCCATTTAAAACAACAATACATCTCAATATAAATGTACGGAAATCATCATTCATTTCGGGGTAATTTTCAAACATCGTTTTCATTGTCAGGCTAACCATAAAAAATCGCTTTCAAACAGCAAATGAAATGGACAGAACCTATGGTGGATACTAAGAGAACATAAGCTTTACCCTTAATGATATGACCACAAACAGTTTCACGCACCAGAATAAAGATAATGGACACATTTCAGTTGAGCACCACTTGAAATGAACAAGTAATTCAAGCTAGCATATTCTAGCCACCTTTTACAGTAACACCACCACTAACTACTGAAGGTTGGCTGTTCAAACCAATCCAGGCCAGTAATATAGAACATTGTGCAGGAACACCTTATTGTGCGATTCAGGAAAATGTTGTCACTCGTATCAATGATTAGGCTTGAGGCTTATCCGAAGCTACAACAACGCAAGTAGAGCATATGTTGCATCCTCTTTATACCCCTATCCAATCTATTGAATTCCATTACAAACAAATTAAGGCGCAAAGATACTCCAAGCTACGAAGAATATTTCTGTGCTTATACTATAAGGGAATGGCTAAGTAGTGGGTTGCTTTTTGATGACTGACTTTTATTCTCTTGACAAAAGTTGGCATACTCTGCATTTACAAAGAAGCAATAAAAGGGTCACTGATAGCTTTGTCTATCAAACAACCTTCATAAAAACTATGTATGCTAAAGACTGTTCCAGAGAATCATAGGTTTTGTAAGAAGATTTGCACAACAAAGACTCTAAAAGCTATAGATTTCTAGTGCACGGGTCCTAT
This sequence comes from Zea luxurians, assembly GCA_029449295.1. Classification (NCBI taxonomy): domain Eukaryota; kingdom Viridiplantae; phylum Streptophyta; class Magnoliopsida; order Poales; family Poaceae; genus Zea; species Zea luxurians. The sequence goes on from JAOPSE010000618.1 coordinate 12,276, forward strand.
AAAAAATAGACTGATATTTACTTTCACCTCAGAAAGAGAAAACACTAAAAAATAGAACTCGAAGAAGGGGTCCTAAATTAGTTAGCTGTTAAAGCGATTAACAAACCATAATTTCTCTTCAAGCTGAGGAAAACATTTGTTTTTTGAAATTCTAAGGGAATGGCAAAACATTGAACTGTTCATGATGGGGAAATTCTTTTTCTTTTGAAATAAGTGTATATTACCCTGCAGTCTAAAAAAGTCAAAGCCAAGGACAACTTTATCTAACAGACAAATGGAGGTAATAATTTTATGACATATTGATTCACTACTGGATGAATTGCATTTTTCACAAATTGTAGCCTCCCTAAGCGTACTCCCCTGAACAACAGCACAGATTCTTTTGAGTAAAATGGAAGCATAAGGGAAGCCGTTGTTCACGATCCGTGAATCCGTGTGGGTAAACCTCACCACTTTGAACTTCCTCAGGACTTTTGCGCAGTCTCTATAGAAGGAAGCTTGAAAGAAAGAAAAAAAACTGGAGCTGACGATCCATCAGCCTATTTTCAGTATTCAGTTAAACCTTTTCACGCCTGAAATTTCAGTAGAACCAACAGGTTGTGTAGGACTCGTACCCTGGACCAGGAGGTGGGTGCTCTCACGTACGGTTTCGCCCTTCTATAATCCAGTGGTAGGGAATCCACGATCACAATGTCTTCCTTCAATGACTCCTTGAAGTGGTTGACCGTCGAATATATCTCTAAAATCGTTATACATCATCATCAAAAAACAAAAAAACAAAACAAATACTGCCCGTCAGTCTACCTGCAGTTTCTTAATGTTGATTCCAGAATAGCTAGATAGAGTTAACTGACCTTGGGTCGGTCCAGAATGACTGATGATCAAGAGTAGGGATCACCTCGTGGAGCCGCCACGGCAGTCGAGCGGAAGTGGGACGGGCCGGAGACGGGCAAGGACGGGAGCGAGACATGGTGGAGGTCCACCTCGCCGAAGGTGAAGACGGGCCGTCACCTTAACCCCAGCGGCGAGGGAGCGTCGACGCGGTCCGGCGGTGCGGGTTTGGAGGTCCGGCGGCGCGGGTCTGGTGGCGGTGGTGTGGAGGGGATGAGAGCGTGTGAGAGACGGTGAGATAGACGAGTCCCTCGGGTTAGGGGTTTTGGTTTTTTAGTTAAGTTCGACGGTTTTCTGCTGCCCACAAACTTAAATTAAAAACATGGGTACCCACGTTCCTAATACCTTAAGTTTGACGGTTTTAGCCAGGCCGCACGAACTTAAGTTAAAAACGTGGGTACCCACGTTCTTTGTCAAACTCATGAACTTAACTCAAATAAGAACGTCGGTACCCACGTTCTTAGTTTGCCCCACGAACTTTTGTTAGTTTCTTGTAGTGATCACAAATATTTGACTTCTCAACCTTAGCAATCAAATTAACATTCTCAATTCTAAGGTTGGAGATAGTGTCACGACAACTACTTAGCTCACTAGTTAATTTTTCATTTTTCTCTACTTCCTGAGCATAAGTATTTTTAGTCTTAACATGCCTTTTGTTTTCTTTGATAAGGAAGTCCACTTGGCTATCCAAGAGATCATCCTTCTCATGAATGGCACTAATCAATTCATTTAATTTCTCTTTTTGTTGCATGTTAAGATTTGCAAAAAGAGTAAGCAAGTTATCCTCCTCATCACTAGAATTATCCTCATCACTAGAGGTTGCATATTTAGTGGAGGATTTTGATTTTACCTTCTTCTTGCCATCCTTCGCCATAAGACCTTTGTGGCCGACGTTGGGGAAGAGAAGTCCCTTGTTGACGGCGATGTTGGCGGCGTCCTCGTCGTCGGAGGAGTCAGTGGAGCTCTCTTCGGAGTCCCACTCCCGGCAAACATGCGCATCGCCGCCCTTCTTCTTGTAATATCTCTTCTTCTCCTTCTTCTTCCCCCTCTTGTCGTTATCCCTGTCACTATCACTAGACAATGAACATTTAGCGATAAAATGACCGGGCTTACCACATTTGTAGCAAACCTTCTTGTAACGGGGCTTGTAATCTTTCCCCTTTCTTTGCTTGAGGATTTGGCGGAAGCTCTTGATGATGCGCGCCATCTCCTCATTGTCGAGCTTGGAGGCGTCGATGGGGACCCTACTCAGTGTAGAGTCTTCTTTCTTCTCCTCCATTGCCTTGAATGCAATGGGTTGTGCTTCGGGTATGGAGGAGGCGCCTTGCTCGATGATCTTCTTGGAGCCTTTGATCATCAATTCAAAGCTCACAAATTTGCCTATCACTTCCTCGGGAGACATTAGTTTATATCTTGGATCACCATGAATTAATTGAACTTGAGTGGGGTTAAGAAATACGAGTGATCTAAAAATAACCTTGACCATTTCATGGTCATCCCACTTGGTGCTCCCGAGGTTGCGCACTTGGTTCACCAAGGTTTTTAGTCGGTTGTACATGGCTTGCGGGTCTTCTCCTTGGTTGAGCATGAAGCGACCGAGCTCCCCTTGATCGTCTCCCTCTTGGTGATCTTGGTCACCTCGTCTCCTTGAGAGCACCTAGAGGGGGGGTGAATAGGTGATCCTGTAAAAACTTAAAACTTATAGCCACAAAACTTGGTTAAGTGTTAGAGAGATAATACCAAGTGACTATAAAGCGAGCTCTTGCGAATCACAACAATCACACAAAAAGCAAACACAAGAGACACGCGAGTTATCCCGTGGTTCAACAAGTACAACACTTGTCTACCTCCACGTTGTGGCGTCCCAATGGACGAGGGTTGCACTCAACCCCTTTCAAGTGATCCAATGATCAACTTGAATACCACGGTGTTTTTCTTTCTTTCACGATATCCCGTTTGCGAGGAATCTCCACAAATTGGAGCCTCTCGCCCTTACAATTTGATGATCACAGAGAAGCACAGATGTAAGGGAGGGAAAAGCAACACACACAAGACTCAAAGCAAGAGACAAACATGCACACTAGTCACAACTTGAGCTCTAAGTTCACACACAGAGTTCTCAACTCAAGATGAGCTCAAATTGCTATCACAACGAATCAAATGCGCTAGAATGAAGTCTTGGTGCTTAGAGATGATCAAAGAATGTTTGGTATGCTCCTCCATGCGCCTAGGGGTCCCTTTTATAGCCCCAAGGGCCAAGGCAGCTAGGAGCCATTGGAAGCAATCTGGGAAGGCAATTCTTGCCTTCTGTTGGGTGGCGCACCGGACAGTCCAGTGCACCACCGGACATCCACTGTTCACTGTCCGGTGCAGATTGCTTTCCTAAATTGGCGCAGCCGTCCGTTGAAGATTTGGAGCCGTTAGCGCACTGGACACTGTCCGGTGCACACCGGACAGTCCGGTGCCCCCATCAGACCGTTGGCTCGGCCACGCGTCACGCGCGGATTGCGCGGCCGACCATTGGCGCGGCCAACCGTTGGCTCACCGGACAGTCCGGTGCACCACCGGACAGTCCGGTGAATTTTAGCCGTACGCCACCAACGAATTCCCAAGAGCGGCCAGTTGACCAGATGCCAGCCTGGCACACCGGACACTGTCCGGTGCACCCAGACTGCGCAAAGTCTTGGCTGCTTCAGCCAAGTCTTTTTCCTTTTGTATTTTCTCTGATTCTAGCACTTAGACAAATATGTTAGTGCACAAAAACCAATGTACTAAGTCTAGAATCATACCTTTCTGTTGATTTGCACTTCATCCACCATTTGGCACTTATTAATACTTAAGGCAATTGTGTTGGACACTTAATAACCAAAATACTTTAGAAATGGCCCAAGAGCACATTTCCCTTTCAGTCTCCCCCTTTTTGGTGATTTATGCCAACACATCAAAAAGCAACAAATAGAAGTGCAACATCAATGCAATTAAGAACAAGAATTGTTTTTTATTCAAATTTGGCATATTTGGATCATTCTTTGCCACCACTTGGTTTGTTTTCAAAATCAAACTCAATTTCCTATCTCTAAGTCAAACACACTTGTTTAGGCATAAAGAGAGGTACTTCATGAGAAAATTTGATCAAGAGCCAAAAACTCCCCCTTTTTCCCATAATCCTATATTCTCCCCACAAGAGGCCAAATTTTGCACATAAGAGTATTTTGACAAAACAAAAGTTCTAACTGTACTATTTTCAAAATTCTCAAGTGGTAGCTGATCCATTTGCTTTGGCCTTAATTTCTCCCCCTTTGGCATTAAGCACCAAAACGGGATCATTATTGGCCCAAAAAACCCATTGCCTCACCAAAATCTTCAATTAAGAGTAAAAAGGCAATAAGGGCATGGAGATGAACTTGGAGTAAATTACCCTCTCATCGAAGTGCAGTGGAAGTCTTGCATGGTCCAAGTTCACCTTTTCCCTTTCAATCCTCCTTTGAGACTAAATTAAGAACACTCAAGCACATGGTTAGTCTCAAAGGATCAAGTTGTAGCATTTCTCCCCCTAAATATGTGCATCATTCACACATGGACTTGTGAGGTCGGGGATCCCTTACACAACTTGAGCACCGTAAATAAGCAACAAAATGCATAAAGGAACATGATCAAAGGCATAAAACACATGTATGCTATATATCAATCCAAGTTCCACGAATCTAAGACATTTAGCTCACTACGCAGCCTGCAAAAGGTCTTCTCATCTAAAGGCTTGGTAAAGATATCGGCTAGCTGGTTCTCGGTGCTAACATAAAACACTTCGATATCTCCCTTTTGCTGGTGGTCTCTCAAAAAGTGATGCCGGATGTCTATGTGCTTTGTGCGGCTATGTTCAACAGGATTGTCCGCCATGCGGATAGCACTCTCATTGTCACATAGGAGTGGGACTTTGCTCAGATTGTAGCCAAAGTCTCGGAGGGTTTGCCTCATCCAAAGTAGTTGCACGCAACACTATCCTGCGGCAACATACTTGGCCTCAGCGGTGGATAGGGCAACGGAAGTTTGTTTCTTAGAACTCCACGACACCAGGGACCTTCTTAGGAATTGGCACGTCCCTGATGTACTCTTCCTATCGACCTTACATCCAGCATAGTCGGAGTCTGAGTATCCAATCAAGTCAAAGGTAGACCCCTTTGGATACCAGACCCCGAAGCAAGGCGTAGCAACTAAATATCTAAGAATTCGCTTAACGGCCACAAGGTGACACTCCCTTGGGTCGGATTGAAATCTAGCACACATGCATACGCTAAGCATAATATCCGGTCTACTAGCACATAAATAAAGTAAAGACCCTATCATAGACCGGTATGCCTTTTGATCAACGGACTTACCTCCTTTGTTGAGGTCTACATGTCCGTCGGTTCCCATTGGAGTCTTTACGGGCTTGGCGTCCTTCATCCCAAACCGCTTGAGCAAGTCTTGTGTGTACTTCGTTTGAGAGATGAAGGTGCCGTCCTTGAGTTGCTTCACTTGGAACCCAAGGAAGTAGTTCAACTCGCCCATCATCGACATCTCGAATTTCTGAGTCATCACCCTGCTAAACTCTTCACAAGACTTTTGGTTAGTAGAACCAAATATTATGTCATCGACATAAATTTGGCACACAAATAGATCACCATCACAAGTCTTAGTAAAAAGAGTTGGATCTGCTTTCCCAACCTTGAAAGCATTAGCAATTAGAAAATCTCTAAGGCATTCATACCATGCTCTTGGGGCTTGCTTAAGTCCATAGAGCGCCTTAGAGAGCTTACACACGTGGTCGGGGTACCGTTCATCCTCAAAGCCAGGGGGTTGCTCCACGTACACCTCCTCCTTAATTGGCCCATTGAGGAAAGCGCTCTTCACGTCCATTTGGAACAACCTGAAAGAATGGTGAGAGGCATAGGCTATCAAAATACGAATCGACTCTAGCCTAGCCACAGGAGCAAAAGTCTCCTCAAAATCCAAACCTGCAACTTGGGCATAACCTTTTGCCACAAGTCAAGCCTTGTTCCTTGTCACCACCCCGTGCTCGTCCTGTTTGTTGCGGAACACCCACTTGGTTCCCACAACGTTTTGCTTGGGACGTGGCACTAGTGTCCAAACTTCATTTCGCTTGAAGTTGTTGAGCTCTTCCTGCATGGCCAAAACCCAGTCCGGATCTAGCAAGGCTTCTTCTACCCTGAAAGGCTCAATAGAAGAGACAAAAGAGTAATGCTCACAAAAATTAGCTAATCTAGAGCGAGTGGTTACTCCTTTGCTAATATCGCCCAATATCTGGTCGACGGGATGATTCCTTTGAATCGTCGCTTGAACTTCAGTTGGAGGGGCATGTGGTACTTCTTCCTCCTCATCTTGGACATCCTGTGCTCCCCCTTGATCACACGCCTCTTCTTGAGGAACCTGTTCATCATCCTAAGTTGGGGGGTGCACCATTGTTGAGGAAGAAGGTTGATCTTGCTCCTGGTGTTCCTATGGTCGCACATCTCCAATAGCCATGGTGCGTATTGTGTCCGTTGGAACATCATCCTCATCTACATCATCAAGATCAACTTGCTCTCTCGGAGAGCCATTAGTTTCATCAAATACAACATCGCTAGAGACTTCAACCAAACCCGATGATTTGTTGAAGACTCTATACGCCTTTGTATTTGAGTCATAACCTAACAAAAAACCCTTCTACAGCTTTGGGAGCAAATTTTGAATTCCTACCTTTCTTCACTAGAATGTAGCATTTACTCCCAAAAACTCGAAAATATGAAACGTTGGATTTGTTACCGGTTAGTAGTTCGTACGACGTCTTCTTGAGGAGGCGATGAAGGTAGACCCGGTTTATGGTGTGGCAAGCTGTGTTCACAGCTTCCGACCAAAACCGCTCGGGCGTCTTGAATTCTCCAAGCATCGTCCTCGCCATGTCTATAAGCGCCCTGTTCTTCCTCTCTACCACACCGTTTTGTTGTGGTGTGTAGGGAGCGGAGAACTCGTGCTTGATTCCTTCCTCCTCAAGAAATTCCTCCACTTGAAGGTTTTTGAACTCGGACCCGTTGTCGCTTCTAATCTTTTTCACCTTGAGCTAAAATTCGTTTTGAGCTCGCCTTAGAAAGCGCTTGAGGGTCCCTTGGGTTTCTGATTTATCCTGCAAAAAGAATACCCAAGTGAATCGGGAAAAATCATCAACAATAACAAGACCATACTTACTTCCCCCGATGCTGAGGTAGGCTACGGGTCCGAAGAGGTCCATGTGAAGTAGTTCCAAAGGTCTTGATGTGGTCATCACATTCTTGCTATGACGAGAGCTTCCCACCTGTTTACCTGCTTGACAAGCTGCACAAGGTCTATATTTTTTGAAAGTTACATTTGTTAGACCTAACACATGCTCTCCCTTTAGAAGTTTGTAAAGGTTCTTCATCCCCACATGTGCTAGACGGCGATGCCACAGCCAGCCCATGCTAGTCTTAGCGATTAAGCATGCATCTAGATCGGCCTCCTCCTTCGAAAAATCAACTAAATAGAGTTTATCGTCTAGTACACCCTTAAAAGCTAATGAACCATCACTCCTTCTAAAGACAGACACATCTACATTTGTAAATAAGCAATTGTAACCCATGTTACATAATTGACTAACGGACAACAAGTTATACCCGAGCGATTCAACTAAAAACACATTAGATATGGAATGCTCGAATGAAATAGCTATCTTTCCTAGTCCTTTAACCTTGCGTTGATTCCCGTCACCGAATATGATTGAATCTTGGGAATCTTTGTTCTTGACGTAGGAGGTCAACATTTTCTTCTCCCCCGTCATGTGGTTTGTGCATCCGCTGTCGATAATCCAGCTTGAGCCCCCGGATGCATAAACCTGCAAGGCAAATTAGGCTTGGGTTTTAGGTACCCAACTCTTGTTGGGTCCTACAAGGTTAGTTACAATAGCCTTAGGGACCCAAATGCAAGTCTTGTCTCCCTTGCATTTGGCCCCCACCTTTTTAGCAATCACTTTTTCATTTTTACATGAAAGAACAAACTTAGTATTGCAAGCATGAAAGACAGTGGTAGATCCATTATACACTTTCCTAGGAGCATGAGACACAAAATTCCTCCTAGGCCTACCATTAAAATTGGAACTCGAAGCAATCATGGCATGTGATTCAAAAGCATTATAACTCCTATTAGCATTTCTAGAAAATTTCCTATCACTATAGATAAAAGCATGATTCCTTTGAGCATTACTAGTCATAGGGGCCTTCCCTTTGTCCTTGGCGGAGATGGAAGCCCTTTGACTTGTTAAGTTCTTGGCTTCCCTTCGAAAGCCAAGCCCATCCTTAATAGAGGGATGTTTGCCAACAGTGTAGGCATCCCTTGCAAATTTTTGTTTATCAAAGTCATTTTTGCTAGTCTTAAGTTGGGCATTAAGACTAGCCACTTCATCATTTAATCTGTAATGGAAATTAAATGTTCACTACAAGCATCAACATTAAAATCCTTACACTTATTGCAAATCACAACATGCTCTACACAAGAACTAGATTTATTTGCTACTTCTAGCTTAGCATTTAAATCATCATTAATACTTCTTAAGCTAGCCACAGTCTCATGACAAGTAGATAATTCACAAGAAAGCATTTCATTCCTTTTAACTTCTAAAGTAAGAGACTTTTGCACACTTACAAATTTATCATGTTCTTCATATAAAAGATCCTCTTGCTTTTCTAAAAGTCTATTCTTTTCATTTAGAGCATCAATCAATTCATTGATCTTTTCTACTTTTGCTCTATCTAATCCTTTGAATAGGCTAGTGTAATCAATTTCATTATCACTAGAGTCCTCATCACTAGAAGTAGAGTACTTTGGAGTTTCTCTAGTGTTTACCTTCTTTTCCTTTGCCATTAGACAAGTATGGCGCTCGTTGGGGAAGAGCGACGACTTGTTGAAGGCCGAGGCGGCGAGTCCTTCGTCGTCGGAGTCGGACGACGAACAGTCCGAGTCCCACTCTTTGCCGAGGTGCGCCTCGCCCTTCGCCTTCTTGTAGGCCTTCTTCTTTTCCCTTTTCTCGCTTTTCTCTTGTTCCTGGTCATTAGTATTGTCAGGACAATTTGCTATAAAATGACCATACTTACCACATTTAAAGCAGGAGCGTTTTCCCTTTGCTTTGCTCTTGTTTGGATGCTCCTTTCTTCCTTTTAGTGTCGTCTTGAAACGCTTGATAATGAGGGCCATTTCATCCTCATTTAGCCTGTCTGCCTCAACTTGGGCCACCTTGCTAGGTAGCGCCTCCCTGGTACTTGTTGCTTTGAGAGCAACGGTTTGAGGCTCGTGGATCGGCATTGGGCCATTCAGCGCCTCATCAACATATCTTGCCTCCTTGATCATCATTCGCTCGCTTACAAACTTTCCGAGTATTTCCTCGGGCGTCATCTTGGTGTACCTAGGATTTTCATGAATAGAGTTTACAAGATGAGGATCAAGGACAGTGAAGGACCTTAGCATAAGCCGGACGACGTCATGGTCCGTCCATCTCGTGCTTCCATAGCTCCTGATTTTGTTGACCAAGGTCTTGAGCCTATTGTATGTTTGGGTTGGCTCCTCCCCCTTGATCATTGCGAACCTTCCCAGTTCGCCCTCCACCAACTCCATCTTGGTGATCATGGTGGCGTCATTTCCCTCATGCGAGATCTTAAGGGTGTCCCAAATCTGCTTGGCGTTATCCAAGCCGCTCACCTTATGGTATTCTTCCCTGCACAAGAATGCTAACAGAACAGTGGTAGCTTGTGCATTTTTGTGAATTTGTTCATTAATAAACATGGGATTATCCGTACTATCAAATTGCATTCCATTTTCTACTATCTCCCATATACTTGGATGAAGAGAGAACAAATGGCTACGCATTTTGTGACTCCAAAATTCGTAGTCCTCTCCATCAAAGTGTGGAGGTTTCCCAAGTGGAATTGAAAGTAAATAAGCATTGGAGTTAGACGGAATACGAGAATAATCAAAAGAAAAGCTTGAGTTAACCATTTTCTTTTTCTCGTCGTCGTCGTTTTTTGGGAAGAGGAAGACTCGTCGCTGTCGTAGTAGACTATCTTCTTGATGCGCCTCTTCTTCTTCCCATCCTTCTTCTTGTGACTCGAGCCAGAGTCAGTGGGCTTATCGTCTCTTTGCTCATTGAAGACGGATTCCTTCTCCTTATCATTGACCATCATCCCCTTTCCCTTAGGATCCATCTCTTCGGGCGATTAGTCCCTTTTGTGAAGAGAATGGCTCCGATACCAATTGAGAGCACCTAGAGGGGGGTGAATAGGTGATCCTGTAAAAAACTTAAAACTTATAGCCACAAAACTTGGTTAAGTGTTAGAGAGATAATACCAAGTGACTATAAAGCGAGCTCTTGCGAATCACAACAATCACACAAAAAGAAATCACAAGAGACACGCGAATTATCCTGTGGTTCGACAAGTACAACACTTGTCTACCTCCACATTGTGGCGTCCCAATGGACGAGGGTTGCACTCAACCCCTTTCAAGTGATCCAATGATCAACTTGAATACCACGGTGTTTTTCTTTCTTTCACTATATCCCGTTTGCGAGGAATCTCCACAACTTGGAGCCTCTCGCCCTTACAATTTGATGATCACAAAGAAGCATGGATGTAAGGGAGGGAAAAGCAACACACACAAGACTCAAAGCAAGAGACAAACACACACACTAGTCACAACTTGAGCTCTAAGTTCACACACGGAGTTCTCAACTCAAGATGAGCTCAAATTGTTATCACAACGAATCAAATGCGCTAGAATTAAGTCTTGGTGCTTAGAGATGATCAAAGAATGCTTGGTATGCTCCTCCATGCGCCTAGGGGTCCCTTTTATAGTCCCAAGGCAGCTAGGAGCCGTTGGAAGCAATCTGGAAAGGCAATTCTTGCCTTTTGTCGGGTGGCGCACCGGACAGTCCGGTGCACCACCGGACATCCACTATTCATTGTCCGGTGCAGATTGCTTTCCTAAATTGGCGCAGCCGACCGTTGAAGATTTAGAGCCGTTGGCGCACCGGACACTGTCCAGTGCACACCGGACAGTCCGGTGCCCCCATCAGACCGTTGGCTTGGCCACACATCACGCACGAATTGCGCGGCCGACCGTTGGCTCACCGGACAGTCCGGTGCACCACCGGACAGTCCGGTGAATTTTAGCCGTACGCCGCCGACGAATTCCCGAGAGCGGCTAGTTGACCAGACGCTAGCCTGGCACACCGGACACTGTCTGGTGCACCACCGGATAGTCCGGTGCACCCAGACTGCGCAGAGTCTTGGCTGCTTCAGCCAAGTCTTTTTCCTTTTGTATTTTCTCTGATTCTAGCACTTAGACAAATATGTTAGTGCACAAAAACCAATGTACTAAGTCTAGAATCATACCTTTGTGTTAATTTGCACTTCATCCACCATTTGGCACTTATTAATACTTAAGGCAATTGTGTTGGACACTTAATCACCAAAATACTTTAGAAATGGCCCAAGAGCACATTTCCCTTTCACTCCTTCGTGCGCCGTTTTGAGCACGTCCCAAATCTCCTTGGCGCTCTTCAATCCTTGCACCTTGTTATACTCCTCTCGACTTAGAGAGGCGAGGAGTATTGTGGTGGCTTGTGAGTTGAAGTACCGGATTTGGGCAACTTCGTCCGAATCATAGTCCTCATCCCCTACGGATGGTAACTGTACACCAAACTCAACAACGTTCCAAATACTAGTGTGGAGTGAGGTTAGGTGATGCCTTATTTTATCACTCCACATGTTATAATCTTCACCGTCAAAAACTGATGGTTTGCCTAATGGAACGAAAAGTAATGGAGTATGTTTAGAAATGCGAGGGTAGTGTAGGGGAATCTTACTAAACTTCTTGCACTCATGGCGCTTAGAAGTTACGGACAACGCGTCGGAGCCGGAGGTGGATGGCGACGAAGAGTCGGTCTCGTAGTAGACCACCTTCCTCATCTTCTTTTTCTTTTCGTCACTCCGATGCGACTTGTGAGGAGGTGATTCCTCCTTCTTCTTGTTGCGGGACTCTCCCGATGGAGCCTTCTCGTGGCTTGTGGCGGGCTTCTTGCCGGTCACCATCTCCTTCTTGGCGTGTTCTCACGACGTTAATTCGAGCGGTTAAGCTCTAATGAAGCACCGGGCTCCAATACCAATTGAAAGTCGCCTAGAGGGGGGGTGAATAGGCGGAATCTGAAAATTATAAACTTAAGCACAACTACAAGCCGGAGTTAGCTTTAGAAATATAAGCGAGTCCAAAAGAGAGGGCGAAGCAAATCACAAGCAAATAAGAATGGATGACACAATGATTTGTTTTACCGAGGTTCGGTTCTTGCAAACCTACTCCCCGTTGAGGTGGTCACAAAGACCAGGTCTCCTTCAACCCTTTCCCTCTCTCAAACGGTCACTTAGACCGAGTGAGCTTCCTTCCTTGATTTCCTTGGTCACTTAGACCCCACAAGGACCACCACACAATTGGTGTCTCTTGCTTCGCTTACAAGGTTTTGAGAGTAAGAATGAGAGAAAGAAGAAAGCCAACCAAGCAACAAGAGCAACAAAAGAACACAAGTCGATCTTCTCACAAGTCCTAAGAACTAGAGTTGAATTGGGGACTTTGATTCGATCGGAGGCTTTGATTTGTGTCTTGGAGTGTTGTGTATTGCTCTTGTATTGAAAGAGATGTAGTGAATGCTTGGATGCCTTGAAGAGTGGGGGTGGTTGGGGTATTTATAGCCCCAACCACCAAAATGGCCGTTGGGGATGGCTTCTATCGTATGGCGCACCGGACAATCCGGTGCGCCAACGGACACTGTCCGGTGCGTCAGCCACGTCACCCAACCGTTAGGGTTTGACCGTTGGAGCTTCTGACATCTGGGCCACCGGACAGTCCGGTGGTGCACCGGACAGGTCCTGTAGACTGTCCGGTGCGCCTTCTGGCGCCTGCTATGACTTCTGCTCGCGCAGGCGCGCACTGTAGCGCATTTAATGTCCTCTACAGACGACCGTTGGCGCGAAGTAGTCGTTGCTCCGCTGGCACACTGGACAGTCCGGTGCTACACCGGACAGTCCGGTGAATTATAGCGGAGCGGCCTCCAAAATTCCTGAGGCTGGCAAGTTTGATTTAATTCTCCCTGGTGCACCGGACACGGTCCGGTCGTGCACCGAACACTGTCCAGTGGCACACCGGACAGTCTGGTGCGCCAGACTAGGGCTGCCTTCGGTATATTTTGCTCCTTTGTTTTGAACCCTTTCTTTTATCTTTGTATTGGTTTGTTGTGAACCTTTGGCACCTATAGAACATATTTTCTAGAACAAACTAGTTAGTCCAATGATTTGTGTTGGGCAATTCAACCACCAAAAATCATATAGGAAAAGGTTTGACCCTATTTCCCTTTCAGAAGGAAGCGCGCGGTCCACTCCGCGTCGACGCCGACCCAGCCACCACGTGGATCCACTCTGCATGATGCCGCAATCCATGGCGCACGGGCTTCCTTCTACGCGCGGCTTCCTCTCCCATCAACGGCGCCGCAATCCAAGCCGACCCTGATCCGTGTCTCCATGGAAGGAAGCGCGCGGTCCGCTCCTCGACCCGTCTCTCCATGGAAGGAATAGTTACCACAAAACCACAACCGCGTGGTTTTCTCCCTCCCCTGGCTCCCGCGGCGCAAGCGCAGCCCAACCAAGCACTAGGGCTGCCGCCGCCCCCGACGCCGACGTCTACGATATTCCGTGGCTAGAGAAGTACCGCCCCGCCCGTGTAGCTGATGTCGTCGGAAACTCCGATGCCATCACCCGCCTGGAGGTCATTGCCCGCGACGGCAATGTGCCCAACCTCATCCTCTCCGGAAACACCATTCTATCGAACACCTTCACCGCGCATCACGGAACAGCGACTCATCCTCTTCCCTTTTGGTGCAGGGGCCTCCGGGGACCGAGAAGACGATGAGCATCCTGGCGCTGGCGCATGAACTCCTCGGGCCCGACTATCGTGATGTCGTGCTGGAGCTCAATGCCTCAGATAACAGGTTTCTACCACCGTGACCTGATTTTGTATCGGCGATTCGGGGCTGCCTCTAGTGGTGTTTGGGTTGGATGCCTGATGGTCGATTTGTGCTTTTGTAGGGGTTTGGATGTTGTGCGGAACAATATCAAGATGTTTGCACAGAAGAAGGTCACCCTACAGCTAGGGCGTTTCCACCATCAGTGTGTTATAGGTGTAGTGCTGTATTTACTGAAACAAGTTGTTGTTTGCATGCTTTTTCTTATTTCATTTCAGTATTGGTTGTTGTTTGGACTTGGTTGCCCGTGCGTTTTTTACAATTGTGTTCAGTGGAGATTCTACGAGCATGCTTGGTCTCGTATTGGTTATAAGCTTGGGTTGGTTAACTTAACTTGATCATGACCCGATTGTGTTGAAGCACGTGCGTTGTTTACACCTTCATGTCAGGTTGAACCTTAACTTGATCATGACCTGATTGGGTCAAGATCAAATGGTATCTTTTTTGTACAGTGGCAGCTAACCATGATAGAGCATGCTTTCCCAGGCTATCATTTGTAAATTCTTTATTTACAGATGGGGAAAAGGTTTCTGATAAATTCAGACATTTTACTTGCTTCAAAAAATTTTGCTTATAGCTAACACAAGACTACCCTTGCATGTTGTCCATGTAATTTCTTTGTATCCCTGTGATGACCATTTTAGTAATCCCAGTATCTCATTCACTTGGTGCTCCCTTCTCATCACTCCAATGGGAGGTTGAAGGAACCAGTATCTCTAGATTACATTGTTGAGATGTGGCATCATGAGGGATATGGTTGAGCCATTGATTGTTTTTAAAACCTAAGACATTTTTTACTCGAAGAATTTCTCGTAATCTTTTTGTTGTTGAGGACATTGCGATCTTGTTTTGACTTGTAGTTTGGTTTTTGCAAACAAAATCATGTGCTTGAAAACATGGCACAAAGTTTGCTCATGTATTGTGCTTGAAAATAGATCCCCTCAATTTATGTGCCATCACAACGCACAGGCATCTAACTAGCTCATAGTGATGAGAAGGGAGACGGGGGAGATTCAATTTCTGTTGTGCCTAGCTCACATACGGTTTCTATTTCTATATCGGTAGATATAATTTTTTATCTGAATCCAAGATCTTCATTTGCTGGTCATTGTTGCTGCAACCTGCAAAGCAGCCAAGGACCGGTTTCTTGTTTTCTTATGGAAATGATAACTTGTCCAGTGACCAGAGGAGGTAGGAGACTAGCACCTGCATATTGCGGCTCAAGAGCACAAGGAACACACGCTCTGCTTCAGTCTCACCAGAGGAGGTAGGAGACTAGCACCTTGCATGTCTGTCTTGCGTGAACTCATTTAGCAAAATTGTTTATAATCATCTATTAAATATGTCATGATCTGTTGCCGCATTATGTTATTAGAAATTCTCTTTAGTGCTCTTTGTTATCCTACATCTATTGTAGTTCTGTAAAGGAGAACAAGGACACACAAGAGGGCTAGATGGCAGGGGTTCAGGTAGTCTTCATGTTTTATTTCATCAAAAGTACTTCACATGTTTTCTTTTGAGTTGCTCAATTTTCTCAAGTTAATCCGCACCTTCCTAGCCCGACTTGCCCAGATCCAAGCGGCGGTGGTAGCCGCCTTCCTCGCCTCGCCCTGATCCGTTATTTGGAACGTATTCAGATCAGTGACGAAACTCTAGCTGATTGTGCAACTGTTGTTGTCCAAGGAGCCTTAATGCAGATGCTGAACGTGAAAAACTATGGAAGAAAAAAGATGTAATTCAAAAGTAAGTGCACTTGTCTTCTTAGGTCCATTTTTAACAGTACATATTTTCATGTTTCAATGCTGTTCAATATTATCAATAACATATCTGTTATAGTACACGGAGGCTACAAAATGCACTGGCACAGAAAATTAATCATGTCAAACACATCCACACAATCTATCTCCAAAATTCAATCAACAATATATAGTGTACATAGTTTACTGAAGAATGTAAGGTTTAGTGGGAAGGGAGACAAGAATATTAAAAAAAATCCAGACTCAAAGAAATAGGGAAAAGAAAAAGGATGCAGAGTTTACGGTGAGCAAACTCGAGCGCTTCAATTCAGAGATGATGTAGAGCTCTCTGTGGGATTATCCAAAGTTAATATATGTGTTTTGTTTAATTTATTCCCTTATTAGTCATTATTTTGAAATTACTACATCTACTCTTTTTTTCATTTGATGCTTTGGAAATTGATATGGTCTTCAAAGCATATCTTCAGTTTCTACTTTCTCTAAGCATTTGTTATTAAACCCTAACGAGAATGTAGTCATCTAGAAATGTTTGACATTACAAATCTACTAGTGTTATTTCTATGTCGAAAATAACAATTTTTCGTCTGAATCATCTCCATCTCTACTCCTTCGTGCTGGACGATGAGGACTCGTTCGTGTGGCCCGCGACGACGGACCTGTCGTGCCCGTCGTTCCCTCTCCTGGAGGTTGGAGGAAGAGGAGGGTGGGTGTCGGTGTTTTGGGTCCGACTGCACACCCGAGGTTGCCCCTCGAGGTGTTTTTAGGAGTAGGGTGGTGCCGCCGACTGTAGCAAAATGGTTCGTGCTAGATGCACGAGGGACAATAGACGATGTTTACAGGTTCGGGCCGCTTAGAGATGCGTAACACCCTACGTCCTGGCAGAGATGCTTTGTGTTATGGGTTATAAGATGGTTCTCTAGAGCGAGAACGTGGGGAGTTTAGGTAGATGGCTGGGTAGTGTGGAGTTGGAATTGGCCGTTCTGAAGGGGAGCCCCTGGGCCTTATATACTTGACCATGGGGCAGTACATATGGATATGATAACAACGTGCACCTAAAGGATAGTGAACTGTTTGAGTCTATCTTCCTATGATTCAGCCGACCTATCCTCGCCTGGTTCTGTTGCATGGGGCTCCAGCGCGGGAAAGTCGGATCTTCTGTTGTGGTTTCTTGCTCAACGTTGTGGGGCCATCCGGTCTTGCTTCGATCCGGCCTTACGGCGATCTGCTTTACTGATTGTCCCTCCCCAGGCCCATGAAGGAATGACCTTACGATTTATTGGGCCCTTGGGCCTTTCGTGAGGTCTTTTACCCTTCTAGTGGACCCAGGGGATATCTGTCCCCCACAAGCCCCCGATCTTTGGGTTGATTTTGAGATAATCGGCCCAAAGATCCTAGGCCCAACTTGCAGGTTTTGCTTACGACAAGAAACACTTCTCGGGCAATCTGGTGAAAATGATTTCTTATTGTCTTCTTTTGCGTTGCTTCACTCGAAATCTTTAATTTTGCCTCACACTTGTGCCTTAGAGGTCGGCTTCTCATTTTGTAGGACCTTGAATTTCATTGGGTGCACCGGAGGTGCACCCAATGGGTGTAGCCCCCGAGCTTCGAGTAGATTTTAGAAGATAATCTACTCAAAGGTCTTCATCAGAAATTATTTTTATTTTCTTCTCGTGCTCAGGTTGAGGGCCAGCCTTGTCTTTTAATCTTGTCTCACGCCTCGGAAGTCGGCACTATCTTGGCTTGAAATGGTGATCCATGGGGTGCACCGAAGGTGCACCCAATGGGTGTAGCCCCCGAGCTTTGAGTGGATTTTTGAAAACAATCCTCTCAAAGGTCTTTACCTCGTGTCCTTTTACCGAGGGTCATACTTTCTCTCTCTCTTTTTTTTGGGTGCCTTAGAAGTCGGCATTATGTCATCCGTATTATGCTTTAGAGGTCAGCATTATGTCATCAAAATTATGCATCCGAGGTCAGCATGTATTTTGTCTTTTGCAGCCGAGTTCGTGATCTGCCCATATCTTGCTAAGTGGTGCAATTTATTTGCTCTGTGACTGATTGGACATTTGATGGACGTTCCCTGGCTAGCCTTCACGTCGCTTCCATTGGTCAGATTTTGTACTTCACCGGTTATATTTGGCTTTCCTCTGATCCTTACTGATATCTCATTTTTGTCTTGAGGTGTTCATTGCACGCCCTGCACGGATGTGACAGTTTTTTTTGAAAAATATACTGATAATTCCTGGGCGTCCCCCCCAATGGGTGTGGGTAAGAGACGGCTTGGTACGCTGAGTGTTTTAGCCGGCTGCTTCTGAGTAGTAATGTGATGTGACGACGGGTGTAATCATATCTTCTATGCGGTTGACTGGAGTCCCAATGGGTGTTGCATTGCGTGAAACGTCGTCAGCCGCGCGTCTTCAGATGAGTTGAAGTGTGTATTGAATGCTTCGCGACTGTTCAGTGACCGTGGTTGGAGGTGAGCGGTTGCCTTCTTCTCCTATAAATAGTACCTTTGCCTCTCTGGTTTTTTCACATCTCTTACTGTTCTCCACTGCTTGCTTTCTTCTTCTCCCTGCATTTCTACCATGGGCAAGAAACGCAAGCGCGAGCCGACTCCTCCGTCTGAAGACTTTGGTGACTCGGAATACTCAAAGGAGGAGTTCTCCTCTAAGTCCGAGGGGTCTCCGGCTCCCATCCCTCTGCGTGAGTCGTCTGACGATTCAGACGACTCCCAGGGGCTCGCGGCGGAGGTCTGGACTTACATTCGGGCCGTCGAGCGCTCGCGGGCTCACGGGCCCGGATGAGTTGGAGTACTCATCCGAGGAGGACGGCGACGGCGGCGAGGGCGACGACGACGACGACGACGATGGAGGCGATGGCGGCGACGACGACGGTGACGACGACGGCGGCAGCAGGGGCGGCGGCGGCAGCAGCAGGGGCGGCAGCAGCGGCGGCAGGGGCGGCAGCGGCGGCAGCAGGAGCGGCAACAAGGCCAGTGGCTAAATGCCACTGGTTTTTAAATATTAGTATAGATTAGAAGTAGTATAGTGAAGTAATGTAGTAGTATTAGTAATGTAAAGTAGTATAGTGTAGCGTAGTAGTAGTAGTATGTAACACCCACTTTGTAATTGCTAGATGAAATACCAATAGAGAAACATTTTCTCTTTATGTGAGTTTGATCTTTATGCACCATCATATGAGAACACCATGTCCAAGAATAATTAATAAAAAGATATGCTACTAAATTGTTGCATCATGCTGGATATTTTATTTTTGCGTGCATTTTGTGACAAGAAAAATATTAAATGTCCAAATGAGAAATTAAAACCTGAAAGAAATTCTTGGGAATAGAAAAGAGGAAGGAATATTATTCAATACAAATAAAGTTATCATTAAAATCACTTCATCACCGTTGATATGATCAAAATAAATAATTATCCAGTATATAAAGTGCCACAAAGTTTGAATTTGGATTGAAGTTTGAATTTGAAAAGAGAAATGAAAAAGAAAAACAGGAAATAAAAAGAGAAAAGGAATAAAAGCCTAACTGGGCCGGCTACCTCAATTCGGCCCAATCCTCCTTCTGACCCGCGCGGCCCAACTGGACATCCCGAGCGCGCCGACAACCGGGACCCACGGTGCGGTCTCACGCCCGCACGCTGGGGGACTGACAGATGGGGCCCGGCTGCCAGCCTCTCCATCCGCGCGTGCGTTCTCCTCTCGCTGCGCTGCGGGACCCTTCCGTCAGCCGGGTACTCCCTCGCGCTCGCTCTCGCCTGTCTCGTTGCCGCGTGGGCCCGGAATGTCAGTGCTCGTCTTCAACAAACCCACCGCACATGGCGGAGCGCGGGAACGGAGACGCGACGCTGGCGCTAGAATCGCGCGCACGATCCGATTGACCGCGCCGGGGAATAAAGCACTAGCCGCCCTTGCCCTCCCCCGTTCCATAGCCTCTCTAGGTTCGCAATCGCCTGAATTCCAGAGCCACCATAACACCGAGTGACGAAGCGTGCGGCGCCGCCGTGCTCTCCCGTCCATTCACCGCCGTTTGAAGCTGCTGTTTGTGATATCCTGGCCCCTGGGATGGGATGTCCTAGCCCAAGGCTTAATAGAATTAATAGAGTAATCATATCAACAAGGTGCATCTTCTTTTTCGGAAGCCTATCTCGAAAGATCCTCCAAGTTAAGCGTGCTTGGCTTGGAGAAATTTGGGATGGGTGACCGACCGGGAAGTTTTCTCGGGTGCGCATGAGTGAGGACAAAGTGTGCACAAAAGACTCGTGTTGGTCTGTGGGGACAATATATGATCCTAGAGAGCTACCAGGAGTAAGTACCGCCGGTCCAGGGATTGGACGGGGTGTTACAAGTGGTATCAGAGCCGACCCTCGAGGTTTCACGGGCGTGTGTGGGCTAGGGGTTCGGGTATATGGCGCATGGCGCATGTGGGCCCGGAGTGGTCACATGGCATGGCATATGACGACACTAGACACACAGACGTGGCTAAGAGGGGAGGTTCCTGGATTGGGGTTGACCGACGAGGACGTCGGTCTTCTAAGGGGGGTGGATTGTGATATCCTGGCCCCTGGGATGGGATGTCCTAGCCCAAGGCTTAATAGAATTAATAGAGTAATCATATCAACAAGGTGCATCTTCTTTTTCGGAAGCCTATCTCGAAAGAACCTCCAAGTTAAGCGTGCTTGGCTTGGAGAAATTTGGGATGGGTGACCGACCGGGAAGTTTTCTCGGGTGCGCATGAGTGAGGACAAAGTGTGCACAAAAGACTCGTGTTGGTCTGTGGGGACAATATATGATCCTAGAGAGCTACCAGGAGTAAGTACCGCCGGTCCAGGGATTGGACGGGGTGTTACATAGTAGTAGCAGTAGCAGCAGCAGTAGTAGTAGTATCAATAGGGAAGTTATCAACTCATAATGAGTTGATTTGTAAGTATGAAAACTTCCCTTAATGAAGAACTGTTTCGTCCCTTCTGTGCAGATCATCTTGCTGTTGTGTTTGTGGCATAACTTAGAGTTTTTGAGTCCTTCCTCCGCCTGCCTTATTTATGAAGTTGACTCCTTTGGGATAGTAACTAAATAACTCGGGCATCACACCAACGTTTTGTGATGGCCGAGCTATTATTGTCAACATTTGCGCTTTTAAAATAGCGTCCGAGTGATTACGAAACTGTATCAGCGACGGAATGACTGAAGGCCGCGTCGACGTTTTAGAGGTAACTGCCGAGTGACTAAGGACATCGTTGGCGCTTTAGAGATAGCTGTCGAGCGACTGAAGACATCATCGGCGCTTTAGAGATAGCTGCCGAGCGATTGAAGACATTGTCGGCGCTTTAGAGGCAAATGCCGAGCCATTGGTGATAACATCAGTGTCTTAGAAATGACAGCCGAGTTAAAATGGGCCATGTCGGCCACTTTTGAGGATAATAGCCGAGTGATGATGTGGCACACCGGGGTTTTAGAGGTAACCGCCTGGTGCTGACTGGGCGCTTTTGGAGACGGTATCTGGCTCGGGAATATCCCGCCTATATAGCGCTTTCAGCCGCCTCTGCTTTCCGTGCCCTAGTTCTTGCTTTTCTGGCTCCAAATCCTCTCTGCGATTCAGCTCTCGCTCTGTTCGCCAGTAGATTCGAGATGGCGCCCAAGAGAAAGGCCTCGAGTTCATCCGCTGCGGTAATTCCCCCTATCGACCCCAACAGCCAATTGCCTTTCACAGGTAATCATATGTCTGTTGTCTCCGAGTCTGATCTCCTCCACCTCGTGTCCATCGGGGTTCTTCCCCCGAGGGAGCTTTGTTCTTGGCGGATTTGTCATGGGGTCACTGTCCCGACAGAGGATACCCATGAGTCCGTGATTTACGTTCCTTTTCTTCTCCGCGGTCTCGCTCTCCCCATTTCACCTTTCTTCCGCGGCCTCCTTGATTTTTATCACCTTAACTTGACCCACCTAAATCCCAATTCTATTCTTCAAATTTCTATTTACGTTCATTTGTGCGAAGCTTTCCTGGGCGTGCTGCCACATTTTGGGTTGTGGAAGTACTTGTATCACTGCCGCCCTGGAATGGCCGGGGGTCAGCATCAGCTAGTCGGGGGTGCTAGTTTGGAGATGCGCCGTGGGAGGAAGACTGAGTATCTTGAAATTCCCCTCAAAGACAGTATTAAGGGGTGGCGCTTGGAATGGTTTATTGTTGAGAACCATGGGAATTCCCTCCCCCCACGGTCGGGAAGACAACCGGATGTTCGCACCCCGAGTTGGACTGAGAATCCCACGGATCAGGAGGTAGCTAAAGCGAGGGCTTTGCTAGCTGAAGTTGGTCTGCTGAAAGAAAGGGGTCTGACTGCTGAAGCTGTGGTTGCTGATTTTGTTTTCAAGAATGTTCAGTCGTTGAAGGACAGAGCATACCCGGCTTATCTGTACAGAAGCCTAGCTGACCCGACTCGGGTTACCAACAGGAGAATTCCCTCTGTAGACTTGGTGAACCGACTTGAGATGATCCTTAGAGGCAAGGTATCAAATATTGGCGCCCCAGTGGCATACTCAGCATGGAACCTGCCTTCTCCCAAGACCTTCACTCTTTTTGTGTCGAATCCACCTGTCACTAATGGCGGTTTGGGCCTTAGAGTGCGACCCTCTGTCGACGAGGTTAACACTTTGGTTGCTTCGCTCGGGGAAATTCCTGACGACGAACGGCAAGTCCACTTTGAGGTGCCTTTGGATCCTAGTGACGCGGAAATAAGTGCTATGCTTGATTTGCTGGCTGAGGACTCTCCTGATGCTGCTCCTGCCGGGACATTGGTGGTGGCGCCTCTCCCAGAAGCTAGTATAACTTTGGATGTTCAGAAGCCTGCCAGTGCTCGCCCGAGACGCCCTTGCCGAGCCAATCAACTTGATCCTTCTGCTGATGAGCAGAAAAAGAAAAAGAGACGTCTTCGGCAAGTATCTAGTTCGGATCGGGGGGCTGATCCTTCGGCTCCTGCTGCTGAGGAGGTTCCTGTGCCTGATTTCACTGGCGTCGACCCCAATGGGTGTGCTCCATCTGCTGCTGAACCCAATGGGTGTGCCCCATCCGATGTTGATCCCAATGGGTGTGCTGCTTATGTTGTTGATGAAAATGACAGGGAGGAAGAAGATGAGGTCCCTTTGACCCGGAAGAACAGTCGGCAGTATATTGCCAGTGGGGAGAGTAGTGGAGTTCCTTCTCCTGCTTTGTCAGCCCTCGTTGACCTACAGGAGTTATCTCTGGCAAATTTTGATCAGACCCTAGAGGATATGGTTCCAGAGGACCTTTTGTTAGAGCCAGCAGATGACGGTGTGATGGAGGTTTGTGCTGATGTGCTTGATGCTGGGTTGAGGTCATCCCGCGCCTCATCGACCTTAGAGCGCGGTCTTGAGGGCCAAGAGACTAACTTGGATCATCTCGGTCCCATGGAAGCAACGGAGGGGCCTTCAGCCTCAGAGGTGGCTACTGCAGAGAACCTGGCCCTCAAGGACGGTGTTGACGCTTACCCAGCCCCCGAGGGTGTTGCCGAGGGTGACTCGGCTCGAGTGGGTAGTGCAAGTCACTGTCCAGCCCCCGAGGGTGCTGCCGGAGATGATCCGGCTCACGTGGGTAGCGCAAACTATGACCCAGCCCCCAAGGGTGTCCGAGCGGGTCTCCCTCTTGTACTTCCATGGACGTTCATGCAGGATCGCCCCCGCACTCCGGCTGCATGGTGGTTGCCCAAGCTTCGAACCAGGGAGTCACTTTAGAGGGCAGCGTCCCCGCTGGCCAAGTTTTGAGCTCTGTTGATGGTACTGAGTTGGTTTTTGCTGGTTTGTTGCAAACTGCTTCGGGTGGCGACCTTACGCCCGGTCATCAATTGATCTCTCATGATTTGGGAGTCCCTTCGTTCTTCTCCAATCTCCAGGTACTGTAATATATCTTGTCTCGACTTTTGCACCGTGTAAACTGCTGTTATTACACTCATCTGTTCTCCTTATCAGGCTTTGGTGGACGGGATGGCTAGCCAGCTGAGGTTGCAGGGCGCTTCTGTTCCAGAAGGAGCTTTGTCTCTTGCACGTTGGAATCCGGTGTTACTTCAACAACGTGCCTCTGACTTGGAGGCGACCAATGCTGGTTAGTGCCTTTCTGCTTCTCTTTGTCTGTATTATTGGACTGCTTTACATTCTGACCCTTTTGGTTTGATTGTCTCCTGCTAGATATGACTCGGCGAATTTCCACTCTTGAAGAAAAACATTCTCGAGATCAAGTCGAATTGGTCCAGCGGTGCTCTGATTTTGAAGAAAAGTATTCTCAAAGTCAGACTGAATTAGCCCAGGTTTCTGCTGCCCTAAATGATGCCAATGCACTGAGCTCTTCCCTTCGCACTCAGCTTGATTCTGAAAAGGTGACTTATGAAGCTGTACCTTGCATTGTTGTGTTCTTATTGCTTGTTTGATGTTTGAAAGGAGTTGATTCTTGTTTGCAGGAAGAAAAACGTGTCCTTGCTGCATCCCGCGACAATCTTGACAGACTGTATCGTGATTCTAGTAATTCGTTGACCATCCTAGAGAGGAGTCATCGCTTTTCCATGGAGGAGTTAGATAATCTCCGCTGCAGGCTGCAGGAATCCACAGATGACGTGATCCGTCTCAGGTAGTTGATATTGGCTAAGGATACTACTATCAAAGAACTCCGTGCTTCCAAGAAATCCATCACCCAGGAGCTAGAAAATGCTCGATTGGCTGCCAAGGTTGCTGAAGCAACTTCCATTACTCTGAGAGCTCAGCGCAACAGAGCCATGGATAAGGCCATTCGGGCGGGACGAATCTTGATGAGGAGACCCGGTGTAGTAGTTCCTGAAGATATAAGGGCTGACGTGAATGCTGCGCCTGATTCCTCAAGTCACCCTTCCTCGTCGGTTGCTCCTGAGAAAGACATTGCAAAATAGAGAAATGTTTTGCGTGCTTTGAGCGCGCGGTTAGCACGGTCATATATTTGTTAGAGGACACCAGTTTAGCATTTGAATGATATTGCTACTTTCCTTGTTGTTTTAGAGTTCAACAGTACATAGATTTGCAGTGGTAAAAAGGCTGTGTGATGGTTTTCGAAACTTGTTCACGGGATATAGAAGTCATCCCTATATGAGTAGTCGTAAGCACATCAGATCGCCTTAAATCGCTGCTGACTTAAGCCGATTGCTTCTGTTTATAGGGCATAGTGGTCACCCCGAGTTACGTAAGCATGAGCATGTTGCATCGCCTTAAGTCGTTGCCGACTTAAGTCGATTGCTCCGTTAGCAGGGCATAGTGGTCACCCCGAGTTAAGTAAGCGTGAGCATGTCGCACCGTCTTAAGTCGTTGCCGACTTAAGCCGATTACTCCGTTAGCAGGGCATAGTGGTCACCCCGAGTTAAGTAAGCGTGAGCATGTTGCACTGTCTTAAGTCTTTGCCGACTTAAGCCAATTGCTCCATCAGTAGGGCATAGTGGTCACCCCGAGTTAAGTAAGCGTGAGCATGTCGCACCGTCTTAAGTCGTTGCCGACTTAAGCCGATTGCTCCGTTAGCAGGGCATAGTGGTCACCCTGAGTTAAGTAAGCGTGAGCATGTCACACCGTCTTAAGTCGTTGCCGACTTAAGCCGATTGCTCCGTTAGCAGGGCATAGTGGTCACCCCGAGTTAAGTAAGCGTGAGCATGTCGCACCGTCTTAAGTCGTTGCCGACTTAAGCCGATTGCTCCGTTAGCAAGGCATAGTGGTCACTCCGAGTTAAGTAAGCGTGAGCATGTTGCACCGTCTTAAGTCTTTGCCGACTTAAGCCGATTGCTCCGTCAGTAGGGCATAGTGGTCACCCTGAGTTAAGTAAGAGTGCTAGTCAAGCATGAGCAAATTGAGTATCTTTGAGACCTTCTTTATTGATGACATATCTCCCGTTTTACAGAGTACATTGTCGTCCCGATAGCCTTTGAAATTCAGCTAGGGGTAAAACTTCCTGAAGTGTTCTATATTCCAGGAGTTCCCAATTTCTGTGCCGTCCATCTGAGTTAGACGATATGATCCTGGCCGAGTGACTTCTGCGATTATGAATGGCCCTTCCCATAAGGGTGACAACTTGTGCCGTCCCTCCCCCGTTAGAATTCGGTGGAGGACGAGATCTCCTACTGAGAAGGATCGTTGTCGCACGACCTTGTCGTGATAGCGTCTCAGAGTCTGCTGGTACCATGCTGATTGAATTACTGCGTTCAGCCGTTCTTCTTCGAGTACATCGATGTCCTCCAGTCTAGTAGCTTCGGCTTCTGCTATGCTTTCAAAGACCAATCTCGGTGCCCCGAACTTGAGATCGGCGGGTAATACTGCCTCTGACCCATAGACCATGAAGAAAGGAGTGTTTCCATATAGAGCTTGGCTAGGTTGAGTTCTTAGGCTCTAGACGACATAGGGCAGTTCCATTATCCATTTTCCTGCGAACTTTTCATTCTTTTCGATGACCCTTTTCCTAAGTGCCTCCAGTATCATCCCGTTAGCTCGCTCAACCTGCCCGTTGGCCCTCGGGTGCGCTACCGAAGCATACTTGATCTGAATGCCCTTTTGCTCGCAGAAATCGAAGAATTCTGAACTTGTGAAGTTGGATCCCAAGTCAGTTATGATATTGTTTGGTATTCTGAATTTGAATATTATGTCTTGTATGAATTCCACGGCCTTGGCTGAGGTTAAGGAAGCAATGGGTTTGAATTCTATCCATTTGGTGAACTTGTCGATTGCTACCAGTACATGAGTGTATCCTCCTTGAGCTTTCTTAAAAGGTCCAATCATATCCAGTCCCCAGCATGCGAAGGGCCAAGTTACTGGTATGGTCTGCAATTGCTGTGCTGGTAAATGTTGTTGCTTTGACAAGTACTGGCAAGCTTCGCACCTCTGAACTAACTCGGCTGCATTGTTTTTCGCTGTTGGCCAATAGAATCCTGACCTGAAGACCTTCCCGACTAGTGTCTTGGACGCTGCGTGTATTCCGCATTGCCCAGCATGGACCTCATCTAGAAGTTGCTTCCCAGTAGATGAGAGAATGCACTTCATGAGGACGCCCGATGCACCCCTTCTGTATAATGTTTCCCCAATGAGTGTGTAGTGGGCTGACTGTCTGGCGATGCGCTCGGCTACATTTTTGTCATCTGGTTCCTCTTCATTCTTTATGTATCTGATGATCGGCCTTCTCCAGTCGTCAGAGTCTGATTCGGGTTGATCCACGATATTACATTCTTCTGCTTGATCTGTTGAGATGCTCGGTTGTGGTATTTCTTGCACAAAGACTCCGGGTGGGACCTGAGTTCGGCTGGATCCTAACTTGGACAATACATCAGCTGCCGTGTTTCGATCTCTCTCTACATGATGAAATTCTAGACCTTCAAACTTATCTTCTAGTTTTCGGACGGTAGTGCAGTATTTTCCCATTGAATCATTCGAACAGTCCCATTCTTTGTTTATCTGACTTATGACCACCAGAGAATCTCCGTATACCATTAATCTCTTGATGCCCAATGATATGGCGATGCTTAGTCCATGGATCAGAGCTTCATACTCGGCTGCATTGTTAGAGGCTGGAAATAACAGTTGGAGGGCATATTTGAGGTGTTCGCCTCCAGGCGCGATGAAGAGAATTCCTGCGCCTGCTCCCTGCAGCTTCAGCGAGCCATCAAAATACATCCTCCATACTTCTGCAGTTTCTGGGTTTTCTGGTACTTGTTGTTCAGTCCATTCTGATACGAAGTCAACCAATGCTTGGGACTTAATGGCAGTACGAGGTCGAAATTCGATGTCATGAGATCCCAGTTCACAAGCCCACTTGGCTATTCGGCCAATGGCTTCCTTGTTGTGGAGAATATCCCCTATCGGAAAACCGGTGACTACTATGACTTTGTGGTCATCAAAGTAGTGATGCAGCTTGCGGGCAGTTAGAAGTACTGCGTATAATAGCTTCTGCACTTGAGGATACTTTTTCTTCGAGGGACCCAGAACTTCACTGATGAAATAAACGGAGTGTTGTACAGGGTAGGCATGTCCTTCTTCTGCTCGCTCGACTACCAACGCGGTGCTTACCACGTGAGTCGTGCAAGAAATATATAGCAGCAGATCTTCAGCTGGTTGAGTTGATATGGCTCGCCGTGGTGGTTTCAGTACTGGTGGGGTTGTCAAGAATTTTTTCAGTGCGTCCAGGGCTTCCTGCGCTTCTGAAGTCCACTGAAACTTGTCCACTTTCTTGAGTAGCTTGTAAAATGGTAAACCTTTTTCTCCCAGCCTGGATATAAATCTGCTCAGAGCTGCCATACATCCGGTAAGTCGTTGAACCTTCTTTTGTGATCGCGGAGCTTCCATTTTCATGATAGCTTCAATCTTTTCCAGATTAGCTTCAATTCCCCGGTGGCTTACAATACGAGTAGCTTCCCTGCTGGTACCCCAAAAACACATTTTTCGGGATTAAGCTTCCACCGATACCGCCGTAGACTGTTGAAAACCAGCTGCAAGTCTTTGATGAAGTTTTCCGAGTTCTCCGTTTTGATTACCACATCGTCTACGTAGGCTTCCACACGCTTGCCCTAGTGATCGGCTAAGCATGTTTGAATGGCTCTCTGATAAGTCGCTCCAGCGTTCTTGAGGCCGAACGGCATGGAGGTATAACAGAAAGCACCGAACGGAGTGATGAACGCCGTTTTTTCCTTGTCTTCCTTTGCCAAGCTGATCTGATGGTATCCGGAATAGCAATCCAGGAAAGATAGCATAGAACATCAAGCGGTGGAGTCTACCACCTGATCTATCCTTGGGAGCCCGAAGGGATCCTTCGGACAATGTTTGTTGAGATCAGTATAGTCGACGCACATGCGCCAATCCACTTTATTCTTTTTGAGTACAAGAACAGGGTTGGCTAACCACTCGGTATGTAACACCTCCCTGATAAACCCAGCTGCGACCAAGCGGGCCAGCTCAGCGCGAATGGCCTCTCTCTTGTCGGGCGTAAAACGACGTAGTTTTTGCCGGATCGGTCTTGCTTGGGGGTTTACCTTCAGTTTGTGCTCGGCCAGTTCTCTCGGGACTCCCGGCATATCCGCAGGTTGCCATGCGAATACGTCTCGATTGTCTTGCAGAAACCGGACGAGCGTGCTTTCCTATTTATCATCCAGGCTAGAGCTGATGATGGCAGTTTTGCGTTCATCAGCAAACCCCAGATTGATCCTTTTAGTTTCTTCAGTCGGCCGCATAGAGGTCGTGGCTTGAGCTTCATTCGCCGGTGCTGTATGGTCTTCCTCAGGCTTAGAGTTTGCCTGGATCGAAGAAGTCGCCGACGGTTTAGTGGTGAGGGCCGCCTGGATGGCCACTCGGAAACATTCTGCGGCGCCTTGGAGGTCAGCACGCACAGTTATGATTCCTTGTGGTCCCGGCATCTTCAATATCATGTATGTGTAATGCGGGATGGCCATGAACTTTGCCAATCTCGGCCTTCCAATGATGGCGTTGTACCCGCAGTCGAAGTTTGCTACCTCGAACCTCAGGAATTCGGTTCTGTAGTTCTCTGGAGTTCCGAAGGTGACGGGCATGTAGATGTGGCCCAGCGGGTATTCTCCCTCAATCGGCACGATGCCGAAGAAGGGAGTGTCTGACTCGTGGAGTTCTTTGAGGTGAACTCCCAAGCCTCGGAGTGTCTGGGGGAAGGTGACATTGATGCTGCTCCCCCCATCCACTAACACCTTCTTCACCCTGCTCTCTCGGATCACCGGATCGACGAGGAGCGGGTATTTGCCCGGGTGGTCGAAGTTGAGCCATTGATCTGCCCGAGTGAAGGTGATTGGGTGTTCTGACCATCGGTACGGAGCGGGTGGACCGGTGGTTGCCACCAGTATCTGGCGATCGTTGAGCTTTTGCTGTCTTTTGTTCTCCTGCGATCCGTGTCCGCCGAAGATGACGTTGACCTCCCTGTCAACGCGCGAGAAAGCTCCTCCTCCTCCCTCCTCCTGCTGCTGGGGTTGTCGTGGTTCTTCTGGTCCTCCCCGCGGCGGAGGAGGAGGTAGAGGTTGGAAGGGTCGGTCGTGCCCGATGGAATGCTTGAAATCCCGGCAGTTCCGAAGAGTGTGGCGCATGTCCTTGTGGTACGGGCACTGGGCGTCGAGGATGTCGTCCAGCATGCGCTCGCCTCCGCGAGGTCCTCCCCGGGCACGAGAGGCAGGTGGTCCGGTGGCATGCACCTCTTCGCGTGGTCTCTTCTCCCAGCGTTTGTCAGTTTGTTGGTTCGCGTCGCGTCGTGGCGCTGCCAGTGCGGGCTTCACTCCTCCGATGAGGTACTGGGCTCGCTCGTCGGCGGTGATGTAGAGGTCGGCTTCCCGGAACAGCTCCTCGGAGGTAGTTGGCGCCTTCTGTAATATGGCTCAGACGAAGGCCGAGTCATTGGATCCTCTGTAGAAGTCCTCGATCACGGCCGCCTCCGTGACCTCGGGGATACGATTTCTCATGGTCTGGAACCTTTTGAGGTACGATCGGAGAGTTTCGTCCCCCCAGCGCTTGATGGATTTGAGGTCCCATGGTTGCGTCGGTTTGTCGGAGAGGGACTGAAAATTGGCAGTGAAGCGCCGACTGAAGTCACTCCAGTCGTCGATGCAGTGTCGAGGTAGATGTCGTAGCCATTGCAGTGCGTCTTGCTCGAGGACAATGGGTAAGTACGCAGTCATCATGTCCTCGGATGCTCTGGCGGCTCGAGCGGCGGTGGTGTAGACGGCTAGCCAGCCTCCCGGATCCTGCTTAGGTTCATACTTGTCGACGTTGGATACCTTGAAGTTAGGGGGCCATTGAATGGCCCTAAGGCATGGAGTGAGGGCAGATACTCCACATGTGTCCTCCTGTCGTCGGGGATGATGTCTATCCCGGGGAGGGGAGTAGTTGTTGTGGTTCCTCGACCGTCCCCGGGTAGTTCCGCCAGTCAAGGCCGTCGTTGATTCGGCTCTGGTGGCTTGACTCCGAGTTGGGATGCCGTGATCCCTGTCGTACTCCTCCCGGCGGCGGATCTCATTCTCATGCCGTCGTTCACGCGAAGCGTTGATGGAGCTCCACGCGTCTCGACGACTGTTGATGGCGTGTCGCAAATCATTCGGTGGGTGAGCGAGAGGTAGGAGATGGTTGGCTGCTTGGGTGAACAGGCGTCGATAGCCCTCGGTGTTGGGAGTCCGAGGGAGTCCGTCAGCTATCCGAGCTAGCACTCCTCTGACTTCACTCGACGTGTTCATGGCTCGGGCGAAGTCGGGGTTCAGGTTGCGACCAAAGAGTGGATTTTCTTGGCGCTGCCTCGCGTCTTGCTCGGCTTGTTCCTGAGCTCGTCGACGATCGCGCCGTCGGGAGTTCCTTCGTTCTCTGAAGACGCGTTCTTCCAGAGTTTCTCCCATCTCTGAGACCTCGTCTCGCGAGACAGGCTGCTCTGGATCCCGTTCTCCGGCTTGGTGATGTCTCCGGATGTTTCGGCGCCGATTTCTTCGTCGACGGGATTCCCGCTGAGGTGGTTCTTCCCTAGGCGCAGTCGGCTCGTCGTCAGAGACGGGAGGCGACTCCACTCTCCCGATGAAGAGAACGTCGGGGTAGAATGGCGTGGCTGTCGTGGCGATCTTCTTTCGGAGAGCTAGAGATTGCGCTTCTCCGGTATTTTCGGAGTTTGTTGGAGGAGGCTTCTTTCTCGGCGGATCTGCAACGCGGTGTAGAGTTCCCTCTTCGTCGGCTATGGACGAGATCGTCCCAAAGTAGAACATGGATCTGGGACGGAAGGTGATCTTGCTGTGGATGGTGACGGCCATTGAGCTAACTTAGATCGTTGACACACCCCTACCTGGCGCGCTAGCTGTCGGTGTTTTGGGTCCGACTGCACACCCGGGGTTGCCCCTCGAGGTGTTTTTAGGAGTAGGGTGGTGTCGCTGACTGTAGCAAAATGGTTCGTGCTAGATGCACGAGGGACAATAGACGATGTTTACAGGTTCGGGCCGCTTAGAGATGCGTAACACCCTACGTCCTGGCGGAGATGCTTTGTGTTATGGGTTACAAGATGGTTCTCTAGAGCGAGAACGTGGGGAGTTTAGGTAGATGGCTGGGTAGTGTGGAGTTGGAATTGGCCGTTCTGAAGGGGAGCCCCCTGGGCCTTATATACTTGACCGTGGGGCAGTACATATGGATATGATAACAACGTGCACCTAAAGGATAGTGAACTGTTTGAGTCTATCTTCCTATGATTCAGCCGACCTATCCTCGCCTGGTTCTGTTGCATGGGGCTCCAGCGCGGGAAAGTCGGATCTTCTGTTGTGGTTTCTTGCTCAACGTTGTGGGGCCATCCGGTCTTGCTTCGATCTGGCCTTACGGCGATCTGCTTTACTGATTGTCCCTCCCCAGGCCCATGAAGGAATGACCTTACGATTTATTGGGCCCTTGGGCCTTTCGTGAGGTCTTTTACCGTTCTAGTGGACCCGGGGGATATCTGTCCCCCACAGTGGGGGACGCGAGGCCTCTTTCTACCCTGCTGCTGCCCAAACCCACGAGAGAATGTGAGTAATCCTTCAACTCGGCAGCTAACACAGTTTATTTCTTCTTTACAACCCCACCATGGTATGTTGCATCCTCTTGTGTAAATCAGGGAGCAAAATGGGCTATTTACCCACTAAGGGTTAAAAAGTAACATTTAGAGTGCTAGAAGTGTTCATTCTTAAACTACAATTTAGTAGTTCGACCAAAAATTCCATAATTCAGGGGTCTTCCTTTCTGTATCTTTTTGGTATATATTACCTACCTGTTGATATGGCCAAATTATTTGATGATATAATATGATTTGATATTTACGTCCTGGTTGTAGCTCTAAAATTGTTGGTATCCTGTTTTTGGTCGACAAAACCATTCTTGTTCATGAATAGGATACCGATTATCTTTTTGCTAATGATGGTTGCTTGCACTATTGTTAGTTTCGCTCTCTATTTGTTGTAGAGAGTTGCACACGATGTAGATGAGCTGATGTGCACTTGTGCAATGAGTTTGTTGCCACATACGATTTATTAAAAAATTATCCAATGGATTATGTAGACAGTGATGTTAATATTCCATTCTATTTGGTTTTAGGAAAGAGTGGTATGATCTTTGCTATGAAGTAGTATCCTGCTGGAGCAACTACCAATTCCCAAGATGGTGTCACTGATATATATTTGGGAAGTGATTGCCAGTCCTCGAGGAGATGGTTACTTTGTTGTCTGTTATTTCCTATTGTAGATATGTCTTTTTATGGCAATGTGAACACAGTAACTTCATATCACTTGCTTTTGATCAAAAGTTTTGTTCCAAGGATTTTTTTTACTCTATCATGTGATGCCATGTAATACGTCGCAAACATCCAATTGAGGTTAGTAATTTCTACTTTCTTTTGCTCTGTATTGTGCTCTGCTCTCTCTCTCTCTCTCTCTAGATTTCAGCTAATGCACTGAACCATGGTTCAAGCTAGAGAAGCAGCTTGTTTAGGTTATCTTTTTCGTAACTAATCTTCAAATATTTTTTCAGGTTTGTTATTAAGCAAAGTCACCATTAAGACTGTGAAGGTAGAATGCCTAGGTCCAATTGGTCTCCAAAATAGGTTGGACCTTTGTTTTCATGTTTTTTTGCACTAAATAAATTTCAAATTCAATTCTCAGCATGTCTTCTTTTTACATTCTAATAATGATGTATAAATAACATTAAAGTAGGGTTGTAGGGGAGCACTCTTCTTTCAACTTAATTTGGTTAAGTGTAATATAAGACTAAGTGTTATTATTCTTTTTTCTTCAGTTTCATCCTCGTCCTTATGCTGCAACTGGGTTTGGATAGACCTTGTTGGGACCATGCTTCGTCGCCGAAGGTCCTGCACGAAGAAACAGCTTCGGCTAAAGCTGCTTATACATGATGACCGAAGCTACCACTCATGAAGCTTCGGTGTTATAGCATGCCCGAAGACGAAGGATCAAACCGACTTAAAGATAGAATGACCTTTTAGCCCATAAAGGTCTGAGTCATTGTTGTAAACTTTTATAAGGGGCATTGAAAGGGAATTAGGTTTACACCTAGTCCCTAATTAATTTTGGTGGTTGAATTGCCCAACACAAATATTTGGACTAACTAGTTTGCTCTAGTGTATAAGTTATACAGGTGCCAAAGGTTCACACTTAGCCAATAAAAAGACAAAGTATTGGGTTCAACCAAAGAGCAAAGGGACAACCGAAGGCACCTCTGGTCTGGCGCACCGGACTGTCCGGTGTGCCACCGGACATGTCCGGTGCACCAACTCCGAACTGCTCACCTTCGGGAATTTCCAGAGGCGACTCCGCTATAATTCACCGGACTGTCCGGTGTACACCGGACATGTCCGGTGCTCCAAGGAAGAGCGGCCTCCGGAACTCGTCAGCCTCGGGAATTCACTTCAGCTGCTCCGCTATAATTCACCGGACTGTCCGGTGTAACAGCGGGGCAACGGCTACTTCTGGCGCCAATGGCTACCTGCGACGCATTAAATGCGCGCCAGCGCGCGCAGAGGTCAGGCACGCCCATGCTGGCGCACCGGACACTATACAGTGCATGTCCTGTGCGCCACCGGACATCTAGGCGGGCCCAGAAGACAGAGCTCCAACGGTCGGAACCCAACGGCTTTGGTGACGTGGCTGTCGCACCGGACATGTCCGGTGTGCACCGGACTGTCCGGTGCGCCATCGAACAGACAGCCTCACCAAATGGCTAGTTTGGTGGTTGGGGCTATAAATACCCCCAACCACCCACCATTCATTGCATCCAAGTTTTCCACTTCCCAACTACTTACAAGAGCTCTAGCACTCAATTCTAGACACACCAAAGAGATCAAATCCTCTCCAAATTCCACACAACGCCCTAGTGATTAGAGAGAGAGATTTGCTTGTGTTCTTGTAATACCCAAATAATTGAGTTCATAGGATGTGCAAGAATTGGGAGATATAAAAGGTATATTTGACTACTAATAACCATATTAAAATAAAGGAAATAGTGCATCATGTGGAGTTTATTTGTTTGTGCATTCAATGATGATAATAATAGTAATAAAAATGTATTAATGTTGAGATTAGGGTTAAACCTAATTTGGAATCCAGAATTTGAAAGTTAACTAGAAAAGGAAAAGAGAATACATTATAAAGAAACCTATATTTGAATAATTATATTTTTCATACTGGTATCTTTAATTTATACATTTAATCAAGGTACAAAATTCACAACAGAAAATTGAATTTAAATTTGAGATCCAAAAATAGAAAGGAAAGGAAGACAATAAAACAAAAGAGACAAATAGAGAGGGATTAAGCGCTAGTTGGGCCTCAAACCGCCTTCAGCCCAATAACAACTCCACCAGCCCACTCTCATCTCTCGTTGACGCTGCCATGTGGGGCCTCAACACCAGCCCATCCGCCAAGGCACCGCGGGAGAAAAGTCATCGCCGCGCGCGAGTCTCTGGCGCTAGTCTCTACCGGCACGATTGAAGCTGCTGACTGGTGGGACCCCAATACCCAGAATCCTCCTCCACTCAGCTCCATGCTAGGCGCGATGAAATCGCAACAACCAGAGCCGTCAACGAGTCTCCCACCCGGTAACAAATTTAGTCGATCGGCGTGCATAGAAGCCGGACGTGATTAAGCCACCACCTCCATCCCGATTTTTCCCCAGGGATGCGCTTAAAAATCCACGTCGCGCGCACTCCTGAGTCCATGGCCGCGGATCTCACTCTTCATCAAACGGCTCCCACCTCTCGCCTCTCATGTGTTCAGTGCCTGGCCATCAGGATGCTAGATGCCGCTACCACCGTAGCTCACCTTCACAGCCGATCTAAGTCTTGGATGTGCATCGTGGAGCTATTGCGTCATGTCGACCGAGTCATCTCCGCCCAAACCTGAGTTATCCCTGGAAAAGAAGGAAAACGGGGCCACCACTTTGTCCCGTGCCGGACCGACCGCTGGGAAGCTCAACCTCGCTCCTCGTCTGGCTATCTCTGTCCACGGTGTCGTCACTCCGAGCACCGGCGAACCTGCCGCCATGGGCGCGGTCGGGGCCTGGGAATCACCGTGCTTTGTTGGAGATCAGCAGCGGGTAATGGCGCGTCTGCCATGGGGCGATTCTTCTACCGTAGAAAACACGTGTAAGTGCTCCTTGGTTACTCGCTAACTCGTACGCATTAGGTAGATGCCTCCAGTGCGGGGAACGGGGAGCCGTGGCGTCGGGGCATGTGCTCGGGCATGGTGGCCACGGTGGTGGTCTCCCTCGCCACTGTGCCTGCTAGTTGGAGGAAGAAGAGGCACTGGTGACCATTGATCGGGGGATATGCGGTCAAGATTAAAACCTGCTCGTACCCCTTCGCGAGTAAACGTGAGTCGTCGATCCGTGATCGGGCGAATCCAATTGATCTCTGATATTTTGAATCTGGGCCGTAGAACATAACGTGGATGGCTGGGATTAAACCAACCACGTACCCCTTCATCCTTTGATCTGGGCCGCAGATCAGTAAACGGTCGGCCCAGGGCGCTCGACGCTAGTTAGCCCTGACTTATTTCATAAAGAGCCCCTCGGCTTTTGCATAATCAACCCGCCATCCTTCCCAGGCCAAAATAATTACAGCCGAGCCCAGAACTTTATGTTTCAGCCCCTGTGTTCTAGAGAATTTATGCTCGCAGTCCATAAATCCTAGAAATTCATAAAATAAATGTTAAAAATACATAGAAACTTGTTATTTCCATAACTCATTCATTTTAATTCCGAATTAACTCGTTCAAGTTGCGTTAGTCTTGTATAAATATCTACTATGTAATAGTAACATTTATTTTGCCATGTCACATTCTTTTATAATTAGATCTTTATGTAACTTATGTTGATTAGTCTCGTTAAACCACTTATCATTATAATCTACTAGAAAATAATCTATGGTCAATTTATAACTTAGAATAAAATGGAGATAATTATTTATAGAATGACCTATCATATGGTTTATACTAATTAAATTACAATATAGTTTAATATTTTAATCACACAGATCTTTTATAAAATCACAACTCCTTAATCGTAACTCCGATCTTAGTAGTGCTCGATCCCGCGATTTCGTAGCAACGCGTAGATCATTATTATTCAGTTTGTTCTTATGTTTGGTGTGATGTTAATTTTGTCTATACAATGTTTGTTTGTATTGCTACGACTAGCGCGAGGACACGTGTCATCTGAAAAGCAAGTTGGTACCTGGAATCTCAAGTGCCAGGCAAGTTGTGCCCTTGATTCACTTTTGTTACCCGATAATGTTCTTTATAATCATTTATCATGCATAGGTTTAATTTTGATGGGACCCAATAGGTCACCCTAGATTGTTTATCCATTTTACCTTGATTACCCCTGAATCATATGGGTAGTTGTGCTATTGCTTTATATGGTTTTGGGTTAATATTTCATTATATCCATGTTCCAGTTATTTGTTATTCTATTTATGTTCATGCCAAGATCATTATATTATTGTTAATTGGAACATGGAGCTTAACTTGAGAAACACGTGCCACCACAAGGGTTTAATGGGACGCCCTTGGCCAACTAACTAGGAAAGCTAGTGGAAGACTACCTTACCCGAAAGGGGCAAGGTCTGTAGGGGAGTTGCATGCAAGGAGGTTCTCGGGTTGATTTAGCTGCGATGGCGGTCAGACGGGGGATTCTTGCAAGTGCTCTTCCCATAAACTGTAGCGGGTTTTCGGAAGCTAGTGGAACTTTGTAAAGGCCTCGTAGTGGATCCCTAGCCATTCACCTTGGTAGTGTCTAAGGACCTAGCTAACCCTGGCGACATGGGAAACACGACTTGTGGGTAAAGGGTACAACCTCTGCAGAGTGTAAAACTGGTATACTAGCCGAGCTCACGATCATGAGCGGCTCAGGACTCTCCGATGATTAAATTATGGAACCTAAACTCAATTTGTCATTTGCATTTGCATGGGTTTATTATTAATTTTGTTCTTTATTATTATTTAAGGTTTGGTATTCACTTACACTTAGTAACTGCTAATAAAATTTTGACCAACTTATAAAAGCAATGCTCAGCTTTAACCCCTATTGTTGATAAGCCTTACACTTCATGAACTCCCACCTTTGGCGAGTTCATGCCACATTATTCCCCACAACTTGTTGAGCTATGATCATGTGTGAGCTCACCCTTGCTGTCTCACACCCCCCCCCCCACAAGAGAAGAATAGGTGGTTTCAAGTGGAGTCAAGCATCGAGGAGTTTGATCTGATCTAGGTGGCGTTTCTCAGTTGACATTGGCGCCGACGATCCTTACTTCGTTTTATCGTTATTATTTTATTTTGTAATAAGTCTTCCGCTATGTAATAAATACTCTGATGTTTTATGACATTTATCTCTATACACTCTGTTATTATATATGTTGTCTTCTTGGCGCATGTATGAGATGCACCTGGCTTTGTTCCTTAAAGCCGGGTGTGACAGAAGTGGTATCAGAGGAAATGTCGACTGTAGGACGAAACCTAGATAGAAAATGGACAAAACCCTTCACTACTTACCTTACTCTGATTCATTCTATACTTATCTCATCTTGATCTTGTCTCACCTTTTGCTGTTCTACTCTAATTAATCTTATCTTTTCTACTTCAAGACATGAAGGATTTCACTCCTTGGAATCCTACAACTATGATCTTTCTAAGAGATAGGGGACCTAAGACAAAATTTAAAATTATTTTCTCTATTAAAAATGTTGGTTGATTGTTCTGATGATCAATGCCTGATTTGCTTCTTTGATTGATTGAAATAGTATAGACGGGCATCTTAGCATGTACCACCATAAGGTAATGTATTAGCTTTAGTGGAAAACACACTAATCTACTTAGCTAATAAATCCCCCGCAGTAATATTCCTCATAATTACTCGCCTTGTCTACAATTCTTCCTTTCTTACCCTGTATTTCTAACCCAGATGGACTACCCCTATAGTGTTAGAAGAGAGAACTATAGACGTGATCCTTGGTATGTCATGGTTAAGAAAGACAAAGGCAGTATATACACTATGCTAAGGGAACCGTAGAACTCACCAATTCCAAAGGAGAAAGATTCGAAGTTGAGATTGCAGTAACTACCACCATCAGACTAGCGGCATTCTTAGTAGATGGGAAGTTTGTTGGTGTCAACATCCGTGTGGTTAGAGATTTTTCCGGATGTCTTTCCAGAGGAGTTATTATGGATGCCACCAGATATGGAAGTTAAGTTGGTCATTGATCTTTTACTTAGGACTGCTCCTATTTGTAAACGGCCATACAAGATGTCCATAGAAGAACTAAAGGAATTTAAGAAACAATTAACAGAGTTACAAGAGACTGGGTACATTCGTTCGAATTCTTCACCTTATGAAGCGTCGGTTCAATTTGTACAGAAGAAAGATGGATCGCAAGGGATGTGCGTGGATTATAGGACCCTTGACGATGTCACTGTGAAGAACAAGTGTCCATTACCCCGCATTGAGGATTTATTTAATCAGATGAGAGGTGCAAGGGTATTCTCGAAGATTGATCTCTGATCGGGTTACCATCAAATGAAGATTAGGCCATCGGATATTCCCTAGACGGATTTCTCGACTCGATATGGATTATATGAGTTCGCTGTTATGTCGTTTGGACTAACTAATGCACTAGCCTATTTTATGGATCTGAAGAATAAGGTGTTCATGATCTGGACAGGTTCGTCGTGGTTGTCATCGAAGATATTATTATTTATTCCAAGAGTGATAGTGATCATGAGGAACATCTGAGATTAGTACTACAAGAAGCTATGAGATAATCAACTCTACGCCAAGTATAGCAAATGCGAGTTTTGGATTGGTGAGGTGCCATTTCTTGGACATATCATTTCTAATGGAGGGATATCAATGGATCCTGCTAAAGTCAAGGAGATAGTGGTGTGGAGCATACCCACTATAGTCACGGAGATTCGGAGTTTCTTGGGATTAGCAGGATATTATCGGAGATTTATTGAAGGATTTTCTAAGATTGCTAAGCCTATGACTTCGCTTTTGGAGAAGGGCAAAGAATTTAAGTGGGACGAGAAGTGCCAAGATAGCTTTGATCAATTGAAGAAGAGATTGATGTCACCACCAGTGTCGGTTATGCCAGATCTACAGAAGGGATTTGATATTTATTGTGATGCATGTGGCCAAGGCTTAGGATGCGTGCTCATGCAAGAAGGACATGTGATCGCCTATGCGTCGCGTCAGCTACGAAAACATGAATTGAACTACCCCACTCATGACTTAGAACTGTCAGCCGTTGGGCATGCACTTAAGATTTGAAGACATTATATTGTGGGAACCAAGTGTCAAGTATACACGAATCATAAGAGTTTGAAGTATATATTCACTCAGAAGGATCTCAACCTTAGGCAACGCCGTTGGATGGAGCTTATTAAGGATTATAATTTGGAGATTCACTATCACCCGGGCAAGGCAAATTTGGTTGCAGATGCCTTGAGTAAAAAGGAGCATGTCCATTCAGCTGTTGTTGCCCAGCTACCCGATGAGATTGTTGAGGATTTCAGGAGACTTAACCTGGGGATAGTTGCTCATACTGAAGGATTTACTATTGATGTGGAACCTACTTTGGAGCAAGAGATCCGCAAAGGACAAATTGGTGATGCTAAGATACAAGAGATTAAGGATCTGATTACTGAAGGTCGAGTTTCGGAATTTACGGAAGATGAGCAAGGCACCTTGTGGTTCAAGGACAGGATATGTGTACCTAATATTGAATGCCTTCGTGAGACTGTTTTAAAGGAGGCCCATGACTTGGATTATTCTATTTCATCCTGGGAGTACCAAGATGTATCAGGATTTGAAGTGGAAGTATTGGTGGTATGGATTGAAAAGAGATGTGGCTGCACATGTGGCTATGTGCGATGTGTGTCAAAGAGTTAAGGCTGAACACCAAAGACCAGCTGGACTATTATACCCATTAAAGATACCCGACTGGTAGTGAGAAGAGATTGGTATGGACTTCATTACTGGATTGCCTCGCACCCCGAAAGGATATGAATCGATATGGGTTATTGTGGATAGATTGACTAAAGTGGCCCACTTCATTCCTGTCAAGACTACTTATAAAGGTCCTCAATTGGCTGGGTTATATAGGGCTTGGATTATGTCTCTACACGGTGTACCGAAGAAGATCGTTTCGGATAGAGGATCACAGTCTACCTCCAGATTTTGGAAAAGTTTTCATGAGAATATGGATACGAAGTTGAATTTTAGTATGACCTATCACCCTCAGACTGATGGATAGACTAAAAGGACTAGCCAAGTGTTGGAGGATATGTTGAGAGCTTGTGCCCTTCAGCATGGTAGTAGTTGGGACAAGAGTCTACCTTATGCTGAGTTCTCATATAATACTAGTTAACAGGCCAGTCTGAAGATGTCACCGTTCAAGGCTCTATATGGCAGGAAGTGCAGGACTCCTCTATATTGGGACCAGATTGGAGAAAGACAGTTCTTTGGACCTGAACTTATACAAGAGGTGGAAGAACAAGTCCGTATAATCAGGGAGAACTTGAGGGTAGCTCATACCAGGCAAAAGAGCTACGCTGATAATAGAAGAAGACCATTGGAATTTAAGGAAAGAAATCATGTGTACCTCAAGTTTTCACCACTTCATGGAATGAGGAGATTCAAAGTCAAGGACAAATTGTCCCCTCACTTTATTGGACCCTTTAGAGTTTTTAGGCGAGTTGGGGAGATGACATACCAACTCGAGCTACCTGATAATCTATCTGATGTGCATAATGTATTCCATGTGTCTCAACCTAAGAAGTGTCCCCGTGTCCCTGAAGAACAATTACCAGTGGAAGAGCTTAGTGTGCAGGGTGATTTGACTTACATGGAGTATCCTGTCAAGATTCTTGATACATTGACTCGAGTTACAAGAAATAAGGTGACAAAGATGTGCAAAGTGCAATGAAGTCATCATAAAGATGAAGCTACTTGGTAGAGAGAAGAAGAGCTTCGCATAGATTTTCCCCTTCTTTTCCCTAGTCCTTCCTAAATCTCGAGGACGAGATTCTTTTTAAGGGGGGTAGGATTTGTAATACCCAAATAATTGAGTTCATAGGATGTGCAAGAATTGGGAGATATAAAAGGTATATTTGACTACTAATAACCATATTAAAATAAAGGAAATAGTGCATCATGTGGAGTTTATTTGTTTGTGCATTCAATGATGATAATAATAGTAATAAAAATGTATTAATGTTGAGATTAGGGTTAAACCTAATTTGGAATCCAGAATTTGAAAGTTAACTAGAAAAGGAAAAGAGAATACATTATAAAGAAACCTATATTTGAATAATTATATTTTTCATACTGGTATCTTTAATTTATACATTTAATCAAGGTACAAAATTCACAACAGAAAATTGAATTTAAATTTGAGATCCAAAAATAGAAAGGAAAGGAAGACAATAAAACAAAAGAGACAAATAGAGAGGGATTAAGCGCTAGTTGGGCCTCAAACCGCCTTCAGCCCAATAACAACTCCACCAGCCCACTCTCATCTCTCGTTGACGCTGCCATGTGGGGCCTCAACACCAGCCCATCCGCCAAGGCACCGCGGGAGAAAAGTCATCGCCGCGCGCGAGTCTCTGGCGCTAGTCTCTACCGGCACGATTGAAGCTGCTGACTGGTGGGACCCCAATACCCAGAATCCTCCTCCACTCAGCTCCATGCTAGGCGCGATGAAATCGCAACAACCAGAGCCGTCAACGAGTCTCCTACCCGGTAACAAATTTAGTCGATCGGCGTGCATAGAAGCCGGACGTGATTAAGCCACCACCTCCATCCCGATTTTTTCCCAGGGATGCGCTTAAAAATCCACGTCGCGCGCACTCCTGCGTCCATGGCCGCGGATCTCACTCTTCATCAAACGGCTCCCACCTCTCGCCTCTCCTGTGTTCAGTGCCTGGCCATCAGGATGCTAGATGCCGCTGCCACCGTAGCTCACCTTCACAGCCGATCTAAGTCTTGGATGTGCATCGTGGAGCTATTGCGTCATGTCGACCGAGTCATCTCCGCCCAAACCTGAGTTATCCCTGGAAAAGAAGGAAAACGGGGCCACCACTTTGTCCCGTGCCGGACCGACCACT
The DNA here is from genome assembly GCA_029449295.1 of Zea luxurians. NCBI lineage: Eukaryota > Viridiplantae > Streptophyta > Magnoliopsida > Poales > Poaceae > Zea > Zea luxurians. The sequence goes on from JAOPSE010000618.1 coordinate 55,217, forward strand.
GGGAAGCTCAACCTCGCTCCTCGTCTGGCTATCTCTGTCCACGGTGTCGTCACTCCGAGCACCGGCGAACCTGCCGCCATGGGCGCGGTCGGGGCCTGGGAATCACCGTGCTTTGTTGGAGATCAGCGGCGGGTAATGGCGCGTCTGCCATGGGGCGATTCTTCTACCGTAGAAAACACGTGTAAGTGCTCCTTGGTTACTCGCTAACTCGTACGCATTAGGTAGATGCCTCCAGTGCGGGGAACGGGGAGCCGTGGCGTCGGGGCATGTGCTCGGGCATGGTGGCCACGGTGGTGGTCTCCCTCGCCACTGTGCCTGCTAGTTGGAGGAAGAAGAGGCACTGGTGACCATTGATCGGGGGATATGCGGTCAAGATTAAAACCTGCTCGTACCCCTTCGCGAGTAAACGTGAGTCGTCGATCCGTGATCGGGCGAATCCAATTGATCTCTGATATTTTGAATCTGGGCCGTAGAACATAACGTGGATGGCTGGGATTAAACCAACCACGTACCCCTTCATCCTTTGATCTGGGCCGCAGATCAGTAAACGGTCGGCCCAGGGCGCTCGACGCTAGTTAGCCCTGACTTATTTCATAAAGAGCCCCTCGGCTTTTGCATAATCAACCCGCCATCCTTCCCAGGCCAAAATAATTACAGCCGAGCCCAGAACTTTATGTTTCAGCCCCTGTGTTCTAGAGAATTTATGCTCGCAGTCCATAAATCCTAGAAATTCATAAAATAAATGTTAAAAATACATAGAAACTTGTTATTTCCATAACTCATTCATTTTAATTCCGAATTAACTCGTTCAAGTTGCGTTAGTCTTGTATAAATATCTACTATGTAATAATAACATTTATTTTGCCATGTCACATTCTTTTATAATTAGATCTTTATGTAACTTATGTTGATTAGTCTCGTTAAACCACTTATCATTATAATCTACTAGAAAATAATCTATGGTCAATTTATAACTTAGAATAAAATGGAGATAATTATTTATAGAATGACCTATCATATGGTTTATACTAATTAAATTACAATATAGTTTAATATTTTAATCACACAGATCTTTTATAAAATCACAACTCCTTAATCGTAACTCCGATCTTAGTAGTGCTCGATCCCGCGATTTCGTAGCAACGCGTAGATCATTATTATTCAGTTTGTTCTTATGTTTGGTGTGATGTTAATTTTGTCTATACAATGTTTGTTTGTATTGCTACGACTAGCGCGAGGACACGTGTCATCTGAAAAGCAAGTTGGTACCTGGAATCTCAAGTGCCAGGCAAGTTGTGCCCTTGATTCACTTTTGTTACCCGATAATGTTCTTTATAATCATTTATCATGCATAGGTTTAATTTTGATGGGACCCAATAGGTCACCCTAGATTGTTTATCCATTTTACCTTGATTACCCCTGAATCATATGGGTAGTTGTGCTATTGCTTTATATGGTTTTGGGTTAATATTTCATTATGTCCATGTTCCAGTTATTTGTTATTCTATTTATGTTCATGCCAAGATCATTATATTATTGTTAATTGGAACATGGAGCTTAACTTGAGAAACACGTGCCACCACAAGGGTTTAATGGGACGTCCTTGGCCAACTAACTAGGAAAGCTAGTGGAAGACTACCTTACCCGAAAGGGGCAAGGGCAGTAGGGGAGTTGCATGCAAGGAGGTTCTCGGGTTGATTTAGCTGCGATGGCGGTCAGACGGGGGATTCTTGCAAGTGCTCTTCCCATAAACTGTAGCGGGTTTTCGGAAGCTAGTGGAACTTTGTAAAGGCCTCGTAGTGGATCCCTAGCCATTCACCTTGGTAGTGTCTAAGGACCTAGCTAACCCTGGCGACATGGGAAACACGACTTGTGGGTAAAGGGTACAACCTCTGCAGAGTGTAAAACTGGTATACTAGCCGAGCTCACGGTCATGAGCGGCTCAGGACTCTCCGATGATTAAATTATGGAACCTAAACTCAATTTGTCATTTGCATTTGCATGGGTTTATTATTAATTTTGTTCTTTATTATTATTTAAGGTTTGGTATTCACTTACACTTAGTAACTGCTAATAAAATTTTGACCAACTTATAAAAGCAATGCTCAGCTTTAACCCCTATTGTTGATAAGCCTTACACTTCATGAACTCCCACCTTTGGCGAGTTCATGCCACATTATTCCCCACAACTTGTTGAGCTATGATCATGTGTGAGCTCACCCTTGCTGTCTCACACCCCCCCACAGGAGAAGAATAGGTGGTTTCAAGTGGAGTCAAGCATCGAGGAGTTTGATCTGATCTAGGTGGCGTTTCTCAGTTGACATTGGCGCCGACGATCCTTACTTCGTTTTATCGTTATTATTTTATTTTGTAATAAGTCTTCCGCTATATAATAAATACTCTGATGTTTTATGACATTTATCTCTATACACTCTGTTATTATATATGTTGTCTTCTTGGCGCATGTATGAGATGCACCTGGCTTTGTTCCTTAAAGCCGGGTGTGACAGTTCTTTCGAGCTCTTGCGCTTGGATTGCTTTCTTCTTTCTTGATTCTTTCTTGCAATCAAACTCACTTGTAATTGAGGCAAGAGACACCAATCTTGTGGTGGTCCTTGTGGGAACTTTGTGTTCCAAGTGATTGAGAAGAGAAAGCTCACTCGATCCGCGGGATCGTTTGAGAGAGGGTAAGGGTTGAAAGAGACCCGGCCTTTGTGGCCTCCTCAACGGGGAGTAGGTTTGAGAGAACCGAACCTCGGTAAAACAAATCCGCGTGTCTCACTTCATTATTCGCTTGCGATTTGTTTTGCACCCTCTCTCGTGGACTCTATTATATTTCTAACGCTAACCCGGCTTGTAGTTGTGATTATTTTTGAGAATTTCAGTTTCGCCCTATTCACCCCCCCCCCTCTAGGCGACTTTCAATTGGTATCAGAGCCCGGTGCTTCATTAGAGCCTAACCGCTCGAAGTGATGTCGGGAGATCACACCAAGAGGGAGATGGAAACCGGCGACAAGCCCACTACGAGCCAAGGGAGCACTTCATCGGAAGAGTCCCGCACCAAGAGGAAGGAGAAGAAGAAGGACTCCTCCAAACGGAAGGAGAAAAGATCTTCCTCTTCTCACCACAAAGAGAAGAAGGAAAAATCTTCTTCTCACAAGTCGCATCGGAAAGGCAACAAGCACAAGAGGATGAGGAAAGTGGTCTACTACGAGACCGACACTTCATCAACATCGACCTCCGACTCCGATGCACCGTCCGTAACTTCTAAGCGCCAAGAGCGCAAGAAGTTTAGTAAGATCCCCTTACACTATCCTCGTACATCTAGACCTACTCCATTGCTCTCCGTTCCATTAGGCAAACCGCCAACCTTTGATGGCGAAGATTATGCTAGGTGGAGTGATTTAATGAAATTTCATCTAACCTCACTCCACAAAAGTATATGGAATGTTGTTGAGTTTGGAGCACAGGTACCATCCATAGGGGATGAGGATTATGATACGGACGAAGTGGCCCAAATCGAGCACTTCAACTCCCAAGCCACAACCATTCTCCTCGCCTCTCTAAGCAAGGAGGAATACAACAAAGTGCAAGGGTTGAAGAATGCAAAGGAGATTTGGGACCTACTCAAGACCGCGCACGAGGGTGATGAACTCACCAAGATCACCAAGCGGGAAACGATCGAGGGGGAGCTCGGTCGCTTCCGTCTTCGCCAAGGGGAGGAGCCACAAGATATGTACAACCGGCTCAAAACCTTGGTGAACCAAGTGCGCAACCTCGGGAGCAAAAAGTGGGACGACCATGAGGTGGTTAAGGTTATTCTAAGAGCTCTCATTTTCCTTAACCCCACTCAAGTTCAATTAATTCGTGGTAATCCTAGATACCCACTAATGACCCCCGAGGAAGTTATCGGGAATTTTTTGAGCTTTGAATGTATGATTAAAGGTTCAAAGAAGATCAACGAGCTTGACGAACCCTCCACGTCCGAGGCGCAACTGGTGGCATTTAAGGCGACGGAGGAGAAGAAGGAGGAGTCTACACCAAGTAGACAACCAATTGACGCCTCCAAGCTCGACAATGAGGAGATGGCTTTAATCATCAAAAGCTTTCGCCAAATCCTCAAGCAACGGAGGGGGAAGGACTACAAACCCCGCTCCAAGAAAGTGTGCTACAAATGTGGTAAGCCCGGTCATTTTATTGCAAAATGTCCTATATCTAGTGACAGTGACAGGGGCGACGACAAGAAGGGAAAGAGGAGAGAAAAGAAGAAGTACTACAAGAAGAAGGGCGGCGATGCCCATGTTTGCCGGGAGTGGGACTCCGACGAGAGCTCCACCGAGTCCTCCTCCGACGAGGACGCCGCCAACATCGCCGTCACCAAGGGACTCCTCTTCCCCAACGTCGGCCACAAGTGCCTCATGGCAAAGGACGGCAAAAGGAAGAAGGTTAAATCTAAATCCTCCACTAAATATGAATCCTCTAGTGATGATAATGCTAGTGATGAGGAGAATAATTTGCGTACCCTTTTTGCCGATCTTAACATGCAACAAAAGGAAAAATTAAATGAATTGATTAGTGCTATTCATGAGAAGGATGATCTCTTGGACTCTCAAGAGGACTTCCTTATTAAGGAAAACAAAAAGCATGTTAAGGTTAAAAATGCTTATGCTCTAGAGGTAGAAAAATGTAACAAATTATCTAGTGAGCTAAGCACATGCCATGACACTATAGACAACCTTAGAAATGAAAATGCTAGATTAATTGCTAAGGTTGATTCTCATGTATGTGATGTCTCAATTCCAAATCTTAGAAATGATAATGATGATTTGCTTGCTAAGATTAAGGAATTGAATGATTCTCTTGATAGCCTTAGGGTAGAAAATGAAAATTTGATTGCTAAGGCTAAAGATATTGATGTTTGCAATACTATTATTTCCGACCTTAGAACTAAGAATGATATATTGCATGCTAAGGTTGTAGAACTAAAATCTTGCAAACCCTCTACATCTAATGTTGAGCATGTTTCTATTTGTACTAGATGTAGAGATATTGATATCAATGCTATTCATGATCACATGGCTTTAATTAAACAACAAAATGATCATATAGCAATATTAGATGCTAAGATTGCCGAGCATAACTTAGAAAATGAAAAGTTTAAATTTGCTAGAAGTATGCTCTATAATGGGAGATGCCCTGGCATCAAGGATGGCATTGGCTTCCAAAGGGGAGACAATGTCAAACTTAATGCCCCTCCAAAGAATTTATCTAACTTTGTTAAGGGCAAGGCTCCCATGCCTCAAGATAACGAGGGTTACATTTTATACCCTGCCGGTTATCCTGAGAGCAAAATTAGGAAAATTCATTCTAGGAAGTCTCACTCTGGCCCTAATCATGCTTTTATGTATAAGGGTGAGACATCTAGTTCTAGGCAACCAACCCGTGCTAAGTTGCCTAAAAAGAAAACTCCTAAGCATGACATTTCATTTAAGACTTTTGATGCATCTTATGTGCTTACTAACAAATCCGGCAAGGTAGTTGCCAAGTTTGTTGGGGGCAAACACAAGGGCTCAAAGACTTGTGTTTGGGTACCCAAAGTTCTTGTTTCTAATGCTAAAGGACCCAAAACCGTTTGGGTACCTAAAGTCAAGAACTAAAATTGTTTTGTAGGTTTATGCATCCGGGGGCTCAAGTTGGATACTCGACAGCGGGTGCACAAACCACATGACAGGGGAGAAGAAGATGTTCTCCTCATATGAGAAAAACCAAGATCCCCAACGAGCTATCACATTCGGGGATGGAAATCAAGGTTTGGTCAAAGGATTGGGTAAAATTGCTATATCACCTGACCATACTATTTCCAATGTTTTTCTTGTAGATTCTCTAGATTACAATTTGCTTTCCGTTTCGCAACTATGTCAAATGGGCTACAACTGTCTATTTACTGATGTAGGTGTCACTGTCTTTAGAAGAAGTGATGATTCAATAGCATTTAAGGGAGTGTTAGAGGGTCAGCTATACTTGGTAGATTTTGATAGAGCTGAACTCGACACTTGCTTAATTGCTAAGACTAACTTGGGTTGGCTCTAGCACCGCCGACTAGCCCATGTTGGAATGAAGAATCTTCATAAGCTTCTAAAGGGAGAACACATTTTAGGACTAACAAATGTTCATTTTGAGAAAGACAAGATTTGTAGCGCATGCCAAGCCGGGAAGCAAGTTGGCACTCATCATCCACACAAGAACATCATGACTAGTGACAGGCCACTGGAGCTCCTACACATGGACCTATTCGGCCCGATCGCTTACATAAGCATCGGCGGGAGTAAGTACTGTCTAGTTATTGTGGATGATTATTCTCGCTTCACTTGGGTGTTCTTTTTGCAGGAAAAATCCCATACCCAAGAGACCTTAAAGGGATTCTTGAGACAGGCTCAAAATGAGTTCGGCTTAAGGATCAAGAAAATTAGAAGCGACAACGGGACGGAGTTCAAGAACTCTCAAATTGAAGGCTTCCTTGAGGAGGAGGGCATCAAGCATGAGTTCTCTTCTCCCTACACCCCACAACAAAATGGTGTAGTGGAGAGGAAGAATCGAACTTTATTGGACATGGCAAGAACCATGCTTGATGAGTACAAGACACCGGATCGGTTTTGGGCCGAGGCGGTCAACACCGCTTGCTACGCCATCAACCGGCTATATCTACACCGAATCCTCAAGAAGACATCCTATGAACTCCTAACCGGTAAAAAGCCAAATATTTCATATTTTAGAGTTTTTGGTAGCAAATGTTTTATTCTTGTCAAGAGAGGTAGAAAATCTAAATTTGCTCCTAAAACTGTAGAAGGCTTTTTACTAGGATATGACTCAAACACAAGGGCATATAGAGTCTTTAACAAGTCCTCAGGACTTGTTGAAGTTTCTTGTGACGTTGTGTTTGATGAGACTAACGGCTCTCAAGTAGAGCAAGTTGATCTTGATGAGATAGGTGAAGAACAGGCTCCATGCATAGCGCTAAGGAACATGTCCATTGGGGATGTGTGTCCTATGGAATCCGAAGAGCCTCCACATGCACAAGATCAACCATCCTCCTCCACGCAAGCATCTCCACCAACCCAAAATGAGGACGAGGCTCAAGTTGATGAAGTTGAAAAACACAATGATGAACCACCTCAAGACGACGGCAATGATCAAGGGGGATATGTAAATGATGAAGACAAAGAGGATGAAGAACCAAGGCCGCCACACCCAAGAGTCCACCAAGCAATCCAACGAGATCACCCCGTCGACACCATCCTCGGCGACATTCATAAGGGGGTAACCACTCGATCTCATGTTGCCCATTTTTGTGAGCATTACTCTTTTGTTTCCTCTATTGAGCCACACAGGGTAGAGGAAGCACTACAAGATTCGGATTGGGTGATGGCGATGCAAGAGGAGCTCAACAATTTCACGAGGAACGAGGTATGGCATTTGGTTCCACGTCCTAACCAAAATGTTGTAGGAACCAAGTGGGTCTTCCGCAACAAACAAGACGAGCATGGTGTGGTGACAAGGAACAAAGCTCGACTCGTGGCCAAGGGGTATTCACAAGTCGAAGGTTTGGATTTTGGTGAAACCTATGCACCCGTAGCTAGGCTTGAGTCAATTCGTATATTATTGGCCTATGCTACTTACCATGGCTTCAAGCTTTACCAAATGGACGTGAAGAGTGCCTTCCTCAATGGACCAATCAAGGAGGAGGTCTATGTTGAGCAACCTCCCGGCTTTGAAGACAGTGAGTACCCTAACCATGTTTATAGGCTCTCTAAGGCGCTTTATGGGCTCAAGCAAGCCCCAAGAGCATGGTATGAATGCCTTAGAGATTTCCTTATTGCAAATGGATTCAAAGTCGGCAAGGCCGATCCTACTTTATTCACTAAAACTCTTGATAATGATTTGTTTGTATGCCAAATTTATGTTGATGATATCATATTTGGGTCTACTAATGAATCTACATGTGAAGAATTTAGTAGGATCATGACACAAAAATTCAAGATGTCTATGATGGGGGAGTTGAAGTATTTTCTAGGATTCCAAGTCAAGCAACTCCAAGAAGGCACCTTCATTAGCCAAACGAAGTACACTCAAGACATTCTAACCAAGTTTGGGATGAAGGATGCCAAGCCCATCAAGACACCCATGGGAACAAATGGGCATCTCGACCTCGACATGGGAGGTAAATCCGTCGATCAAAAGGTATACCGGTCGATGATTGGTTCATTGCTTTATTTATGTGCATCTCGACCGGACATTATGCTTTCCGTATGCATGTGTGCAAGATTCCAAGCCGACCCTAAGGAATCACACCTTACGGCCGTAAAACGAATCTTGAGATATTTGGCTTATACACCTAAGTTTGGGCTTTGGTACCCTCGGGGATCCTCATTTGATTTGATTGGTTATTCGGATGCCGATTGGGCAGGGTGCAAGATTAATAGGAAGAGCACATCGGGGACTTGCCAGTTCTTAGGAAGATCCTTGGTGTCTTGGGCTTCAAAGAAGCAAAATTCGGTCGCTCTTTCTACCGCCGAAGCCGAGTATATTGCCGCAGGCCACTGTTGCGCGCAATTGCTTTGGATGAGGCAAACCCTACGGGACTACGGTTACAAACTAACCAAAGTTCCTCTTCTATGTGATAATGAGAGTGCAATCCGCATGGCGGATAATCCCGTTGAGCATAGCCGCACTAAACACATAGCCATTCGGTATCATTTTCTTAGGGATCACCAACAAAAGGGGGATATCGAGATTTCATACATTAACACTAAAGATCAATTATCCGATATCTTTACCAAGCCACTTGATGAACAATCTTTTACCAGACTTAGGCATGAGCTCAATATTCTTGATTCTAGGAACTTCTTTTGCTGATTTGCACACATAGCTCATAAGTATACCTTTGATCATGTCTCTTTTATATATGCTATGACTAATGTGTTTTCAAAGTGTATTTCAAACCAAGTCATAGGTATATTGAAAGGGAATTGGAGTCTTCGGCGAAGACAAAGGCTTCCACTCCACTCTACTAACTCATCCTTCGCCGTCGCTCCGCATCGCTCTCCGTCTTTGGTATAATCTTCACTCACATGTTTTATTTGCCAAAGGGGAGAACATAGTTAGGAAAGGGCTTATATCTCACTCAAAGTATCCGCTTTTGGCGATTCATGCCAAAGGGGGAAAAAGTATGAGCCCAAAGCAAAAGGACCGCACCACCACCCTAATTTCCACCCTAATTTTAAAATTAATGGTTTTCAATTGGAAAATCTCAAATTGGTATCTCTTTGTGTTCTAAAGGGGGAGCAAGTAGTATTTTCAAAATTGATATCTTAAAAACCCTCTTGAACACTAAGAGGAGAATTTATTTGAGGGGGAGTTTTGTTTCTAGTCAAAGGAAAAAGCATTTTGAAACAAGGGGAGAAAATTTCAAACTTGAAAATGCTTTGCAAAAATCTTATTCATTTACCTTTGACTATCTTGCAAAAGGACTTTGAAAAGAATTTACAAAAGAGTTTGCAAAAACAAAACTTGTGGTGCAAGCGTGGTCCAAAATGTTAATTATAAAGAAACAATCCATGCATATCTTGTAAGTATTTATATTGGCTCAATTTCAAGCAACCTTTGCACTTACATAATGCAAACAAGTTCATTTATGCACTTTTATATTTGCTTTGGTTTGTGTTGGCATCAATCACCAAAAAGGGGGAGATTGAAAGGGAATTAGGTTTACACCTAGTCCCTAATTAATTTTGGTGGTTGAATTGCCCAACACAAATATTTGGACTAACTAGTTTGCTCTAGTGTATAAGTTATACAGGTGCCAAAGGTTCACACTTAGCCAATAAAAAGACAAAGTATTGGGTTCAACCAAAGAGCAAAAGGACAACCGAAGGCACCTCTGGTCTGGCGCACCGGACTGTCCGGTGTGCCACCGGACATGTCCGGTGCACCAACTCCGAACTGCTCACCTTCGGGAATTTCCAGAGGCGACTCCGCTATAATTCACCGGACTGTCCGGTGTACACCGGACATGTCCGGTGCTCCAAGGAAGAGCGGCCTCCGGAACTCGTCAGCCTCGGGAATTCACTTCAGCTGCTCCGCTATAATTCACCGGACTGTCCGGTGTAACAGCGGGGGCAACGACTACTTCTGGCGCCAACGGCTACCTACGACGCATTAAATGCGCGCCAGCGCGCGCAGAGGTCAGGCACGCCCATGCTGGCGCACCGGACACTATACAGTGCATGTCCGGTGCGCCACCGGACATCTAGGCGGGCCCAGAAGACAGAGCTCCAACGGTCGGAACCCAACGGCTTTGGTGACGTGGTTGTCGCACAGGACATGTCCGGTGTGCACCGGACTGTCCGGTGCGCCATCGAACAGACAGCCTCACCAAACGGCTAGTTTGGTGGTTGGGGCTATAAATACCCCCAACCACCCACCATTCATTGCATCCAAGTTTTCCACTTCCCAACTACTTACAAGAGCTCTAGCACTCAATTCTAGACACACCAAAGAGATCAAATCCTCTCCAAATTCCACACAACGCCCTAGTGATTAGAGAGAGAGATTTGCTTGTGTTCTTTCGAGCTCTTGCGCTTGGATTGCTTTCTTCTTTCTTGATTCTTTCTTGCAATCAAACTCACTTGTAATTGAGGCAAGAGACACCAATCTTGTGGTGGTCCTTGTGGGAACTTTGTGTTCCAAGTGATTGAGAAGAGAAAGCTCACTCGATCCGCGGGATCGTTTGAGAGAGGGTAAGGGTTGAAAGAGACCCGGCCTTTGTGGCCTCCTCAATGGGGAGTAGGTTTGAGAGAACCGAACCTCGGTAAAACAAATCCGCGTGCCTCACTTCATTATTCGCTTGCGATTTGTTTTGCACCCTCTCTCGTGGACTCTATTATATTTCTAACGCTAACCCGGCTTGTAGTTGTGATTATTTTTGAGAATTTCAGTTTCGCCCTATTCACCCCCCCCCCCCTCTAGGCGACTTTCAGGCATGATTGTAATTCCTTATAGGCTGTGTCCTGTGTCTATAAATAGTGAACAGTATTCCTTTACTGTTGACGCATTCCTGTAATTGCAAACGCATTGCCCAGGAATTATTATATGTCAAGGAGAAGGTATAAATGTACTTAAACTCCATATTTTGACATTTTTATGTTCATATAATAAAATATGTGAATGATGTTACTTATTTCTGACGCATTTATCTTTAATGTCTCATGTTTTATATATTATTTCATATTATTTTGTAAGTTTAATCACGAAGGTATGACCTTCGTGATACTTCAATCATGGTCTTCGTCCGAAGTTCATTAAATCCTTGAGGAAATAATGCTTCAGCGGATGAAGGGCATTAATATTTAACATTTTATGTTGCCTTGTTCTTAATTCATAGCATTTGAGAACAAGTCCCCAACATTGGCGCTCACCTCCGGTGAACTCACTTCCACTTTCCTGAGACAATGGCTTCGTTCAAGAACCAAGCTGGAACTGCTTCGGCTCCGAAGCTGATTCTCCTGATAACAGGCGGTTCATGCTCAGAGCCGGCTAACAAGAAACAGAAGAAGGAGGCACAGAGAAGAGTACAACATGTAGGGGTACAAGGACCCTTCATCAAATCAAGATGGTCTCACATCCCAATTACCTTTTCTCAAGAGGATCTTCAGCTCAAGGATTACCCACACAATGATGCCATGGTTATTTCTTGTGTGATCAAAGGATTTCTGGTCCATAATGTTTTGGTTGATATAGGCAGTGCAGCAGATATCATATTTGCTAAGGCCTTCAGACAAATGCAAGAGCGCGAAGACAAGATTCATGATGCTATGCACCCTCTTTGTGGCTTCGGAGGGCGGCAGATTGTAGCACTTGGAAAGATGTTTGATGACAAGGCCGAAGGTGCTCGAAATGAAGTGAAAAGACTTCTCAGTGCTGGAGTTATCAGAGAGGTAAAATACCCAGAATGGCTGGCTAACATTGTCATGGTAAAAAAGGCCAATGGTAAATGGAGGATGTGTATCGATTTTACTGATCTCAACAAGGCCTGTCCGAAGGACGAGTTTCCATTGCCAAGGATAGATTCCTTAGTTGATGCAGCAGCTTCATTAGAGCTTATGAGTCTGCTGGACTGTTATTCAGGCTATCATCAAATCTGGATGAAGGAGGATGAGCCGAAGACCAGCTTCATAACCCCTAGTGGAACATATTGTTACCTTCGGATGCCTGAGGGGCTCAAGAATGCTGGAGGAAGCTTCAGCAGAATGACAGTGAAGGTTCTTGAGTCTCAGATAGGCAGAAATGTGTTAACTTATGTTGATGATATCATTGTAAAAAGCACGAAGCAAGAGAATCACATTACTAACCTCCAGGAAACCTTCGCTAATTTCAGACAGGCCGGTTTAAAGTTGAATCCAGAAAAATGTGTCTTCGGGGTGAAAAAAAGGGAAATTTCTTGGCTGCCTAGTTTCAACAAAAGGGATTGAGGCTAATCCAAATAAAATCAAAGCTATCCTTCGAATGGAACCACCTAGTACAAAGAAGGGGGCTCAAAGATTGACAGGAAGACTGGCATCTCTCAACAGATTCATATCTAGATCAGCAGAGAGAAATTTACCATTTTTCGAAGTGCTGAAGTCAGCCGAAGTTTTTCAATGGGGACCGATCCAGCAGAGAGCCTTCGAAGAGCTGAAGCAATATTTGATAAACCTAACAACATTAACTCCACCAACGCCAGGGGCTCCTCTGTTGTTATATGTGGCAGCCTCGCACTCAGCGGTAAGTGCGGCACTTGTCCAAGAGAAGCTTGAAGGGCAAATCAAGAAGCAAGCTCCAATATACTTTGTATCTGAAGTTCTTAGTTTATCAAAGAAAAATTATACAGAATTAGAGAAGGTGCTATGTGCTGTTTTGATGGCTTCTAGAAAGCTTCGGCATTATTTCCAAGCATACAATATAATTGTCCCTTCTTCACAACCATTGAAGGACATTATGAGAAATAGAGAAGCTACTGGAAGGATTGGAAAGTGGGCTGCGGAACTTAATGAATTCTGCATTGATTATGTACACAGATCTTCGATTCAGTCCTAGGTGTTAGCTGACTTCATTGCTGACTGGACGCCAGGGGCTCAAGTAGAAGAGGCAAATAAAGATGCCGAAGCATGGACAGTATTATGCGATGGTTCTTGGGGAACCTTCGGAGCAGGAGCAGCCGCTGTGTTGGTCGCACCATCCAAAGTTAAAACTTGCTACGCAGCAAGACTTGATTTTAGCTGCACAAATAACATTGCTGAGTACGAAGCTTTACTTTTGGGTCTTCGGAAGTTAAAGGCAATGGGAATCAGAAGGGCGGTTCTTAAAACTGATTCTCAGGTTATCTCTGGTCATATTGACAAGAGTTGTAAGGCAAGAGACCCGAAGCTTGAGAAGTATCTAGATACTGTCCGAAGGATTGAAGCTTCCTTTGAAGGGTTTTCTGTAAAAAATATTCCTCGAGGAGAAAATGAGCATGTTGATTTGCTAGCCAAGTCAGCAGCACAGGGGCTGCCCTTACCTTCAGAAGTATTCTTTGAAACAATAAAAGCACCTTTGGTTGAACTTCTTGAAAGAGCGGTCCTCAACATATCTCCTGTTTATAGTGAAGACTGGAGAACTGAGATCATCTCTTACCTTAAGGGTAATTTCCTCTCAGATGACGAAGCTTATAACAAGAGAATAGAGGCAAGAGCTCGTCCATATGTAATAATAGAAGGGGAGCTGTACAAGCATGGTGTCTGCTCTCCGTTACTCAAATGTTTATCCAGAGCCGAAGGTATAGAATTGATGAAGGAAATACATGCAGGCTTGTGTGGATCTCACATTGGATCTAGGCCTTTGCTGGGAAAAGTTTTTCGCCAAGGATTTTATTGGCCAAAAGCAGCTTCGGATGCAGCGGAACTAGTCCAAAAGTGTGAAGGTTGTCAGAAATGTGCAGGAGATCAAAAACAACCTTCGTCTCTAATTCAGTTAATACAACCCACTTGGCCGTTGCAAAGGTGGGGCCTTGATTTGTTAGGTCCGCTACCACCAGCACAAGGAAATTTAAGATATGTTGTAGTGGCAGTGGAATATTTTTCTAAATGGATTGAGGCAAAGCCTTTAGCCACAATAACTTCGGTTACTGTTCAAAAGTTTTTCTGGCAAAACATTGTTTGTCGCTTCGGAGTGCCGAAGGCTATCACTGTGGACAATGGAACGCAGTTTGACTCCGAAGCTTTTAAAGAATTTTGTGACCAAATTGGCACAAAGATCCATTTTGCGTCAGTTCGACATCCGGAATCAAATGAACTAGTTGAAAGGGCTAATGGCATCATAATGACAGGAATAATGAAGTTAATATTCAATCAGCCAAGGGGAAAGTGGCCAGAAGAATTAATTAAAGTGGTGTGGAGCCACAACACAACAGTATCAAGGTCAACAGGTTTTACACCATTCAAATTGCTATTTGGTGATGAAGCAATAACCCCAGAAGAGGCTAAGGTAGGATCAATAAGAACAGTGGCTTCGGCGATAGACGAAGCTGATTATTCTGTGGACAAAGATGCTATAGAAGGGATCAGGCTTCAGGCTGTGGAAAACATCAATAAATATCAAGCCGAAACAATAAAATGGCGTGATAGAAAGGTTCGGTTGAAGAACGTTAAGCCAGGACATTTGGTGCTTCGAAGAGTGGCCAACCCAGACATAGTGGGCAAACTACAACTAAAATAGGAAGGCCCCTATCTGGTAGTATCTTCGTCAAGACCCGGTTCCTACAGATTAAAGGATATGGACGGCAACGACATTCCTAGATCGTGGAATGCGGATGAGCTTCGGCGGTATTATGTGTAACTTGATGTAATCTTTTCTATTTTTTATTTTTTATTGTTGTTTTAGTTTTTTCTTATGGCACCCTTTTCCTTTCCAAAGGGGGAGAAAGGTTTTTAATGGGGCCACAACATGTAAATTTTCTTTTCCTTATTTCAATTCTATAAGAGTGATATCCCCCAAAAATGTAAATGTAAAAGCTGACAACGCACCATCGAGTGCAGTGGAAAAAGAAAAGAAGGAGAAGCTCAAAAGTCGTTCCCAAGGGAATGCAGAGCTTACAGCGAAAAATAAACGCTGATTCCGCCGAAAGTAAAAGGCGAAGAAGCTCCTAAGGGAGGCTTACAGCGAAAAATAAACGCTGATTCCGCCGAAAGTAAAAGGCGAAGAAGCTCCTAAGGGAGTCTTACAGCGAAAAATAAACGCTGATTCCGTCGAAAGTAAAAGGCGAAGAAGCTCCTAAGGGAGGCTTACAGCGAAAAGTTAGCGCTGATACACCGAAAAGTAAACGGTGAAGCCGAAAAATAAACGGCAAAAAGATTTGAGTCATTCTCAAGGGAATGAGGGCTATGATTATGATTTTTTGGATGTACATTCAAATAATCATTTGCACAATGCATTACATCATGACATTTGCATTCATAAACATTTATTTAGACATATATAGGATCATCATCATCGTATCATACAGAAAAGGCAAATGCTTCGGCTACGAGGAAAAACTTTGGAGAAAGAGGAAATTTTCATGCTTCGTTGTGTACGAAAAGAAGGGAAGGTGTTTTTCGCCTTCGGCTCAAAAGTAAAGTTTCGTTCGCAACAAAGCAGATTGTGCACGGATAAAGGAGAAACGATATATTACAAGGTATGCACAAATTTACATTAGTTTTTTCTACAATTATATTACAAAGATCTCTTCAGAATTTTTTGCAGGAAAGTCTTTTACAGCAATTGTTAAGCTTCAGCCCGTCATTCTTCAGCTTCATCATCCTCATATATTAAAGCAGAATAAGAAAGGTGCAAATTTCAAGGAGAAGGTGAAAGTAACAAGTATAAGTTTCTCACCGGCTTAAGGTGGCTCCGAGCTTCGTCACCAGCCATTTTTCGTCCGCCATTTACCCAAATCTGAGTCATAAATCTGTTTCCAATGCTTCGGGCCAGGCTTGGGATGTCAACCAAATCTGCTGGTGACAAGCTGAAGTTTGGCCTATTTACAATTTTTCCGTGCGTACAGCCAGCCTTCAGGAAAGCGGTGGCTGTGCCTCGAGAAGCTAGCAGGGCGCAGAAGTCAGCATGCCCAGCAATAACTTCGTCAAGTGCATCAATCTTGCCTTCAATGTATTCTAGGGTGCTGGGCAGGTTTTCAGCCGAAGGTGTAAATGTATCAGAGCTGGCTCCAATCGAGTGAAACACATCCTTCAGCCGCTGCACGCATCGGCTGTCGAAATTTAAGCATTTCTCCTGAAGCTCCTTCAATGATTTTTGCAAATTTGAACTCTTCTCGATTTCAGTCTTGAGACTTGTTTCGAGGTTCTTCTTTTCCTGCTCAGATTTTTCTGACTTTTCGAGTAATTCATTGTTTAACCTGTCATTTTCAGCTTGGGCTTCAGCCAATGAACCTTCCATAGAATGAATGACGAAGTCCTTCTTTTCCAAGGCAGCTTCGTGATCTTTAACTTTGATTTTAAGATCTTGAACAACGGAGTCTTTTTCCTTCAGAGCAACTTCGTAATTTTTTACTTTGTCTTCTAGACCTTTGATAGTAGCTTCGTTCTTTTCATCCTCAAGATCTTGTTGCATTCTCAGCACTTTACTTAGAAGTATACTCTGCCAAAACAACCTTCGTCAGAAAACAACTTAATTCAAAATAAAAAATATATAATAATAAAAAATCGAGACTTTTTTACCTTGAAATTAGCATAGAGCAAACTACCGGTGATATGCTGTCGCTGGTATCTGCAGAGGTCTGCTTCAATCTTCGGCAGGCCAACGCTTTTGGAGAAGGTCCTAACAACCTTGGCCTCGGTTCGGTTCCGAAGGCATCTCAGCTTCCCTTCATTGACTCCACCAAATAGCAGAGACCCTGGTCTGTATCCATAGGATATAGCATATTTCTTCAGCTCTTCTTTTTCAGCGTCTGACAACTCTTGTCCAAGTATATCTTGAAAATTAAAATCTTCTTTTTCCAAAATGTTTTCAATCTGCTCTTTTCCTTTTTCTATTGCCGTGTTCACTGTAACCGCATCAGTTTCTTCTTCAGCCATTCTCAGAAGCATATTGTCAATATCTTCAAGTGTAGTTTCTAGGTTAGGATCTTCGTTGGTCCCGGTTTCGGCCTCGGTGGCTTCGGCTCCTCCGGTTTTGGCTCCGGCGGTTTCGGCTCTGATAGCTGTGGGATCGGTAGTGACAATTTTTGACGCCGAGGTCGGTGGCGGTGTCTGATGAATGACATCAGCCACTTGGATAATTCTTCGTTTTTTTGGCTTTGCGGGACTTTCTGCTGCCAAAGCTTCTTTGCCCTTCTGAAAAAACTTCATCAGTTCTGGCGCCAGCGGGCTTAGCTTGACAGGCAAAGGTTCAGTCATTACCTTCAGAATCTCTTCCACTTTGACAGCAGAAGGTGTCGCAGGAGCTTCCTCTGGTTTTGGAGACGCAGGTTTTGGGGATATACCTTTTCTTTTCCTTGAAACAGCTACCCTCGGTCCAGGGCTCAGTTTTTCAGAAATTTCTTTTTCCTTTTTGGCCAATTTGGTGCTTTCTTTGTCCAGGGCGCTGGCAATCCTCTTTCTCTTCGGGCCTTCGGCATCTCCGCCTAGTTGCTCGTAATCAGGGTAATCAAAATTCAAAGCATCTAGCACACGATTCAATCTTTGCTTCGGACGAGTGCCGAAGGCTGCAGTCATCAACTGATCTTATTTCTTAGAGTAATTTCCGAGGATATCGTTGCACATAATCTTGATTGTGTCCAGCCACTCTTGCCAGGGCTTTTTAAAGTGTTTTTTAAACTTGTAGTAATACGGCAATCGAACAAATTCTCCCTTTTTCTTTTCTCCCTCCAACTTCGGCATCTCCCAATCCCTCATTGTTGGAAACACTTTAAAAGCCAGGAATTCCTGCACCAAGTCTCTAGTGCCAATATGGTCTGAAATCACGTGAAATTCAGCCAAAGCAATTTGGCTCAGGCTTCCACTTATCATGTTGCATTGGGGCCTCGTTTCTCCGAAGGTTAGCTCTAGTGGACTCTGGACCAATTTATCTTCATCTTTATCAACTTTAATATAAAACCATTCAGATTTCCATCCGGCTGGCCATTTGCTTTGGTAGCTTCTCACTGGAAACTTCGAAGTTTTGCGATAAGCAAAGTTGTAACATCCAAAATTCTCATGAAGACCATCTCCTCTGGCTTTAGTTTGATAGTGTAGTTCATGGACTCGACAGAAACCTTCACCGAACGGTTCCACTCCCTGGCTACGAAGGGCCCAAATATAAACACTTAATCTAACAATAGCGTTAGGGGTCAGCTGATGAAGGTAAACCCCAAACTTCTTCAACACATCAGCAATCATCCCATTCAAAGGAAATCTTAATCCTGCTTTAAAGAAGCTTTTGAACACAACCACTTCATTCTTTTCCGGCTTCGGAGTAATCTCCTCCCCGCCAAAATGAACCGGCTCCTTTTTTGTTTCACTAAAGTAGCCCAGCTTCACCATTTTTGGAAGATCAGCTTCAGAGATGGTGGACTTTCCAAAGTCCAAATGACTTGGTTTGCTTGGCATCCCGCAGTTGTACTCATCTTCGGAACCAACATCTTCAACATCAGCTTGCGTTGCTTCGGCAGCAGGTGTGTCTTCTGATGGAACCAACCCGGAACGCCTCATCGCTTCAGAAATCGGAACAGTTTCAACGGCTTCGGTCTCGTCTCCATCACGCTCAACCCTAGCAGTGGAGCGTATTCTGGCCATTTGATTTTAAATTTTCTTGAGAAAATTCTTTGGAAGTCAATAACCTTTTTTCCGAAGCTATCCTTGTGACGAAGCACAAACCAAACTGGAGCTTCGTTTTGAATGCAAAAATCAAGCTTTGGCTATGGTTAAATTTTTGGCAGCAAAACAGTGCAATAGCAATGAATGTCGTGGTAACTTCACACCTACCTGTCTGTTTATATAGAGCTGCAGGTAAGAAGGTGAATCGTCAGGATTTTTTCACCGGGCAAACAGTCACTCGCACCCACTGCACGGTGGGCCGCAACAACCAAGAAGGTGAACCTGCATGGTAGGACCGCTCCGCGCTCGAAAACTGTATCGTTTCTCGGCAACGAGCTCAGGGAAGGTGTTTTTTCGGACCTTCGGCTTCCCGAAGCCTAAGAGACTTTTTTCACGGATCAAGCTCATTACGAAAAACGATCTAGCACCGTGAAGGGGCTACTGTTGGGACCATGCTTCATCGCCGAAGGTCCTGCAGGAAGAAACAGCTTCGGCTAAAGCTGCTTATACATGATGACCGAAGCTACCACTCATGAAGCTTCGGTGTTATAGCATGCCCGAAGATGAAGGATCAAACCGACTTAAAGATAGAATGACCTTTTAGCCCATAAAGGTCTGAGTCATTGTTGTAAACTTTTATAAGGGGCATGATTGTAATTCCTTACAGGCTGTGTCCTGTGTCTATAAATAGTGAACAGTATTCCTTTACTGTTCACGCATTCCTGTAATTGCAAACGCATTGCCCGGGAATTATTATCTGTCAAGGAGAAGGTATAAATGTACTTAAACTCCATATTTTGACATTTTTATGTTCATATAATAAAATATGTGAATGATGTTACTTATTTCTGACACATTTATCTTTAATGTCTCATGTTTTATATATTATTTCATATTATTTTGTAAGTTTAATCACGAAGGTATGACCTTCGTGATACTTCAATCATGGTCTTCGTCCGAAGTTCATTAAATCCTTGAGGAAATAATGCTTCAGCGGACGAAGGGCATTAATATTTAACATTTTATGTTGCCTTGTTCTTAATTCATAGCATTTGAGAACAAGTCCCCAACAGACCTTCTATTACAAAGTTGTTCACCTGCAAGGATATTGTACGAGTGCTTGTATTTGAGATCCTAGAGATTAGAGAAGTTTCTGGATAGGCTCACAAATTCTGTAATCGTATGGTTGAAGAATCATGGATCAATCAAAAATCAAATATGCTAGATGATGGCACTCATTTTCAAAAAATTGTCAGGAGAAAGCTCCAAGGGACAATAGGAGACAAGGGACAACAGGAGACCCATTGTAGTGTGGAGGATATTTGATCTATCATATAAGTATATTAGATATAAGTATGCCCTAAACAAGAACACCTTAGGTTGCAACCAACACTCTATTGTGCACTAATATTCTACCGAATGATTTAAGTACCGTCGCAATGCACGGGCATCATACTAGCTCTGTTGATTTAATCCTATCTCCAACAGTGATATAAAGGTACAATTTGAAGTAGAAGACACGGATATGATGCTGCAAGTCAAGTCTGATGATTTTTTATGTCTCGGTTCCTTCTTGTCCTGGCGCATATGTGCTCTTCCATTCATCTATGATCTTCCTAGAAGATGACATATCTAATTAGCGATGCTTTCACCATAGCCAGCTATTCTTTAATCATTGATTATTGTGACCGTAACTTCTGAATTCTCAATTTTCTATCTAAAGTTTGAGCTCTTGAAAAACTCTAGGAACGACAAGATGTCTAAGGCATAAAAAATGTTTTGTATATTGTAGGGATCGTTTCACACTATGTATCGGTGGACCTGGTTGGTATACTGCTAGAATAGTGATATGGAGTTCGAATATCTAATATAAAATCAGAAAGAAACAATGTATAGCAAAAGCTATCAATGTCGATGTATTCATATAGTTGTCATGCAATTTATGGGTCGTAGTAACACACGGGTATTGTTTAATCACGAATTTTGTCGTTACCATTGTACTCACCCCGTTCGTCGTCAAGGCCCTGAGCTATTGGAGGCTCATCAATTTGTGTGTCGTTGCAACGCACGGGCACATACCTAGTAGATAAAATAAGAGGACAAGGATATAATAATAGATTTAATACATGAAAGAGCGTAATTTTGGTTATTTTTATCTCTACACACTATAGGTTATAGGGTCTAATTTCATTTTTCATGTTTTGCACTGGGCCCAAAATACTCATGCATGGCACATACTAAAATGAGTAGGTTATCTTGCTTCACTCGTCATAATAGATCACTAGTCCCTTTACGGAGCTAGAGATGGCAATGGGTAACCGCTACCCGAAATCTGGTGGGTTTTTGCTCTATTAGGGTATGGGTTTGAGCCAATTTCTCTACTCATGGGTTTGTTAATGGATTCAAATGGAAATCGAATGGGCACGTGGGTATGAGTTTGTTCTTCCACTATCCATCCCCACAAACCCATGGATTTTTACAACCTGCCTTAAAATCAATATATCTTATAAATATGTCTCATAATAATATTAATTGGATATGTTTTAATTAAACTAAACTCTATATAACAAAGCTTAAGCTAAAATTAGTTATCACTTGTTTATTTTATCCTAGCTTATTAATGTATTGACTGTTATTTACATGATGAATTTTTTTTATGTTAATATTACTGAGTATGGGAAACCCGTTGGGTACCCGAAATCCATATGGGCATGTGTTTGGATAAAATTTTATACTTGTTATGAGTATAGATTTTTAGCGGACATTTTTTTTTTCTTAGGTACGGGTTTGGGCAAGTGATAACAGCGGATTTTTAGCCATTGTCATCTCTATATGGACCTGACAGGTGTGCTAATGCTGATGTTGTGACCAGATTTCCCTTACCGTCCACTGACGTCATCTCCTCCGTTCACGTCTCCTTCTCCCCGGGCTCATGTTAACACGATTTTATCCAGTTACTAGTCAATTGCGCGCGTGCCGCGGTCACATAAATCATTATACTCCCTCCATCTTATTACCTCCATTTTTATTTATTTGACGCCACTTAGTACAATGTTGTACTAACCGGCAACAAATAAAAATAAATAGAGGGAGTATAAAATAAAACGTGTATGTTTTTAGAAAAGTCAATATTTTAAAACTTTGACCAATAATTAAGAAAGACATATATTTTTAGTGTATGCATGTTATATACTTGAATTTGTATTCAAAATTACTTTAATATGATGTTGAACTTGTATTTATTGTTGTTGTATTATAAAAGAAATTATTGGTCAAAGTTTCACTCCAAAAACTTTGTCAAAAATATGTCTTATTTTATAGGATGGAGGGAGTATTACACATATGTGTATAGAGAAATGTCGATGATCATGATCATTATATAATACATGGTCACCACATAGTAGATCGAGTTTCGTTTGTTTTTTATAGCACTTGATTTTGCATATATTAGAATGGATGGACAATAGATATTGGATATAGTTTCCCAAATAAGGCATATATACATTGGCATTGCTTTGAAGGCTTATATCTGGAACGATGAGTAAGTTACATTGAAGTTCAATAAAATTTTGTTGTGGTTCAAGTAATGGGTTGCAATAGATTATATGTATCAGATCATATATTTGTGGTTGTCTGGTTCATTCTCGTCGCAATTGAACTTTAAGGTTTTTTGTTTAGCCCCGATCCAAAAAAAGATGCTAAAATGATGAATTTGAGAATCGAAGTTAGAAGATCATCATCCTATACATCTCAGTTTGCGAAATGGATTGGAGCGAGGGAAACGAAACGGAGGCAGGATCTCTTTACCTCAAAAAATGACAGCAGCATGAGGTAGATGTCGTCGCCGTTGGAAGCGTCGTGGCCTCTACAGCACCCGAGAGTACATGACAGCAAATAAGCACTCGTTTGTATGTTTGTTTCCTACTCCCTCCGTCCCAAATTAAAATTTGTTTTATTTTCTTTACTTGATTCATATAATAATTAATGTATGTATTTTATACATAGTTTAGGTTCATAATCATTTATAAGAATATGGACATAAAAATCTAGAGCTAAAATGAGTACTATTTTAGGACGGAGCAAGTATTTTTTTACCGTAAGGTAGAACGGCATCAGCGTTGGCTTGTGCGTTTGTTTTCTACTCTCTCGGTCCTAAATTATAATTCGTTTTATATTTTTACTTGATTCATACAATAACTAATGTATATTTTATATATATTCATAATTATTCATATGAATATGGACATAGAAATTTAGAGCTAAAATAATTACTGTTTTAGAACCGAGAGGGTCTTTTTTTAATGAAAGGTAGAGCGACACAGCAAAGCAGCAGCAGCCATCGCGTGCGGGTAAAGCAGCAGCAGCAGGCTAGACATGTGTGTGGCTAAGATATGAAACACCAACGAACATGCGGCCACGATTTTTATAGCGACGTGGATGCTACGGCTGGCCAGGAAGCCGCATCCGTTTAATAGGAAGAAAAAATGTGCTTGGACCGACGACGACACATGTTTCTGCTACATGTAGTCGACCAGGCACCGCACTAGCATCCTCACTACTATTTTTAAAAGACAGTGACTGATGCACGCACACACAAGTCAAGGCTGTTGAAACTGGATAAAACTGAAACACTAGGTAATCAGGCACATTCAGAATACTACTGAGTAACAACAACATTCTGAAAAGAAATCGGTAGTACGTGAAATCGGTAGTACATTTTAAAAAGGAGGAGAGCGGGGCAGGACGTGAATGAATGGTCATCTGATCCGTCAATGCGTCCACTCCACGCGTGGTTGCAGTTCGTTGGTCGCACTTGGGAGATGACTGATGGCTCTGCCTGCCCCGGCAGCGGCTTCACCTACCTGTCCAAGCCACCAAGGTCGCCGCCGGGCTACGTCCGCCGTGCCGTCGGAAAGCTACTAGCTTGGCAAAGGTCACCGTTCACGTTTTTGACCAAGCTTGGTGGCTGCAACTGCTCAGGCTTCTTTCAGGCCATCGCTCGCCTCTTTGGACCATATCTGACTGAATATTCTTTGGTGCAGCTCTCAACTGAGACAGACAGAACTCTGAATCTTTTCCATCAAAACGAGCAGCAAATCTGGAACCGGCGAAGTACGTACTCGTCTCCGCCGAGCACAACAACACAAGCGTGCCGAGCTGTCGACGACGACGTCGTCCATCTCTCTCTTTTGCGCTACCTGCTTCTGTACTGAAGCTGAAGCGTGGGTAGCAACTAGCAAACAACGAGAGGAGAAAATGCGGTGCAGGAGCTGATGAAGAGCCTGCACCATTGCATTCTATGTATCCATTGTAGTACGCATAAACTAGGCCTAAATGTGTCATATCAAAGTTAGTTTTGTTTAGTTGTATGCCTGCCAAAAGTTGCCACACATTTTTTTGTTTGGCACACTTGACGAAGGTTAGACGTTCAAATTCTACATCTCACATATCAGGTATGTCTAAGAGAATCTTGCCACACTTTTATGAGTCATTGACGGGCGGTGCCTACACAGAAGGAGAAAAAACTTACCACAACTATACCTACAAACCAAACGTACGTCTAATTTGGTCAATCTTATCTACTTATCTCTACTACTCTATAAGGCTTCACTGTAGGCGTCCACACACGTGCGCCAGGTTCTGCCGTGCAATCCTCTCCCTCCGCTCCTCATCGCATGGACGAGCTCCCACCACGCCTATGTCGCTCTCAATCGCCTCCCCCATCGCGCCTTCCCCCACAATTTGCGCCTCCCCCACCGCCCCATT
The DNA here is from genome assembly GCA_029449295.1 of Zea luxurians. Lineage (NCBI taxonomy): Eukaryota > Viridiplantae > Streptophyta > Magnoliopsida > Poales > Poaceae > Zea > Zea luxurians. The sequence goes on from JAOPSE010000618.1 coordinate 79,849, forward strand.
CCATCCATGGCGGTCGCCCCTAACCCACGGTGCCGACCGCTCCACCACCGCAAGCGCCAGTTTCGCCGCCACCGCCGACTCCGATTGGTCCTCACCCGCGCGTGGATGGCGCCCGCGCCTCTCTCCTCCAAGTGCGCCGTCCACACCAAGCTCCCCTGCCTCACCGCGCCCCAACACGCCGCGCGATCTCCAGCCTCGCCGCGCCTGCCAAGTCTTGAAATCGAGCATATCCGCCATCCCACGCCCTCGCCCCATCATGCGCTCACCTTGGCCCGCATCCCTACGCCGCCATACCCTCGGCCTCGGCCTCGCCTCATCCTCCCTGCCCCCGCACCGCATCCAACGCGTAGATCCAGTGTCGTCGCCGTGATGCCTGCCCATGCCACCGCATGCGTCGAGTCGAAGAATCAGCGAGGAACGGTCGCAGGAACTGCTCCACGATGGAGGACGAGAAGCCGAGCTGCCCCAGATGCTCCCCGTGGTCGTCTCTGGCGCCCCTGTGAAGCTCGGGTCCGCGACCACCACTCCTGCTCCCCCTCCATCCCATGCTACTCCCTTTGACGACGATGCGCTCGCCTCCTCCTCCGAATCACATCGCCCCCCTCACTTAAGCATCGCACGACAAGTGCCTGTAATCCAGCGCCTTGCCGGAGCATGGGGTCATTGACCCCATCGACGGCAGTTGTGGAGGAATGGAGGAAGATGATAAACGGCGGCGGCGGCCAGAAGAGGCGCAACCCAAATATCATTCGCTTTCAACACCACAGGTGCGCCATGCCTCTGCCCCCAACATTCATGCCTCTGCCATACTGCCTCCACCATTCTTCCAGTGCGCCACCATTCTCACCTCTGAGCTCGCGCACTCCACGCAGCCATCGCGAGCGTCGCCCCCACTCTGCTTCTTCCTCGTGTCCCCACCGCCACTAGAGAGCACCTCCTCGCGTCCGCCTCCATGCGCTGAACTCCGCGCTGCCTCTCGCTCTTGCCTCACCTCCTCGCGTCCACCCCGACAGGATCTCATGCTACCTTCCCTAAAGGAGAGCTTGCAGTAAGTGTTTCTTGAGTTTTTTTGTTTTTTGTTGTTTCATTTTATTCGCTTTCAAATAGGATTTACTAACACAATAACACTCTATGGTTCAAATTTCGGTTCTTGAAAGGACGAATAACAACAATTAGATCTAAATCTTAGAAACTAATTGCTTCAAATCCAATCTGCCACTTTTGCATTTGCAGTAGCTGCAAATAGCAAATACACTAAAATCAGTGTTTTGGTGGCAAGCAAGATTCTTATCTCTTCATCTGTAGGAACCTTCAAATGGATTATATTGATTTTACCTGGTTCACTGGTCGATGGCTGTAAAACCCAGCAAGCCACAATTCATGTTTAAAAAGGGAGGACATCATGCCCATGGACCTAAGGGGTGTATGACGTGCAATGGAGGAATACCACTGGCTCAGCCTTGCTAGGATGATTGGTGTCAACAATTTCACTACAAATAAGCTTCAAGATCAACTGGCCTTTGCTAAAATCCCCCTGACAGTAAATCAGGTCTATGCATATCATATGAATCAGGCTTCACTGTAGGCGTCCACACCCGTGCGCTAGGTTCTGCCGTGCAATCCTCTCCCTCCGCTCCTCATCGCACGAACGAGCTCCCACCACGCCTACGTCGCTCTCAATCGCCTCCCCCATCGCGCCTTCCCCCACAATCTGTGCCTCATCCACACTCGTGCGCCAGGTTCTATCGTGCAATCCTCTCCCTCCGCTCCTCATCGCATGGACGAGCTCCCACCACGCCTACGCCGCTCTCAATCGCCTCCCCCACCGCGCCTTCCCCCACAATCTCTTCATCTGTAGGAACCTTCAAATGTATTAGGATATTTTATTATTGGTAGTTGCTCGAAGCCTTTAGTTTATGCCATTTGTGGCGTCATTTTCTCGGTCTCATCATTAAATGCTTAAACGGTTGGAGATCTTCTTTCGATTCCATGTTATGCGTACGCCAGAGCTGAACTGACGAGAATTGCCATCTAGACTTGCATAAACATTATATATTATCTAGAGAACTCCCTTAATAATCTTGTGCTCGTGTTCCTGTACTTCATAATATGTCTTGGCATCGATACTCCCTGCATAGTTGGCACTTAGCAGTCCAAGTAAATGGGTTGTACCATTCCCTTGTCTAATGATATGAGGAGATTCGACTATGGTGCTCCACCACTCTCCCTGCATAGTTGGTCCCTGCATTTCCTACCCCACCCACTACCACTCCTTCAAATTTGGCTCCATCGTTTATCCTAATTGCTGCTGGTGGTGGTTGGTTGCGAGCAGGGAGGGCTGGGAGAGCACGACGCCACCACCATAACTTCCTGGTAAGCAATGCCACCACCACGACCTCTTTTCTGTTCTTTGCGTCATCTCATTCTCATGACTGAGTTGGATAGAATCGTGAGATGTGTGGTAGTACATTTGGTTAAAGTCTGTATTTGTTAGGTGACTATCTATTTGTTCCTTCGAAATGTCAGGGTGGCATTCAAAGAGTTCATATTATAAAAGGATGTGTAGATGGATCACTTCTATTAGAATTGTTTACAGGAGATGGAGAAGGAACAATGATCGCTAGGTATTTTGAAGCTCTTGTGTTTATAAACATTTTGCTCAAATTTGTTGTTTTAGTGCTCGCCACGGACAACATGCACTACAATCCCTCCGACCTGTCGTCCTAGGTCGAGAACATGCTGTTCGAGCTCAACGCGCCCCCGCCGCCGCTCCCACCCGCGACGCCAGCCCCAAGGCTTGCGTCCACAATGATCGCTAGGTATTTTGAATATGCAAGTTTAGGAAAAGATACAATTTCTTATTTGATGAAGACTTTCCTACTGAAAAAGAAGTGAGCTCAGTGTTCATATTCAAATGCATTGATTAGAAGATGTTTCTATTCGACGAAAATAATTGTATCCACATTTTTTTGTAGAGACTCCAAAAAATGATTAAGAAATCTGAGGACCTAGATGTCATTGGAGAAATGAAGAGTTGTGTCACGTGGATTGTACGTATACTTAACATGTTGGCTGTTACCATGGAAATTATCTTTTTTCATAAAAGGTTGATGCTTATCTTGTGATAATCGGTGAGCTAAACATCCTGAATTTTAATTTACTGATAGCATATTTGGTTAACTTCTTGTCCACTAGATATATGATAGTTGATTGAAGTATGTTGATTATGTTCACTTCAACAGTTCAGTCCTAGTAGGCAAAAAGGCAATGTTGGCCATACTGCATCACTAGAAACTAGAAAGAGTATCCATCATCGATGAAACTCTTGGATATCTATGTTTATCCGCTAAAAGTATATTGTGGATATAATTATTTGTTATTGCATCACAAACTAGACAATAGCTGTGATTTTTTATCTGAATGGAGCTAAAGATAATTTTAGTTGTTACGCCTTGCCAGAAAAAAGCTGACATCTATGAGAGAACTTTTAAAAGCTGACCTTTGTGTGCTTCTGGGAGCAATATGATTGATTGGTTTAGTTGATTCCTAGAATGTAACTACCTACATGATAAGCAGTTGACTTCTCATCCTCCAAAGAACGTTGAATCAGGAATCTTGCGTGGGCATATCAAGAAAGAGAGGGAGGCAGCAAAGGCTAGAAAACGATCATACTATCTACTACCTACATGATAAGCAGTTGACTTCTCATCCTCCAAAGAACGTTGAATCAGAAATCTTGCGTGGGCATATCAAGAAAGAGAGGGAGGCAGCAAAGGCTAGAAAACGATCATACTATCTGAAGAAATGTGAGCTCCTCAATCCCAATACCTCCTTCCTCTCCTCACTGTTTGTTTATCTTCTAATCAAATGGTTATTATCTATTCCTCAACCTGATGGTTGATTTTTTGTTCACCAGCTGAACTTCGCGAAAGGAAGCTGATGAACAAGTACAACGAGCTCAAGGTAAAGTCTACAAGGTTTAAGGGGATGCTTGTAAATATTGATACAAACAATGGTGATCCTCAAGTTGGTATGTGTCACTACTATATATAACTCCTTTGTTTTTGAATAAACATATGGCCTAATATTATTATATGTGTTACACTGGAAGCATACATTTATTTATTTATTTATTTATATATATATATAGAAAAAAATAAAATGAGGCATGCGTAGTAACTTACCTTACTGTTATGGACAAGTTAGGACACATATCAATTTATGATAGACATTGCAAAAGCTACTTTGGTTATGTCAATGTAGCTAAGAATGTGAACGACATGAATCAGCTATGCAGTTTGCATGTCTACTTCCTGTTTCCCTCATAAGTTGTCGTGTTTTTGTTCAACAGGGTGGACTTGTATAGTTGCACCTGGTGGTTTCAACTTTGATGCCAAGTTGTCAATCCCATTGTCATATGATTCTTGTTCTGTGAAAAAAAGGAATTCAACCAACATAGGATTCTTTTGTGGTAATAGGCGAAGGGAAAGTACTAACGTTGAGGACATGTTTGTTGCTCATATCTCTGAAATTGACACCCTAGCCCATGGCCTTCACAAACGTTGCCAAGCTGATTGAGGTAACTAAAAAAGCATTAAGATCCACTGAACTTTTCCCATGCAGAGGTTTTTAAACTGGAAGTTATTATGTGGTAGTAGGTGGGTATCTGTTGTTCTGTGATGTTGGGAATAGTTCCCTAGATGATCGCTTCTGCAAGCGGTACCAGAGCGTCTGGTAGTGAGATTGGTGCCTTGATTGAGGTACGTCACTTTCAAGTGGAGTTTGGTTTGTTTTTTGTGAAGAATTGAATTCGAATTTGTGTAGGTTGTAACATTGCCCTATGGCTCTAAACATGCTAGGAAAGGAGACTTGATATGCTAGAAAAGAAGGCTCTAGAGTGCAGTGAGCCCACTGTTCCATCCAGCAAGCAGGTAAATGTGTTGATAGTCTAGGCGTCCTCTCTACATGTGTGATGATGGTTGCTGATTGGGTATATATTTCATGATGTGTTTTCCTGGTGCAGAACTGGCAGAGATTCTATTCCAGTCCGCACCATAGATGGTGCCATGTCCATAGCTCTAGGAATAAGCACAAGTGTGCACCCTCCAAACATGCACTCGTCCTCCTCACCACGGGTGAGTGGGAGCGTGAAAATGAGATAATCCGAATGTAACCTATCGAAATTTTTCTAGAACTGTTATGTCATTTATTTACAGTGCAACCAAACTGATGTTAAGCTTATCCTACATTCCATCTTTGTAAGGCGATCGTGCTTGGTACTTGATGTTGTTTCATAGTGTGGCAACGATGTTGCTACTCAGTAGTACAGTAGAACACTTGGCATGTATGAGTTCATCCCATTACATTTTTTCTTCCGTGTTTCTGAAAGTATGTATTGTAGCATTTTTTCAAGGATTTTTTCAAGGATTTCTTCTGTGTGGTTGTGCCATTGTAGGACATTTTCCTCGTGCTAATCATGCCTCTAGCTTTCACTGAAAACTGAAAAGGGGTAGCATTCTATGCAATTTATTTGACAATTCATTTTTATGTTGTTTGTATTTATGTAATCATTGTGCACAACATTTCATTGAATAATTTGTGTGTCGTCGCAACACACGGGTAAATTAATTGAGGGCTTTCATGTAACCACTTTAGCAGGTGCATAGATATACAATCTTTTTAAGCGGGACATTGGTAAATTTAAAAAATTGATGTCGTTTTTATTCTCTTTCCACTATAGTTTGCATTTAACCTGGAGGCAACTTCTGACTCTGCTTTTCGGACTGATGTTGTTAACATGCATTTATTGGTTGGATGAGAGATCTACGTGGCATAGCGATGGCAACCAACATGTGTGTTATATCTTATCATGTTCATTATGAGGGTACAATGGCTCTTGTTATTTCGAAACTAACTATACCTTTACTGATTTAATGGTGTGATACAGCCGCAAGACATATGGCCTTTTATTTGACTGGTGTATCTGTCGGTACCCCCGAACAGGGGTACCCCCTACTGCTGTATCAAGACGTAGTGGCCGCGTGGCTATCTTTTAGCCGTGCAGCAATAATGCCGCGACCGGGGCCAGGCCACGACTCAGCCCAGTCATGGACTGCTACTCAGGGCCCACAGCAGCGCCCGACCACACCACATGGGCGGGTCCGGAGCCGCCACGTGTCCAAGAAAGAAGGAATACTTTAGGACATCAACAGTAAGTCTGGACCCTCATGGGAGAGCGCCGGACCTCTGGGTATGCAGCCAGGACCCCAAGGGAGGTCCGGGACCACTACGTGTGCAGGCCGGGTCCGTGGGATGGAGTCCGAACCCCCCTACGTGGGGTCCAGACCGCCCACGGCAGGGTCTCGGAATTCCAAGGCAAGAAAAGCTTAAGCCCTGGTCAAGGACCAGGCTAGGGTCCGGTGCTGACACATGTCTGAATCCCATCCTGTACGCTTCTGCTCCTGTTGGGGGCCTTCGTCCTCCGAAGGTCCTCAAAAACATGATTTGACAATGTTTTCCAAGTGGATTATATGAACAGGTATCTTCGGACTCAGAATTATGAACATGAAGTATGGTCAGGACAAAGCCTAAACCAGACGAAGGACGAGCTGATTATCAAGCTCCACGAAGGATGGTGCACAGCCGAAACTGTGCGCAGGGAAGCTTCGTCGCGATAGCAGAGAGGAGAACCGACTTAAAGATGAAAAGACTACGTGGGCCTTGACAGATTTCCATAAGTCATTGACAAATGTAATGGACATGAATGTAATTTTACGTGGGCTGCGTCCCACGTCTATAAATAGATGAACAGTACTCCCGTACTGTTCACGCTGACTTGGCATTTTGCTTTTGCGTCACGCTTGTATTTTTTACCTTCTCTCAGGACCGAAGGTACATTTGTAATTTGAAATCATTTCTATTTTTCCATGTTAATAAAATAGAAATGATTCTATGATGATGCTTATATTATATTTCATGCTCTATATGAATCCTTCGTCATTACTTGTTATGTTTACGAAGGTATGTCTCATGTGACCTTCGTCCGAAACTCATTATTTCCCGAAGGGACATAATGCTTCGAAGGACGAAAGACTTTAACACTTAACATTTTTTATGTTGCCTTGTTCTTAACTCTTAGCATTTGAGAACAAGTCCCCAACATTGGCGCCCACCTTCGGTGAACTCACTTCCACTTCGAGTTTTTTGAACACCTTCGGAAGCTATAGACCTTCGCTATGGCGCCGAAGAAAGCTTCAGCGACTGGAGCTGCAGCACTGCAACCGCTGGATCCCAACCAGGAGACCGTCTCTCTTCGGGAGGCCCGAAGCCAGAAGAGGAAGGCCGTCAGCCCGACGCTTCAGGAGGATGAACTAGACCAAGAGATCAGGGATATGGAGATGCTTCATCAACAGGTGCAGAGGAAAAAGGAAAAGATGGCCAGGCTAGCTGAGCTGCAAAGGCAGATAGACGAAGCTTCTGAAGAAGTTCGTCATCTTACCCACGATGAGCAGAACCGAAGGCCTCAACAAAAAGACCTTCGTCAGGAGGGCTTCTTCAACGAAGATGACTGGTATGACAATTTCCATCATGGAAATTTTGTTTTCGATGATGCCTCTCCTCTGTCCGCTGAGCTGCAGGCTACACCCTGGCCTCCGTCCTATAAGCCACCCCAGCTTCCCATGTTCGACGGCCACTCAGACCCGAAGCAGTTCTTGATGAGCTACGAAGCAACAGTGTCTTCGTATGGTGGCAATGCTGCAGTTATGGCGAAGTCTTTCGTCATGGCCGTCAGGAGTGTTGCTCAGACCTGGTATTCCTCCCTTCGACCAGGAACGATCACTTCATGGCAGAAGCTGAAGGATATGTTGTTAACCAGCTTCCAAGGATTTCAGACGAAGCCGGTCACTGCTCAAGCCTTTGTGACACCCCAGGTGTCTATTTCGCGTTATGTCGGGAGATTAATCCTAATCTCGGATGCTCAGTAAAAATTTCTATTTCTTGATCGTGCCTATCTCTGTTTATCAGGCTTTCTCTCGGAAGTTCACCGAATTCAGAGTTAATCGATCGTGAGAAACAACCAATTTTGGAGCGTGTTAAAACTTTCATTCTCGAAACGAATGCAAACCCGATGGTCAATCTCGATTTATAAATCTCATCTGAAGCTCTTTAAATCAAACTCTCGACGACTTTTATTTGATCTGAGCCTGAGTCCAATTCCTCGAACTTCGATCGATGTCCGACTATTTTATCCAAGTCCGTACTCTCAAACAGAATACTCAATATGTCGTCCTCTGATTAATTCTTTTTCGACTCGGCCAAATATATCATGTCCAAACCGAACTCAAAACCCCGTATCGACAGCGATTTTAAAAATATCACGATTCGCTTTCTCCGACTAAAAATCCAAAGCCGATCAAATCTTAAGACGATTTATTTTCAAATCACGCGTAAGGATTTATTTCCGAGCAAATTCAAATCGAACTCTCGACCGAGTTAATCGCGTAGTCGTCCGTTCGTTCGAACTCTGTTTCACTCTGTTTTGCGTACAGACGAAATCAGCAGGAACATTTTTATTCGGATAAATATTTAGCGCGACCCGATTTCGCATTTTGGGCCAAGCCCATTCCAGCCCAGCCCACTAGGCCCACTAAGACCTAACCCTAGGGCTTCTCCTATAAATAGGGGTGCTCACTTGGTCATTTTCCACTCCCACCCCTCCTTTTTCCCCTAGCCGCCACTTGCTTTCCTCCCTGGCTGCTTCCTCCCACGCGCGCAGGCACCCTTCTTCCTCCTGCACGCACGCCAGGGCAGGGAGCCCTTCTTCCCACGGCTGCAGCAGGAGCTTGGCTCCTCCTCTCCCATGGCGCGACGCCGGGCTCCTCCAACCGGCCTCCTCCCTCTCTGCAGTCCCCATGGCCGTTCGGCCCTACACGGCAGCTCCTACTCCCTCTATTTCGTCGCATAGGAGCAGGAGCCCCTTGGGAGCGTGCCGACGCCCCAGCTCTCCCCTATGGCCGCCTGCTATCTCCATGGTCGAGGCCTCTGCTCGGCCAGCAACAATGGCGCCCAAGCCCTCCTTCTTCCTCTGCCCAACGCCCCCTCTTCTCCATGGCGTTAAGAGCTGGGAACTTTCTTTTTCCTTCCCTGCGCGCAGAGAGCAGTCCCCTTAGTCGACGCCCTTTGTGGCAGCCATGGCGTGGACTCCATTTTTCCTGGCGCCAAGCAGCAACCCCACTTCCCCAGCCGCAGCCCTCTCCCCCTCCATTGTTTCAGCGCCTGAAACAAACCCCTGGCCGCCATCCACACTTGTGCTCGACCCTCCCCGTGCGGCGTCCACCGATTTGCGCAGCAGTGCCGGTTCGCAGCAGGGAGCCCCCTCCTCGCTGTCCTCCGTGGTGCCCGCCGGCTGTTCGTCAAAATGCGCAGCAAGCCGCGCGCTGCCGGCTCGCTGTTTCGGGAAGCCCAGTGGACAGCACGCCATCGACGCCCGCCGTGTGCTCGCTGTTTTGCGCAGCCCATCCGCGACGCCGTCGAAAACCGTGGTGAGAAACCCCCGCTGTTCTCGATGTTTATTTTCCGATGTGTGTGATGTTCGATGAACTGCCGCCAACAAATTTGTGTGTTTTCGCAGCTAGTGGTCGACGTCGTGCCTTGCCCGTTCGACGAAATACCGAGCCATGTGGACAGCCATGCGTCTAGTCACGACCCGTTCAGGTTGATTGATTTATAGTTTATAATACATATGCTTTGGTGGATGTCGGGCAGTGCACGTATATTGTGAATGTGTGTAATATGTTTCGGCTATACACGTTGGTAGGATCGCATTTGCGGTTAAAGAACAAGTGGTTGTTGAGGTGTGCGATTTGTAGTTTGTCTAATTGCGTTTTGGTCGATGTGGGGTATAGTGGTGTTTGATTAGAGGTGGGCATAACATGTTTGGATTATATGCCGTGGCAAGGTCGCATTCACGTTTTGGTAAACCCGCGTATCGTGCTTGTTTTATGTGATGAGTAAATTTGGAAATATATGTGATGTGAGGATTGAATTAATACACGTATGTGTGTGTGTGCCGTAGTGTATTATAGTAGTGGTGGCGTGAGATATTTAATTGAGGTGCGCGGGTATATGCCGTAATCTGGTTATACTCGCGACGAGGAAAGATGCATGTATTGTATAACACAACGCTTAGATAGCTATTATATAGTCGTGTGAAGTATGCTCATGATGGTCGTGTGATCGAGAGCGATGTAGTGGCAAGCGAGAAGTAAGTTTAATATGTTTAAACGGGTAGTTGATAGCATCCATCGGTGCCGTCGTGATTTCTGTTGTATGGCAGATTGATACCTTGTTTTGTAAATCATCGCATTCCATGTCCGTTGGATAAATAAATGTCTTGATGATCGATTATAGGTCTTATATGAGCGTTATCGTAGCCCAATAATTATTGGAAGCGAGTAGCGTTCACAAGTCGGTCTTTGTTAAAATTGAAGAACAATCCGCTAAGATATACACGTAAGTGCTTTAGGCCCTTCAGTAGCCGGTGTAAGTCTTATGGAGTTTATGCCATATTTTAATGTCTCCATATTAGACCCCAACGATGTGCTATTTTAGGTGACTTGTGTGTTAACTAGTTTAAGTTGAGAAAAGGTTAAGAAACATTAAGTAACCTGCTCCCACCCATGTTTTGAGTTGCGATGTCTAAAATGGGTTGCTAAGTCTTATGCTGTGATTAGCCAACTCATGTTGAGTAGGAGTCAAATTCGTTAAGTGATTGTTATATATGTGTTGTCTCGGATTGCGATAATAATATGCAAGCCGACGTGTAGGATGTATAGCGGCCTAGATTGTTACTCTAGCTAGCCGACTTGTTAGATGGCTTTGGTTAAGTTTGTAGTCGCGATGATTTACTTGTTGTAGTCTAAATACGTATGGTTGTGGTTGCGAATGAAAAGTAGTAGTGCTCAGGTGATGTCTAAATTAAAATGCAAACTATTGGTGAAAAGCGCTTCGATATTGATTGTTATAGATAATGCATTGTTAATTGAGTAAGGTACTTTTAGTGCGCAAAATAACTTGTATAAAAATTAGTAAGTCCCCATGTTAGTTCTCACTTAGTTATTTTAACTCTAACACTTGTCAAAGTGTTAGAATGATTTAAGTCTCTAGAACATGGCAATTCTTGAATTGTATAGGAGCTGAAATTTATAAATTTCTGTTTTGGTCTGCACACGCTATTTTCATTGTGCTGTTTGTTTGATGAATTAAATTATGTTTTCTGTAGAAAAGTTGTATAGAAGAGTTGTAGATAACCTTATTATCTTGCTGGTACTCAAATTTTACAGCCCAAAACCTGATCGTTTAAGAGTTGTGCTTTTCACAAGTCCAGCACCTGAATCTGTCGAATTTCTGAACAGATTTCAGAAATTGCAGTGGTTGATTAAGTTAATGTTGAAATCAGTTATTGGTGTTCACAAGAAAGTTGTAGACAACTCTATTATCTTACTTGTGTTAAACTTTGACAGCCACAGGTCTGATAGTTTAGGAGTTATGCTTTTTACAAATTCAGTAACTGAATCTGTCCAAATTCTGTACAGATTTCAGAAACTGTATTGTTTGCTTAAGTTAATGTTAGAATCAGTCCTTATCGATTATAAGAAAGTTGTAGAGGCTTTTCTGATCTTGCTTGTGTTAAAATTTCATAACCATAGGACTGATAGTTTAAGAGTTATGAATTTTGCAAACTGCTTGCTGTGTTCTGTCCACTGACAGAACAGATTTCGAAGACTTAAATGTTTGATTTAGTTAAACCTGGAATCACCTCTTGGTGATTATAAAAGTTGTGTAGTACTTTTGCCAAGCTTTCCAAAAAGTCTTGGATCACTCTTTTTGGTGGTCTGAAGCTTAAGTTATGAATGTTTCAATTATGAAGACTGAATCTGTCCAGTTCTGGACAGCAAGGTCTTTTAGTGATATTTACGCTTAGTTAAATGTTGAATCACCCTGTGATGTTTATAAACAATTTGTAGAACATTTAATTAGCTTTTCAGAAAGTCTAGGATCACCTTATTTGGATGTCTGAATTTTCAGTTGTGAATTTTTGAAGTTGCTAACCTGAATCTGTCCAAATCTGGACAGCGCTGTGTATTAGCACGTTTTGACCTTGCTAAGTGTTGAATCATATTGTGATGAAAATACCAAAGTTGTAGTTCACTTTCTAAGCTTTCCAGAAAGTCCTAGTTTGCTAGTTTTGGATTAATATTTGAAAAGTTATGACTGAAACAAGTGACTGCTGTATTGCTGTCCAAAAATCTGCAAGTGCCCCTTTGATGATTGAGTTCACTCTTTTGGCTAAAAATGCTTGGTTAGCACTTAAGTAATGTAGACTTGTCATAACTAAGCTAAAGATGACATGTGTGTATTGTTTTATATGTTTCTTCTTGAGTTGATTGTGATATAGAATTCCCATAGACCTTGATGCCTATGTCATCGATTAAACTTGTGTTGGATACTTTTGTGTGATAAATAGAAGAACTAAGGAAAAGCCATAGCAAGTTAAATAAATGCATGTACTTGTGATGTCGTAGTTGTGTTGTGTAAATGTACAATTGTGGTCGTCTTGTTAATGGTATTAATGATGAACGTTGATAACGTACGAATAACTAGTGTTTGTGTATAGTTGTTGCAGCGTCTTACTAATAAATGTTTAGTTCGCCACTGTGTCTTGGTATATTTTGTGCTGTTTTTGTGCTACTTTCATTTTATTCATACATATGCATCTTGCACCTCATATAGGACCGAGAGATGATGATCGAGCCAGTGATGTGGTGCCGACCACAAGATGCAGTGGTGGACGACCTAAAGACTGATGGACTTAACCAGTGGATGCTCGCCAAGCGAGCACCTCCCTCCCCCAGCAAACACTATCTAAGTGTTAAAATAAAGGCAAGCCCCGGTTTATGCATAACCGTTTATATATGCTATTTTACTACACTTAATGTTTGTAGGCTTGTATTGTGCACTTAAGTGTAGGAGTTGTTTGGAACCTTAGTTGCATGAACTCAGGATTCCCTTTTGAGATGGATACTAGTATGCTAGGTCGAGTAGCTGCTTTATTAATTAGGATCTCGGTAGAAGTCGAGTGATTTTTCTAGCACTCGCGTGAGGTCAGGAATTGGTTGTATCCACTTTGATAACAGAATGGTGATGGTCTGTGGACACGGGTCCATGGGGACGCGTGGTCTACGAGATGAAAATTGGAATAAGGATTAACGTGCGGATACCTGTGTCAAGCGTTTGAACGTACTAAACACATGCCGAGAAATATGGTAAATCGGTAAGCCTAGTACCTGAGTGAACCTGCCCGCAGACATACCTCCTCACGCGACCTGAGACGTAGTCTCCCATTCCGGTTATGGTGGGTACAAGTGCGGTCACTGCACGACGGCCAGTCGGGGTCAGTGAGGCATTGTACGCCAAGGCGGTGAGCCCTGATCTGTTGCCAGGGAATCGATGGGGACGGTTGATATGTGTGGGGACGGAGTGCCCCTGCATGTCGTGTGTTTAGGTTTACCTTGCAAGGATAAAAACTCGATTCGAATCGTCTGCTTCTCGCAGCTAATGAGACTGCTTGATCCATTGTACTGCATTGAGTAACAAGGGAAACTGTGATGAGATGATACAAAATGTTGATTGGTAAAAATGCTTGCTACTATGTATGAGTAGATAGTACACTTTTAGCCTTAAGAGAGTCACACTTAATTTTGACAAAGTTAAAATCTTGATTTAGAAACTCAGCTAGTGCTTTTGGCAACCAAACCCCACAGCCAAACAGCTGCATGTCTAGAGGTAGAGGAGTATAGACTCCTCACACCGGGTAAGTCTAGCTGAGTATTAGTATACTCAGCCTTGCTTGTGGCACAATTTTTTGCAGGTACTCCTTAGGATGATTGGTTGCTGGTGTGACTTGGCCTCCATCCCTGCCACCGGGATAGATGGTCGAGTGGGTTACTGCTTCCGCAGGAGAGGACCAGGAGGAGTAGCGTGGCCAGGCTTCGCCATGTTGCTCGGTTCTTCTCCGTTAGTTATTTCCGCTGCATTAAAAGTTTTGGTTATTATTTCTGAAACTCCGATAATGTAATCACTAATGATACTTATTAAATTTGTGGTATTATGTTTTATTGTATTTCTCTGTGCCTCACCTTCGTGTGAGCTAGTGGTATTCGATCCTGGATAAGTGGCCTCGTCGGACTAGATCCGAGGGACTGACGATTTATTCCTATTTATGTGTGGTCTAGCCTTTAAGGCGGGACTTAGGCACCTAAGTTGGAATAATTCGAGCGGTTCCGCCACAGCTGGTATCGGAGCGAATACCAGTGCAGAGAAGTCTATAAGTCATGATTACCAACCTTTTCTAAAGTAAAACTTGCTAGAAACCAATGTTGGATAGATGTCAGGACGATAAGGATAGACCTAGGACGTGAAGCCTTAGGAAATAGATGGGTAGCTAGGTGGCTAGTTATTTAGGCCATAAAGGCTACTACTATTAGGAAGGATGCTATAGCAAGCACCCGAAAAAGCAGTTAGGTCTGAGAAGACGACTAGAATGAGCATGCATCATGATTGTTGCATTATAATTGTCTTTTATGTATCAACATGCTTCTCTCACCTTCATTCCAGAAATAATAACTTGTGAATAATATGATGTACTGCTATGTTAGGAGCTGTAAGAAGTGCTTTGTCCTGTGTTGTTATGATAGTCTTGATTAGGGTGTGTTATGTGTTCTCCTTGCCATGCTGTCTAGGAGGTACAGTAACTATTTAATACATTTTGCCTCTAACCAATAAAAATTGTTGCCTGTTTTGCCTATAAAAGACCCCCACTTTAACCAGCCTAGTGGTTAGCAAGTGAAACCTCTAAAAAAAATCCTACTTGTGTTGGTATTTTCTAGCCCCCTTGAGTGTTTTACCCTGAAGTTGCACCTACACAACTTGTAGACCCCCATTGCTTAACCGCTAGCCAAATCGAAACTTCCTTGTGCACGTGGTTATGTCAAAAAAAAAATTTGTTGTTGGTGTCTAGTTGCGCAAACCCTATCAAAGCCCTGTTTCTTTCCGTAAATCCTTAATCCAAAACTTCATAGCATTTCTGTTGATCATCCTAGATGATCCTATTTGCCTACCTCTCCTTTCGCTTGGATCTGGTAATCTTTCTCCTTGTGAATCATGTTGTGACTTATTATCCGAATCTCCGAATCCCTTAATGATTCTGCCTTGTTATCTGGTTGTCTGCTATAACTCGTTCTCAAGTATCGGATGTTGATCTTGCCTAAATCTCTCAATTCTGGTCGATCTCATGCCCTCCCTCCAGGGATCATAACGTCATTTTATCAACTTATCTCTAAATGGCATATCCATTTGGTTCAATGGATTTGATTGTTGTCCTTGGTTCTCTCATGCCTCTAAAAGCTCATCAATCTTGATCTCATGATCGGTTCATCCTCATATCAAATCTCGTGCTAATATCTGATCTGATAATCTCCATGTTAATCATAAAATAATTCTCTGAGTTGAAGAAAGTTCTCATGTGATGCTCTTTTGCCAGCAATCTCTGCTTCAACTCCAATCACATTCTTATTTTCCGAGCCATACTCTCATGGGCTCCATCTAATTATGCCAAGTGAATTTTTTTTTTCATTGGTTACGTTTAGTAATGGTGTCATGACTAACGACTGATGGTGCCGCGACGAAACCGAGAGCCTACTATGGTGCACACATGGTTGAGCTACTCGGCACGCGCTGGTATCGCGGTTAATAGTCGTGATCCATTACGAGACTATACAGATGTGCTGTATCTTGTGAACATTCTCTCAAAGTGATCGCAGCATTTTGTCTCAGCATGCCGCGATATTCTATCCGAATCTACCTTCATTATCTTGTCAGATCTCATCTAATGAATTTGCATCTATCTCTAGCCTGGGAGTTACATGCTTCTCCACCCTTGAAGATCCTCATTCGAATCTCGGGACGAGATTCTGTTTAAGGGGGGAAGGCTGTGACACCCCAGGTGTCTATTTCGCGTTATGTCAGGAGATTAATCCTAATCTCGGATGCTCAGTAAAAATTTCTATTTCTTGATCGTGCCTATCTCTGTTTATCAGGCTTTCTCTCGGAAGTTCACCGAATTCAGAGTTAATCGATCGCGAGAAACAACCAATTTTGGAGCGTGTTAAAACTTTCATTCTCGAAACGAATGCAAACCCGATGGTCAATCTCGATTTATAAATCTCATCTGAAGCTCTTTAAATCAAACTCTCGACGACTTTTATTTGATCTGAGCCTGAGTCCAATTCCTCGAACTTCGATCGATGTCCGACTATTTTATCCAAGTCCGTACTCTCAAACAGAATACTCAATATGTCGTCCTCTGATTAATTCTTTTTCGACTCGGCCAAATATATCATGTCCAAACCGAACTCAAAACCCCGTATCGACAGCGATTTTAAAAATATCACGATTCGCTTTCTCCGACTAAAAATCCAAAGCCGATCAAATCTTAAGACGATTTATTTTCAAATCACGCGTAAGGATTTATTTCCGAGCAAATTCAAATCGAACTCTCGACCGAGTTAATCGCGTAGTCGTCCGTTCGTTCGAACTCTGTTTCACTCTGTTTTGCGTACAGACGAAATCAGCAGGAACATTTTTATTCGGATAAATATTTAGCGCGACCCGATTTCGCATTTTGGGCCAAGCCCATTCCAGCCCAGCCCACTAGGCCCACTAAGACCTAACCCTAGGGCTTCTCCTATAAATAGGGGTGCTCACTTGGTCATTTTCCACTCCCACCCCTCCTTTTTCCCCTAGCCGCCACTTGCTTTCCTCCCTGGCTGCTTCCTCCCACGCGCGCAGGCACCCTTCTTCCTCCTGCACGCACGCCAGGGCAGGGAGCCCTTCTTCCCACGGCTGCAGCAGGAGCTTGGCTCCTCCTCTCCCATGGCGCGACGCCGGGCTCCTCCAACCGGCCTCCTCCCTCTCTGCAGTCCCCATGGCCGTTCGGCCCTACACGGCAGCTCCTACTCCCTCTATTTCGTCGCATAGGAGCAGGAGCCCCTTGGGAGCGTGCCGACGCCCCAGCTCTCCCCTATGGCCGCCTGCTATCTCCATGGTCGAGGCCTCTGCTCGGCCAGCAACAATGGCGCCCAAGCCCTCCTTCTTCCTCTGCCCAACGCCCCCTCTTCTCCATGGCGTTAAGAGCTGGGAACTTTCTTTTTCCTTCCCTGCGCGCAGAGAGCAGTCCCCTTAGTCGACGCCCTTTGTGGCAGCCATGGCGTGGACTCCATTTTTCCTGGCGCCAAGCAGCAACCCCACTTCCCCAGCCGCAGCCCTCTCCCCCTCCATTGTTTCAGCGCCTGAAACAAACCCCTGGCCGCCATCCACACTTGTGCTCGACCCTCCCCGTGCGGCGTCCACCGATTTGCGCAGCAGTGCTGGTTCGCAGCAGGGAGCCCCCTCCTCGCTGTCCTCCGTGGTGCCCGCCGGCTGTTCGTCAAAATGCGCAGCAAGCCGCGCGCTGCCGGCTCGCTGTTTCGGGAAGCCCAGTGGACAGCACGCCATCGACGCCCGCCGTGTGCTCGCTGTTTTGCGCAGCCCATCCGCGACGCCGTCGAAAACCGTGGTGAGAAACCCCCGCTGTTCTCGATGTTTATTTTCCGATGTGTGTGATGTTCGATGAACTGCCGCCAACAAATTTGTGTGTTTTCGCAGCTAGTGGTCGACGTCGTGCCTTGCCCGTTCGACGAAATACCGAGCCATGTGGACAGCCATGCGTCTAGTCACGACCCGTTCAGGTTGATTGATTTATAGTTTATAATACATATGCTTTGGTGGATGTCGGGCAGTGCACGTATATTGTGAATGTGTGTAATATGTTTCGGCTATACACGTTGGTAGGATCGCATTTGCGGTTAAAGAACAAGTGGTTGTTGAGGTGTGCGATTTGTAGTTTGTCTAATTGCGTTTTGGTCGATGTGGGGTATAGTGGTGTTTGATTAGAGGTGGGCATAACATGTTTGGATTATATGCCGTGGCAAGGTCGCATTCACGTTTTGGTAAACCCGCGTATCGTGCTTGTTTTATGTGATGAGTAAATTTGGAAATATATGTGATGTGAGGATTGAATTAATACACGTATGTGTGTGTGTGCCGTAGTGTATTATAGTAGTGGTGGCGTGAGATATTTAATTGAGGTGCGCGGGTATATGCCGTAATCTGGTTATACTCGCGACGAGGAAAGATGCATGTATTGTGTAACACAACGCTTAGATAGCTATTATATAGTCGTGTGAAGTATGCTCATGATGGTCGTGTGATCGAGAGCGATGTAGTGGCAAGCGAGAAGTAAGTTTAATATGTTTAAACGGGTAGTTGATAGCATCCATCGGTGCCGTCGTGATTTCTGTTGTATGGCAGATTGATACCTTGTTTTGTAAATCATCGCATTCCATGTCCGTTGGATAAATAAATGTCTTGATGATCGATTATAGGTCTTATATGAGCGTTATCGCAGCCCAATAATTATTGGAAGCGAGTAGCGTTCACAAGTCGGTCTTTGTTAAAATTGAAGAACAATCCGCTAAGATATACACGTAAGTGCTTTAGGCCCTTCAGTAGCCGGTGTAAGTCTTATGGAGTTTATGCCATATTTTAATGTCTCCATATTAGACCCCAACGATGTGCTATTTTAGGTGACTTGTGTGTTAACTAGTTAAGTTGAGAAAAGGTTAAGAAACATTAAGTAACCTGCTCCCACCCATGTTTTGAGTTGCGATGTCTAAAATGGGTTGCTAAGTCTTATGCTGTGATTAGCCAACTCATGTTGAGTAGGAGTCAAATTCGTTAAGTGATTGTTATATATGTGTTGTCTCGGATTGCGATAATAATATGCAAGCCGACGTGTAGGATGTATAGCGGCCTAGATTGTTACTCTGGCTAGCCGACTTGTTAGATGGCTTTGGTTAAGTTTGTAGTCGCGATGATTTACTTGTTGTAGTCTAAATACGTATGGTTGTGGTTGCGAATGAAAAGTAGTAGTGCTCAGGTGATGTCTAAATTAAAATGCAAACTATTGGTGAAAAGCGCTTCGATATTGATTGTTATAGATAATGCATTGTTAATTGAGTAAGGTACTTTTAGTGCGCAAAATAACTTGTATAAAAATTAGTAAGTCCCCATGTTAGTTCTCACTTAGTTATTTTAACTCTAACACTTGTCAAAGTGTTAGAATGATTTAAGTCTCTAGAACATGGCAATTCTTGAATTGTATAGGAGCTGAAATTTATAAATTTCTGTTTTGGTCTGCACACGCTATTTTCATTGTGCTGTTTGTTGGATGAATTAAATTATGTTTTCTGTAGAAAAGTTGTATAGAAGAGTTGTAGATAACCTTATTATCTTGCTGGTACTAAAATTTTACAGCCCAAAACCTGATCGTTTAAGAGTTGTGCTTTTCACAAGTCCAGCACCTGAATCTGTCGAATTTCTGAACAGATTTCAGAAATTGCAGTGGTTGATTAAGTTAATGTTGAAATCAGTTATTGGTGTTCACAAGAAAGTTGTAGACAACTCTATTATCTTACTTGTGTTAAACTTTGACAGCCACAGGTCTGATAGTTTAGGAGTTATGCTTTTTACAAATTCAGTAACTGAATCTGTCCAAATTCTGTACAGATTTCAGAAACTGTATTGTTTGCTTAAGTTAATGTTAGAATCAGTCCTTGTCGATTATAAGAAAGTTGTAGAGGCTTTTCTGATCTTGCTTGTGTTAAAATTTCATAACCATAGGACTGATAGTTTAAGAGTTATGAATTTTGCAAACTGCTTGCTGTGTTCTGTCCACTGACAGAACAGATTTCGAAGACTTAAATGTTTGATTTAGTTAAACCTGGAATCACCTCTTGGTGATTATAAAAGTTGTGTAGTACTTTTGCCAAGCTTTCCAAAAAGTCTTGGATCACTCTTTTTGGTGGTCTGAAGCTTAAGTTATGAATGTTTCAATTATGAAGACTGAATCTGTCCAGTTCTGGACAGCAAGGTCTTTTAGTGATATTTACGCTTAGTTAAATGTTGAATCACCCTGTGATGTTTATAAACAATTTGTAGAACATTTAATTAGCTTTTCAGAAAGTCTAGGATCACCTTATTTGGATGTCTGAATTTTCAGTTGTGAATTTTTGAAGTTGCTAACCTGAATCTGTCCAAATCTGGACAGCGCTGTGTATTAGCACGTTTTGACCTTGCTAAGTGTTGAATCATATTGTGATGAAAATACCAAAGTTGTAGTTCACTTTCTAAGCTTTCCAGAAAGTCCTAGTTTGCTAGTTTTGGATTAATATTTGAAAAGTTATGACTGAAACAAGTGACTGCTGTATTGCTGTCCAAAAATCTGCAAGTGCCCCTTTGATGATTGAGTTCACTCTTTTGGCTAAAAATGCTTGGTTAGCACTTAAGTAATGTAGACTTGCCATAGCTAAGCTAAATATGACATGTGTGTATTGTTTTATATGTTTCTTCTTGAGTTGATTGTGATATAGAATTCCCATAGACCTTGATGCCTATGTCATCGATTAAACTTGTGTTGGATACTTTTGTGTGATAAATAGAAGAACTAAGGAAAAGCCATAGCAAGTTAAATAAATGCATGTACTTATGATGTCGTAGTTGTGTTGTGTAAATGTACAATTGTGGTCGTCTTGTTAATGGTATTAATGATGAACGTTGATAACGTACGAATAACTAGTGTTTGCGTATAGTTGTTGCAGCGTCTTACTAATAAATGTTTAGTTCGCCACTGTGTCTTGGTATATTTTGTGCTGTTTTTGTGCTACTTTCATTTTATTCATACATATGCATCTTGCACCTCATATAGGACCGAGAGATGATGATCGAGCCAGTGATGTGGTGCCGACCACAAGATGCAGTGGTGGACGACCTAAAGACTGATGGACTTAACCAGTGGATGCTCGCCAAGCGAGCACCTCCCTCCCCCAGCAAACACTATCTAAGTGTTAAAATAAAGGCAAGCCCCGGTTTATGCATAACCGTTTATATATGCTATTTTACTACACTTAATGTTTGTAGGCTTGTATTGTGCACTTAAGTGTAGGAGTTGTTTGGAACCTTAGTTGCATGAACTCAGGATTCCCTTTTGAGATGGATACTAGTATGCTAGGTCGAGTAGCTGCTTTATTAATTAGGATCTCGGTAGAAGTCGAGTGATTTTTCTAGCACTCGCGCGAGGTCAGGAATTGGTTGTATCCACTTTGATAACAGAATGGTGATGGTCTGTGGACACGGGTCCATGGGGACGCGTGGTCTACGAGATGAAAATTGGAATAAGGATTAACGTGCGGATACCTGTGTCAAGCGTTTGAACGTACTAAACACATGCCGAGAAATATGGTAAATCGGTAAGCCTAGTACCTGAGTGAACCTGCCCGCAGACATACCTCCTCACGCGACCTGAGACGTAGTCTCCCATTCCGGTTATGGTGGGTACAAGTGCGGTCACTGCACGACGGCCAGTCGGGGTCAGTGAGGCATTGTACGCCAAGGCGGTGAGCCCTGATCTGTTGCCAGGGAATCGATGGGGACGGTTGATATGTGTGGGGACGGAGTGCCCCTGCATGTCGTGTGTTTAGGTTTACCTTGCAAGGATAAAAACTCGATTCGAATCGTCTGCTTCTCGCAGCTAATGAGACTGCTTGATCCATTGTACTGCATTGAGTAACAAGGGAAACTGTGATGAGATGATACAAAATGTTGATTGGTAAAAATGCTTGCTACTATGTATGAGTAGATAGTACACTTTTAGCCTTAAGAGAGTCACACTTAATTTTGACAAAGTTAAAATCTTGATTTAGAAACTCAGCTAGTGCTTTTGGCAACCAAACCCCACAGCCAAACAGCTGCATGTCTAGAGGTAGAGGAGTATAGACTCCTCACACCGGGTAAGTCTAGCTGAGTATTAGTATACTCAGCCTTGCTTGTGGCACAATTTTTTGCAGGTACTCCTTAGGATGATTGGTTGCTGGTGTGACTTGGCCTCCATCCCTGCCACCGGGATAGATGGTCGAGTGGGTTACTGCTTCCGCAGGAGAGGACCAGGAGGAGTAGCGTGGCCAGGCTTCGCCATGTTGCTCGGTTCTTCTCCGTTAGTTATTTCCGCTGCATTAAAAGTTTTGGTTATTATTTCTGAAACTCCGATAATGTAATCACTAATGATACTTATTAAATTTGTGGTATTATGTTTTATTGTATTTCTCTGTGCCTCACCTTCGTGTGAGCTAGTGGTATTCGATCCTGGATAAGTGGCCTCGTCGGACTAGATCCGAGGGACTGACGATTTATTCCTATTTATGTGTGGTCTAGCCTTTAAGGCGGGACTTAGGCACCTAAGTTGGAATAATTCGAGCGGTTCCGCCACAGCCTTGTTCCAGTGCACTCAGGATCATGAAGAATACCTTCAGGCGTATGTCAGAAGGTTCTTGCGTTTGAGGGCACAGGCACCAACGGTGTCCAATGAAATTGTCATCGAAGCCATGATCAAGGGGCTTCGTCCTGGACCTGCAGCTCAATACTTTGCTAGGAAGCCTCCTCAGACTCTGGAGAAGCTGCTCCAAAAGATGGACGAGTACATTCGTGCTGATAATGACTTTCGCCAAAGAAGGGAGGAGGCCTTCAGATTTTCTGAGATGACCAGGGGCTTCGGAGGAAGATTCTATCCGAGGCATGTCAGGTCCATCCACAACTCCACTCAAAATGATGATAAGGGGAGTCAGCAGAACAGGCCGCAGTGCTCTTCACAGGCTTCAGGGCAACAGCAAACTTTCTTCCGGCCACCAGCTCCAAGAGGCAGAGGCGCCAGGGGCTTCGGCGGAAGATTTGGAGATCAACCAAGGAGGATATTCTGCTTATTCTGTGGTGAAAACAAGGGCCATACCACCAGGATGTGTCATGTCACCATCCAGAAACAAAAGGAGCTAGCAGAAGCTGCAGCGCAACAGGGCCAGCCGAAGCAGGTCATGCATACTGCTTCGTACCATCAGCCTTACATCCCGGAATACGTGGGCAACCACCCTGCAGTTTCCGTAGCTTCGGCGAGTCAGCCTCAAGCTTCATGGCAACAGCCCCCGCCTCCACCTCCGCTGCAACAAGGCCAACAGCCAGAAGGGAGCCAATATGTTCCTCACCAAAGGGATCTCAGAGAGCAATCTGAAGCTCGCACAGTCAATAGTACTGTGCCAGAGTCGAAGCACATTTATTGACAAATATCCTACTTTGATAGCAGTCTTTTCCGTTTAAGTTCTATTTTCTGTGTAATAAAGAACATTTCAATTTTCATATAATAGTTTCGTGGCTGGTTATGAGGAAAATCTATCTTCTCCACAGGCTTAAGTTGCTGAAGCTTAAAAGTTTGCGGTAACAAGGAGGACTTTCGAATTATCAAAATTCCTTCGAAGCAACAAAAAGTCGTTCTAAGGAACGCAGAGTAAGTTGTCGAAGTTACAAAAAGCCGTTCCAAAGGGAGCGCAGTGTAAGTTTTTGCTCCAAAGACGTTCCTAAGGGAATGCAGAGCATACAGCGAAAAGTCAACGCTGATACCGCCTAAGTAAAAGGCGAAGAAGCTCCAAAGACGTTCCTAAGGGAATGCAGAGCTTATACCGCCTAAGTAAAAGGCGAAGAAGCTCCAAAGACGTTCCTAAGGGAATGCAGAGCTTATACCGTCTAAGTAAAAGGCGAAGAAGCTCCAAAGACGTTCCTAAGGGAATGCAGAGCTTACAAATATATTGTGTGTATCTTCGGAACAAATGTCATTTGCATAACATAACATCATCACATCATTTTGCATAGCATAAGCATCATACATCATGTTGCATTTGGCAAAAGAAGGGGACACAGTATCAACCTTCGAATGGACGCTTTGAGAAAGTGAAAATTGTGTAAAGTCACGAGGGAATACAATGATAATCTTCGGAATACAGCTTCGGAGAATGTTTTTACGGAGCATGGACGAGCTTCATCAGAGCAATATCGAAATTGTAAAGCTTCGAAGAATGTTTTCACGAAGCGTGGACGTGATTCATCAGAATAGTTTTAACGGAGAATGTCTTCTTCACGAAGCATGAAAAGAAGGGAAGGTGTTTTTTCGCCGAAGGCTCAAAAATGGTATGTATGTAGAGTTTCATGCATCGTAAAGAATTGAATAATGAAAAGAGACTTGTATATTACATTCAAATGTATAAAATATTACATAGATCACACTTCAAATGTTTTTTCTAATAACACCTAGACTTCTCTTAATACTACTTCGGCAGCCTCATTTAGAAGTTGTTCAACAACTTTATCCATGATAGCTTCGGCCATTTGTTTAATTTCGTCATCGCCTTTTGTGAGAGGGTCACCAGACGATCCAGCAGGTTCTGAGGAAACAGAATATTTTTGCATTACTATTACAAACCGCGGGCAAAGTTTGAAATAAAAATCACAACACAATAAGAGCGACTAATTAATACCTATTTGCCCCTCGGCAACTTCTGTCACTTTCCTAGCATCATGGATGCCTTTTTCACTCCTTTGAATGATTTCTTGCGCCATTTCTCGGCCACCGTTGTTCCAGACATCAGTAAAGAATTTGCCACCAACCATGCTTGCTTCGGCCGAGGGGTCTTTGATGTCTTCGGAGGATAAGGCAGCTTCGGACTGAGCTAAAGATTTTACATGCCCGCAACCTTTCTTCTCCAAGACAGAAGCAACTCCCCTGGCGCCCGAAAAAGCGCAAATGTCACCGCGGCTACTCAGGATTTCCTCGAAGGCCTCTGCTTCGTGGATGATCCATTCTATTGGACCTTCGGGATTGCCTCTTGAAAAATTCTCCTCACTGGAAAATGCGCCCACGCTGGCGAAGCTGGTTTTAATTTTCTTTACGCATTCCATGGATTTTTCGTAGCATTTTTTCTTAGAAGACCGAAGCTCTTCCACGGTTGCTTCCAAATGATCAGCCCATTGGTCGCTGCATTCCCGTCTTGTCTCTTCAAGTATGCGTTCTTCTTTCGCCCGGGCCAATTGCTTCTGAAGATCTTTAATTTCGCGTTTCTGAGCTTCGGTCTGAATCTTTGCAGCAGCTTCGTCCTTTTTTATCTTGTCTACTAATGTAACCAGAATTTTATCTTTTTCTACAGCTTCATTTCTCAGTTTAATAACTTCTGATCGTAAATTGTTGAACGCAATTTCATAGCTTTCATCTTCGGCACTCTTTTGTGCTCTTAATGCGTTGCTCAGGATTAAACCCTATACAAAAAAGAATCCATATAAGAATAAACGAATAAATTACGTATTGTAAAATTTTTTCAAACGACTAATTCCCATACCTTTAGGCTATTATATGCAAGACTATCCGCGAGATCTTCCTTCGTCATAGCGCATAATCCAGCTTCGAGCTTCGGGAATCCCATACTTCTAGCCATCTCTCGGCAGACAGATAGTTCTTTATTATCAGGAAGGCAGTACAGGAAGTCATCTTCATTAGTCCCGTTAAACACTACTGCCCCCTTCGGATATTTTAGCTCTCTGGCATAGTAGTTAGCTTCGTAAGTTTCCTCTTCGGATAATTTCTTCCCCGAAGCATGTCGTATGATGTAATCGTGTATGCTGGAAGGAGCTTCGGGGGCGGCAGTGTCAATTTCTTTAACCAAAGCTGGTTCTGATATTTTCTCGGTCTCCAAAGATTGTTCCTTGGTGGGCTCTGAAGGCCCAGCTTCGGCTTCAGGTTGTTGCTTTGAAGCTTCAGCAACTTCAGCTTCGGTAGACACTTCAGCAACTTCAATAGTCCCCTTTGGAGTTGTGCTTGAAGACTTAATTGTCTCCAAAACATCTAACACGTTCACCATTCTTTTTCTTCTCGGGGTCATCGACGGGCCCTTTTGATTTTTTATTGTTTCAACATTTGTTGAAGGACTTAAGATTTCCGATATTTTTGGCTCTTCAATCTTCGGTTTTTCTGCTTTTTCGGCCGAAGGTGCTTCAGTTTTCTCTTCTATCTTCGGCACTGGAGCTGGTTCTGTAGCTTCAGAGGCCAAAGAGACTTCACCAATAAATTTTGGCACTATGGCCGGCTCAATAAAGCGCGCTCGGTGGGTGAGCACCTTCATCTTTTTCCTTTGCGGTACTGGCTCACTAGTAGCACTCGTCGTGGCTTCTGCCGCAGTAGAAGTATTTTTTCTTTTGCGACTCAATACCGGATAGTGGTAGTCAGGGTAGACAAACCCGACTGCGTCAAATACCCGGTTGAGCCTTTTCTTTTTTCGGCCTCCGAAGGCTGCTGATAACGCAGTGTTCTCGGCCTTCGAATATGCCCCAAGCAGTTCGTCACTTAATGTTTCAATGCTTTTCAACCAGTCATCATCAGGTTCAACAAATTTATCTGCATATTTGAATGTGTATTTCAGTCTGACCAGTCCGCCTTCGTCGGACTCTTTGATGGTCTCCTTCGGCATTTCCCACTTTCCTGCAAGTGGCCACACCCTGAAGGCAATATGCTCTTGGACCAAGTCCCTTGTCCCAATGAAAGAGCAGATTACGCCGAAGGCCCTTTGGCATTCCTCGGCCGCTTCATCCATTTCAACCTTCGGCCTTCGAAGTCCGAAGCGTTGCCAGATGGGGCGCATAATGATACTCTTGACATTTTCTTGCCCTGTTAAGTCATTCTTTACATAGAACCATTCAGTCATCCAGGCTCCGGGCCACCTCTTCCGAAAAGTTGGCACGGGGCGGCTTGACCCGGAGCGGGCACCGAAGCTGTAACACCCAAAATTGTTGTGATATTGTTCTTTCCCCCAGGGCTTCGTCTCATATAACAACTCATGAATGTTGCAAAAGCTTTTAGCATTTGGTTCTAAACCTTGGCTTCTCGCAGCCCAGACAAACATCCCCATTCTTATGATAGCTTCGGGAGTAAGTTGATGAAGGTAGACTTGAAATGTCTTCAGGACTTCAACGACAAAGTTGCTTAGGGGGAATCGAAGCCCTGCCTTGAGAAAGCTTCAGAAGATTACAACTTCATCTTCTTCGAGGGTGGGAGAAGTCTTTTCTCCAGCGTCAGCCCTCACAATAGATATATCTCGAAAATACCGCCCCCTCATATTATCAATATGACTCTGCTTGATAGTGGTTTTCCCGAAAACCGTGTGACTTGGTCGCCATGGTCGATCTTCGGACTCTTCCCCACCACTTTCTACATCAAAACTGTCGCTGTCATCAGTATCTTCGGACAAACCTTCAAGAATTTCCTTGGTGATTTTCTCTGTATTGGTCTCCGCCATCGCTATAAGGAACCCCAAGTTCTTCTCTTCGTCAAGACTCAGCTTCGTCTCAGCAGGGATCTTCTTACCTTCAGACATCTTCGGAAGCGCTAAAAAACTGTTTTCAAGGCCGAAGCTTTAAAAACCAAAAAGATCAGCAAATCTTAGTGCACAAGAGCTAAAAATGTAGTGGGCCGAAGCAGATGGCAAGTGTGCGTACCAGATAAGTTTGCGGTATGATCTTATTTATACGCCCAGGGCGTTGAAAATTGAAAGACCCCGCTTGTCAGTGAATGTTGCTATTCTAGCAAAGGGAAGGTGTTTTTTCGGACCTTCGGCTCAAGGCCTTCGTCCATATCGCAATCTGAATTTATCATTAACAAATTAATATTGCGAGGGGCTACTGTTGGGGGCCTTCGTCCTCCGAAGGTCCTCAAAAACATGATTTGACAATGTTTTCCAAGTGGATTATATGAACAGGTATCTTCGGACTCAGAATTATGAACATGAAGTATGGTCAGGACAAAGCCTAAACCAGACGAAGGACGAGCTGATTATCAAGCTCCACGAAGGATGGTGCACAGCCGAAACTGTGCGCAGGGAAGCTTCGTCGCGATAGCAGAGAGGAGAACCGACTTAAAGATGAAAAGACTACGTGGGCCTTGACAGATTTCCATAAGTCATTGACAAATGTAATGGACATGAATGTAATTTTACGTGGGCTGCGTCCCACGTCTATAAATAGATGAACAGTACTCCCGTACTGTTCACGCTGACTTGGCATTTTGCTTTTGCGTCACGCTTGTATTTTTTACCTTCTCTCAGGACCGAAGGTACATTTGTAATTTGAAATCATTTCTATTTTTCCATGTTAATAAAATAGAAATGATTCTATGATGATGCTTATATTATATTTCATGCTCTATATGAATCCTTCGTCATTACTTGTTATGTTTACGAAGGTATGTCTCATGTGACCTTCGTCCGAAACTCATTATTTCTCGAAGGGACATAATGCTTCGAAGGACGAAGGACTTTAACACTTAACATTTTTTATGTTGCCTTGTTCTTAACTCTTAGCATTTGAGAACAAGTCCCCAACAGCTCCCTACCCAGGCGGAGACCCAATGCCACCACGTGGCCCACGGTCCGTGACGTAAGCCAACGGGCGGAGCCTGACGTATGGCCTCTACGGCGCGGGCCGCACCGCGGGCTACGTTGCAAGCTACGCTACCTTAGCATTAAATACGGATAGGGCACACCGCCTGTCCATCTCGCTGACAGGCGATGTGCCGCCTTAGCATTTAATGCGTCCTGTCCACTCCGCTGGTAGGCGACGTGCTGCCTCGGCATTTAATGAGCCCTCTCTCTATTCCTCTGGCGGACAGCGACTGGACCATCCTGCAGGCGGCGAGCCTGTCCAATCTATTGGCAGGTGGCGTGTCCATAATGTCGTATGTTCTGCACTCATGATGGCTCGCGCATTACCGAGGAAGCAGTCGCGAGAAGTCAATACTATAAGCGCTACGGACATTAATACACTCGAAGATCGCCCGGACGTTGCAGGCGTTAGTTATTTCCCTCCATTTTGCCCCTGGGCCCGCCTGTCGGGGCCCAGTGCCCTTGTACGTGCCCCCCTTGGTCTATAAAAGGGAGGGCACACGACGTTACAAAGCAGATTCACACAGGCCAACTTAGATTCTCAGCTCTCAAGCTCTCGCAGCAATACAACACACAGTGGAGTAGGGTATTACGCTCCGGCGGCCCGAACCACTCTAAATCTTTGTGTTCTTGTGTGTTCATCCCCCAATCTCATAACAAGCAAAACGCTTAGGCCCCTCTTCATCTTAGGATTTAGGGCAGGTGCATTCCGACACCTGGCCGGAGATTTCCTCTCCGACATTTGGCACGCCGAGTAGGGGGTTTGGCATTAGGTTTTTGCTTGTTTTCTCGCTCGGCATCATGGTCCATATCGTCGAGCACCGTGACGTGGCCTCTGTGGACTTCCTCATGGAGGAGGAGGCCGCATCTTCTGCGCCGCTAAGCTCTAGCTGCCCGGCGCCTGATGCTGCTGCTGTGCGCCCCGCACGGCAGCACATGCCTGCACAGGCGTCCCAGACTCCATCGGGGGTTGCTCCCGCCGGGGCGCTTTCCGCGGCCAGGGAGTTGTTGCGCCACCCACCAAGCTCCACGGCTAGGCCAGGGGCTATGAAGCAGCGGCGCGACGACATGGATCGCCTCCTTGGCATGGCGCACTCTAGCTCGGCCAGGCCTAGGCCTCGATCATCCCAGCGCCAGCACGAGGCATTAGCCTCGGTGCGTTCACCCTCGGTGAGGGCTGTGCCGACCGAAGATCTACGGGCGGAGCTCAACCGCAGACGTGTGATAGAAGACGCTCAAGCCTCTTTGGAGAGGCCTGAAGACCTATGGGATGAGCTCAACCGTATGCGTGCGGGTGAGGATGCCCGTATCTCTCTGGAGAGGGCGCGTGAGCGCTGCCAAAACCTTGAGGGTCGCAACCTTGAGCAAGACTTTGCTGCGGTCACACCGCAGACCCTAGGGGGTGCCCGATTCCAGATGGGTATCCCGTTGGCTGGTGTGGGCTATGCCGCTCTAGCGGATCATCTCCACGCGGAGACGTGGCCATCCAAGTTCCGGCCACACCTGCCGGAGAAGTACGGAGGTATGACAAACCGTCGGAATTCCTGCAGGTCTACATCACCGCAATTACGGCAGCAGGTGGAGACACCGCCGTGATGGCGACCTACTTCCATGTAGCCTTGTCTGGGCCAGCCCTGACTTGGCTCATGAACCTAGCCCCAGGATCCATCTACTCCTAGGAAGAGCTCTGCACGTGGTTCGTAGCGAACTTCGCCAGCGCTTACAAGCAGCATGGTGTGGAGGCACACCTCCATGCAGTGAGGCAGGAACCCAGGGAGGCCCTCCGGGCGTTCATTTCCCGCTTCACGAAGGTACGTGGGACCATCCCTCGTATCTCAAATTCTTCCATCATCACTGCTTTCCGCCAGGGGGTACGTGATGAAAAGATGCTGGAGAAGTTGGCCACGCATGACGTCGACAACGTCACCACGCTCTTCGCTCTGGCTGACAAGTGTGCTAGGGCCGCCGAGGGCCATGCATGGCACTTGGCACCATAGACCGGGGTTGCCCAGATGGGTGGCTCCGGTACCGTTGCCTAGGACGGTAAGAAGAAGAAGAACCGCGGCAACGAGAAGCCGCATTCTGCCGCTCTAGTGGTTACAGCTGCGACTGGGGGCCGGGGCGGCCGCAACAAACGCCCACGGCCGCAGAGGGGTAGCAGCGGCTCATGCCCTGTGCACCCCAACAGTTGCCACATCGCCGCGGAGTGTCCCGAGATCATCGACCTTGCGAAATGCATCAGTGAGCGGCGTGAGCAGTCTTCCAGGGACGACTCCCCACCTCGTCGCCGACCTGGCAAGGAAAGGGTCGACGATGGAGAGGTGGCCACGGCTGAACGGGACCCCAGGTATCAGTCACCCAAGGGGGTCCTGAAGGATGTTTTCACCAGAGACTCTGACTCCAGTGAAGACAACTAGATGGGCCACCGGGGGACCCCGTACTCCCTGGTCTATGGGGCCGAAGCCTGTCTTCCCCCGGAAACCCTTCTGGACTCCCCACGGGTCCAGTCTTCTGATGGGTCTATGCAGGGGCGGCTACGGCGTGAGGACGTGGACTTCATCGACGAACTCAGATGATAAGCAGCGACCCGAAATGCACATCACAAACGGGCGCCTAGGCGTTGCTACCAACGGTTCGTGCGCAGTGGGGAGCCCGAGGTTGGGACCTGGCCCTAAGGCGAGTACTGAACCGAGAAGGGTTCCACAGACTCTCCCCTAGCTGAGAGGGAGCCTTCAAGGTGATGGAAATATGCCAACCCAGGGGGTGCCCACCTTGCTATAACTGAAGGAATGCCTTTTCCCAGCCGTGGAACATGGAGCATATCCGTAAGTCCTGCCAATAGAAGCAAGCTTGAGGGGTTAAGTTTTTCTTCTTTTGTAATTAGGTTTTTCTTATGTGTACGCCAGCCCGGTGAGGTCCGCCCTCATAAACCTGGCCTGTTGGTCTACACCCATGCATGTCAAGTTATAAAGAAGAGATTTACCCCCTCAGACGTGCTTCTATGATAACTTTATCCTCCTGCTCCACAGTTTTATCCTGAAGTTTCTGGATATTATTTTTATCTAACCCACCCATACAGTTCCCATTCCGCTGATATGACGACATCTGAATTGAGTAGCCAAGGCTTGCAGTTTAGGACCCCTCTATGAAGGTGGGGGTCCAGCAGCCTGGGGGCCGGTTCTAAAGAACGGGAGCTCGTTCCATGGGGTAGTCCGGAGCTATGTAGCCGCTTAGCCTGGTTCCGTACCCTAAGCCTGCACGCTCCACCACTCTGTGACGGGCACCCTAGTATTTGGAGCTATAGTCCTGTGGGCCCGGTAACCAAGGGTCCAGTTCTAGAGAATGGACACTTGTCTCCTGGGGTGGTCTGGAGCCGTGTAGCCGCTTAGCCTAGTCTTGTACCATAAGCCTGCACGCTCCACCACTCTGTGACGGGTGTCCTAGTATTTAGAACCGCGGTCCAGGGGGTCCGGACACACAACTTGGCTTCCCAAACTAAAACCTGCAGGTCCCGTGCATGTATCAAAGGATGGTTAGTATCAGACGATGGGCCCTATGGGTGTGCTACTAACTCTCCCTAGCTAAAGCTGTGTACAGGTCCAGGTCCCAGTCGAGGCTACCTCCTGGGGGTCGTTGCCAACTCTTTTAGGTACGCTGGTATCCAGCCTCGACACATCGAGCCTGCATCCCAGGGGGGCAAGTACCAGGGAGGAGTCGGCAACACCACACACAATAAGGACAAATACTATACAGATAAGTGCTAATACTGCTTGATAATTAGTACTCAAAAGTACCTTACAAAAGCAAAAGTTATTGCATCCGCTATCAAGCAAAGTCCTAGCTCCATTTCTACAGGTGTAAACTACTAGGCACCAGCAGGGTCGCACTGGAAGCACGCGGCCACCGTCTTCATGGAATCCTTTCGGGCAGCTTGCCAGCGACAGTGGCCACCTCAACACGTGTGCCATAGCGAAGAGGCCCTCGCCCCCGTCTTCCTACGGGGGTGACGACAAGGCCATTAAAGCCAAAGAGTTGGAAGCACGGCGGCAGACGGCACTTGCGGTCTGGCCGTTGCGGCGTAGCCGGGGCTCGACCAGTTCATGGAGGCGGGCCACCAGCTCATGCGGAGGACGGAGCCATAGCCCAGCTCGCTTTCCACCACCGCAAGGCTGATAAACATCCTTGAAACTAAGCACTTGCGGAAGAGCGCCACCCCCCGCGAGGTCGCGCTCCTCCAGCAACAGCAAGAAGAAGACGAGATCGGCAGCGCCAACACGCAGGAGACATAGAGCACGAACTCCCTAGCGGCGAGTTTGCCATGGGGGATGGCGTCGGCGCGAATCCTTCCACCGAACGCCAGCGCATTCCATCCAAGCAAGCGGCACACCATGTCGAGCGCCCACTCAGTTGGGATGAACTAACAAGGCCAAGGTAACTACGGCGGCGCAAAGTAGAGACTTTGAAGGCAAAGGGGCACAACGAGTGGGAGAGAAGCGAAAGCATAGCTGTTCCTCGCAGGGAGAATCCCTTTTTAAAGCAGACTCCCTCACTCGCGCCCCAAAACGCCACGGGAAATCTCCTCCGATGCGCACCAGGGCAACCCAGCCTATGACACGAGGGCCCGGTTCCACAAGTCATACGGCAGGTATGCTAGTCTCCAAGTGCGAAGAAGGCAAACCGCCGCGCGAGGAGCGTACCATCGCCCGCGGTAGTGCGCCTCTTCATCTCCGCCGAAGACAACGGCCCAGCCTCTGACATGGGGGCCTAGGCCCACATGTCATACACTTGGCGTGCTGGTTCGCAAGTACAAAGAAGGCGAACCGACACACGGGGAGCGCGCTGTCGCCCGCGGTAGTACGCCTCTTCATCTCCGCAGAAGACAATGGCCCAGTCTCTGACGCAAGGGCCTGGGCCTACGAGTCATCCTCCTTGGGCATTGATTCCTGGATGCAGAGAAGTCAAACCGCCGTTCGCAACAATACTGCGCTCCCTCAGAACCGCTTGCAAGAAGACAAAAAGGTGAATTTTTAAAAGCAGCGGGATCGAGGTGCCTCGCACATGGCGAAACCATCAAGCATGGGGCCACATGTCAGTCAGCCACGGGGATAGATGTGGCAGTTGACGTGACCGGGGGCAGACTGACAGCGCGTGCGTCGCCAGATGCGCCGAGTTAATGCGGCACACGCTAAGGTGGCGTCCCAGTCACCAGTCGTGCCATGTTGACGCAAAGTACAAGTTTTGGCCCCACCTGTAGGCTCGCATCCTCCCCTGAGGTGGGCCCGGGGGCCACTGTCGGTACCCCCGAACAGAGGTACCCCCTACTGCTGTATCAAGACTGTCGGAGAGGAAATCTCTCCAGTCGGGTGGCGGATTGCACTCGCCCTAAATCCTAAGAAGAGGAGGTGCCTAAGCGTTTTTCTTGTTACGGGACTGGTGGACGAACACACAAGAGCACGCGAGGGTTTAGAGTGGTTCGGGCCGCCGGAGCGTAATACCCTACTCCACTGTGTGATGTATTGCTTGAGAGCTTGTATGAACTTCTAAGTGTCTATGTGAGCCTAAGATTGGATCTGTCTTGTAACGCCGCATGCCTCCCCTTTTATAGCTAAAGGGGGGCATGCACAAAGGTACTGAGCCTCGACATGTGGGCCTAGGGACATAGCAAATATGGCACTTGGAGCCACAAATGTTTACTGCTGGGGCGATCTTCTAGTGCCCTGACCCCCGAGATCTACGTATCTTCGGCGTGCAGGGGAGGCTTCTTGTAGAAGGGATGATGAGTACAGTGCGTCGCTCGGCATGGGCGCACTGTTTGCCAACAGACCGGTCAGGCGCGCCGCCTGCTGGGTGACCCTGACGCCGTCTGCCAGTGGATTGGACAGGACGCATTAAATGTTGGGAGGGCACATCGCCCGTTAGCGTGGTGGCAGGCGGCGCGTCCCCTCTGCAATAAATGCAGAGGCTGCACGACTTTATGGGCTTTTCGTCAGGCTCGGCCCGTTGGCTTGGGCCACAAGCCACACGGCAGCAGCAGGGAGCATAGGGCAAGGTCTGGACACGTGTCAGCACCGAACCCCTACTCATGCCAGGGCCCTTCTCGCCCCGGGACCTCGTTAAGGCTCGGACCTTACTTGGAGGAGGTCTAGGGCCCTACCAAGGGACCTAGCGTGCCTTCTTGGGGCTCTGGACTTGTACGCATAGGGGTCCGGTGTCCTCGGAGGTCCGGACCCAACGATGAATACTGGGATGTACTACCTTGCCATGCGGTGCCCTTGGACCTGCCCATGTGGTGGGGTTGGGTGCCTTTCTCCACGTGGCCTTGAGGTGTTGCACGGGTGCGCGGCTACTTTATACTGTAGTAGAGGGTACCCCTGATCGAGGGTACTGACAGTGGCCCCCGGGCCTGCCTTAGGGGAGAATGTGAGCCT
Organism: Zea luxurians; assembly: GCA_029449295.1. Taxonomy (NCBI): domain Eukaryota; kingdom Viridiplantae; phylum Streptophyta; class Magnoliopsida; order Poales; family Poaceae; genus Zea; species Zea luxurians. The sequence goes on from JAOPSE010000618.1 coordinate 114,791, forward strand.
GCAGGTGGGGCCAGAGTCTGATTGGCGATCTGCCTGCTGCTCCTACGCGCCTATTGGCACAACTACTGCCAGCCCGCCTATGGCTACACCGACAGTCACGCCCGTTTCCACGGCTGACTGGCCCATGACCTTTGTACTTAATGTCACTATTGGGCCATGCGCGGGGTGCCTCAAGTCACTGCACCGGTTCTAAAAACTTATCTTTTCAGTCTTCTGCGACGGCCCCGAGGGGACGTGGCATTGGCGCAAGCAGCAGTGCGATTTTTCCGCACCTAGTATCCGGCGCGCCGGTTGCATGACATGTGGGCCTGGGTCCGCATGTTGGACCGCCGATTGCAGCGAAGCTGAGGGAGCGCACAACCGTGGGGCGGTCGTTCACTTCCTGCATGGCGGTTTGCCTTCTTGACCGCCAGTTTTGGCGAAAATGAAGAGGCGCTTAACCGCGGGGCGGTTGCACCGCTCCTTGTGCGGCGGTTCGTCTTCCCGACCACTGGTTGCTCCGAAAGTGAAGGGGCGCATAACCACGGGGCAGTTGCACGCCCCTTGTGTGGTGGTTTGCCTTCTTCGTGCTTCGGGCTAGCCTATATGACGCGTGGGGCCTGGCCCCCGTGTCATAGGGCGGAATCCTCGGTGCACACCGGGGGAGACTTTGCCCATGGCGCTCCGGGGCGCAAGAGGGGAAATCTCCCTTTAAAAAGGGATCGATCTCTCGGGTAGTAGTCATGCCTTCCTCCTCTTGCACCCTTCACACCCTTTCGCCTTCTGGGCCTCTGGATGGGGCGCGCCGATGTTCGCTGGAGGGAAACGCGTCAGAGCCATCCCCTCCGGTGGTCTCATTGTTGGAGAGCTTGCGCTCGCAGTGGGGCTGTCGATCTTGTCTTCTTCTTGCTGCTGTTAGAGGAGCGCAACCCCGTGGGGGTCAGTGCTCTTCCGCCATTGCTCGGCTTCAAGGATTTTCATCATGCAGCCCGGCTGCAGTCCCCCGCCAGTGGCTATCCAGAAGGATGACCACCAGCCTCGTGGTGGGGAAAAGCAAGTCGGGCTGCGGCCTCCCCCCCCCACCCTCATCTTCAAGGATATTCATCATCCTCGCTGGGGTGGAGGGCGAGCCAAGTCGGGGCCCTGCCCTCCGCATGGGCTGGTGACCCGCTTCTTCCTCCAGCATTCGGAGGAGAAGGATGTTCACCAGCCTTGTGGAGGAGGCGAACCTCGGCTACGCGGGGCCAGCTGGCTGCAGGCCGTCAGCTGCAGCGTGTCTGGCCCTTTGGGCTGGATGGCTTCGGCGCCGCCTCCGATGCTGCCTCCTGCTGCTCTAGCTAGGGCGTGGCTGTCCGTCCACCGCACGGGCGACAGTCGTGCTGATAGGAATGGGGTGCCCGATCTTTCGTCAGGTGTAGGTAACTATCGATTTGGTGGAGATGTCACACAGACGATCCGGCTTCCAATCAACACGACTAGAACCCCGCAACCGCAGCACCACTTCTCCTCTGGTTATCAACCGTGTGCTGCGCGATTGACCTCACCACAAGGGCTAATCCTTGCCTACGAATCAAAGACACAAGCAAGAACAAGAAAGAACACAATCTGGAATATTGCAGATGAATGATTAAGCTCACAAGTTGGGGTCTCACAAACCGATATACGGCGGCTGTTCTCGACAGATCTAACTTAAGCAAAACCCAATCCCTAATGTGGTGGCGGCTACTGATTATATAAGGGTTAGGAGCGGACTCTCCCTGGACGCGCCCTAATGGGCCCAACAAAGATACACGACCCAAAGGCCCATTTATGGTGTCGCAGCACCGAGACAGATTACGGACGTCGGTTTGGTCCTCCACCTTGATCCGAACGTCCTTGCTGGCCTTCCACGCCTCCAAGTCCTTCACCATGTCCTTGCTGGTCCTTTCCTTCATTCCTAAGTACAATTAATTCGTTAGGTAGCACACTATTCTCAAATGTATAAGAATAAGTACATAGGAACGAGCTCACCTACAAATTCATTTGTCTTGCGCGTGCGCGAGTAATCGGACCTTGAACATCAACTAGGGGATTGTTGTTTGTATCCATGGTTGTGATGTCCTCATCATCCTCCCCCTCTTGAAGTGGAGTCGTCCTCGACTCAAGCTCATCTTCTTCCCCCAAATACGGTTTCAAATCTGCAATGTTAAATGTAGGACTAACCCGAAACTCGGGAAGCAACTCAAGTTTATATGCATTATCATTTATTTTTCTCCAAAATCTTATATGGACCAGCAGCATGTGCATCAATTTAGACTCTCTTAACTCTGGAAATCTATCTTTTCTCAAGTGCAACCACACTAAATCACCCACTTCAAGCTTAACTTTTTTTCTACCTTGACTACCAGCAATTCTATATTTTTCAGTCATCTTTTCAATGTTTGCTTTAGTTGAAGCATGAAGTTTCAAAATAAAGTTAGCACACTCCTTAGCATCACTATGTACTTGCTCGGTAGTAGGTAGAGGCAAAAGATCAATAGGAGCACGAGGGTTAAAACCATACACTACCTGAAAAGGACTTACCTTGTTGGTGGAGTGTTCCGCCCGATTATATGCAAACTCTACATGCGGAAAACACTCTTCCCACATTTTCAAGTTTTTCTTCAATATTGCTCGCAGCATTGTAGACAATGTTCTATTCACAACTTCCGTTTGTCCATCAGTTTGGGGATGACAAGTAGTAGAAAACAACAATTTTGTCCCCAATTTGTTCTATAGAGTACGCCAAAAATGACTCAAGAATTTTACATCACGATCTGAAACAATAGTAGAAGGCATACCATGCAAACGAACAATCTCTTTGAAAAAGAGGCTAGCAATATGAATGGCATCATCTATTTTGTGACAAGGTATAAAATGTGCCATCTTAGAAAAACGATTAACCACAACAAAAACACTATCGCTCCCCCTCTTTGTCCTAGGCAATCCCAAAATAAAATCCATAGAAATATCCGCCCACGGAACTGAAGGAATAGGAAGAGGCATATACAAACCATGTGGGTTCAATCGTGACTTAGCTTTTTGACACGTCGTGCATCTTGCTACAAAGCGCTCAACATCACGCCGCATTCGAGGCCAAAAGAAGTGTGTGGACAGCACAGCCTCCGTCTTCTTGGCACCGAAGTGACCCATCAAACCACCACCATGCGCTTCCTGCAACAACAAAAAGACGAACCGAACCAACTGGAATGCATAGGCGGTTAGATCTAAACAAGTATCCATCATTTAGCACAAATTTATTCCATGTATGTCCCTGTTTACAATTTAATGCAACCTCTTTAAAATCATCATCAAAAGCATATTGTCCCTTAATTGTTTCAAGTCCAAAAATACGGCAATCAAGTTGAGACAACATAGCATAGCGTCTAGACAAAGCATCGGCAATCACATTATCATTCCCCTTTTTATGTTTAATGATGTAAGGAAAAGTTTCAAGAAATTCTACCCACTTAGCATGTCTAAGGTTCAGATTTGTTTGACTACAAAGGTGCTTAAGTGACTCATGATCAGAATGAATAACAAATTCCTTAGACCACAAATAATGTTTCCATGTTTGCAAAGATCATATGAGAGCATATAATTCTTTATCATAAGTAGAATAATTAAGAACAGGGCCATTCAATTTCTCACTAAAATAGGCAACGGGTTTACCTCCTTGCATCAAAATAGCACCAATGCCAACTCCACTTGCATCACATTCGAGTTCAAAAGTCTTACCAAAGTCAGGAAGTTGGAGTAGTGGCGCGTGAGTAAGCTTCTCTTTTAAAAGAGCAAAAGAATCGTCTTGTGACTGCCCCCAATTAAATGAAACACCCTTCTTGGTCAACTCATGTAATGGGGCAGCGATGGTGCTGAAATCCTTCACGAAACGACGATAAAATCCTGCAAGTCCAAGAAAACTCCGCACTTATGTCACCGTCGATGGCGTTGGCCAACTCTGAATAGCATTCACCTTGGCCTCATCAACCTCAATACCCTATGGAGTGACAACATAGCCAAGAAACGATACTCGTTCGGTGCAAAAGGTGCATTTGTCAAGGTTAGCAAATAAGTGCGCGGCACACAAAGCATCAAAAACAGCACGTAGATGGTCAAGATGTTCAGATAAACAAGTGTTGTAGATCAAGATATCATCAAAATAAACCACCACAAATTTTCCAATAAATGGGCGCAAAACCTCGTTCATCAAACGCATAAAAGTACTAGGGGCATTAGTTAATCCAAAAGGCATCACTAACCACTCATACAAGCCGAACTTGGTTTTGAAAGCAGTTTTCCATTCATCGCCTAATTTCATTCTAATTTGGTGGCGGCTACTGATTATATAAGGGTTAGGAGCGGACTCCCTCCCTGGACCCGCCCTAATGGGCCCAACAAAGATACACAGCCCAAAGGCCCATTTATGGTGTCGTAGCACCGAGACAGATTACGGACGTCGGTTTGGTCCTCCACCTTGATCCGAACGTCCTTGCTAGCCTTCCACGCCTCCAAGTCCTTCACCATGTCCTTGCTGGTCCTTTCCTTCATTCCTAAGTACAATTAATTCGTTAGGTAGCACACTATTCTCAAATGTACAAGAATAAGTACATAGGAACGAGCTCACCTTCAAATTCAATTGTCTTGCGCGTGCGCGAGTAATCGGACCTTGAACATCAACTAGGGGAGTGTTGTTTGTATCCATGGTAGTGGTGTCCTCATCATGTGCCGTGTGTGGGTCTGCCACACCACGGCTTCTCCTGCCCGCCGGCCGCACTGGGGGTCGTACAAGACGCCGTACGCCATGGGGGTGGCGCCGCGTTCTTGGATGGTCTTGTCCTCACTCCCGTGGGTGGATGGGAGCGAGGACCCCTTCGTGCGTGCTGAGGCAGCCGCTACCGATCGGTGCAGAGGTGGTCGCTGTCGTCGGTGCTGAGGTGGTGCCACCGCTGGTGAGGCAACCCATTGCAGAGGTGGTCGCCTTCGCTGGCGGGACCATCAAAGCCACCTACCGCCGAGTCTCCGACTTTTTGGCTTTAATGGCCTCATTGTCACCCCCGTAGGAGGACGGGGGCGAGGACCTCCTTGCAATGGTGCACACCCTGGGGTGGTCACCACCACTGGTAAGCTGCTTGGAGCGGAGGTGGTTGTCACTGCTGGTGCAGAGGTGGTCGCTGCCGCCGGCGATCCGCTGATGTAGAGGTGGCCGCCGCCACTGGTGAGGTTGGCCGGAGCCAGCTTCCAGTGCGACTCCTGCTAGTGCAGCGCAGTTCATTCCTGCAAAAATGGAGCTAGGGCCCCGCTTGTAAGGGAATGTAAAAACATATGTTTGCTCGGAAGCAAAATGTAATAACATATGTATGCAGGATCTTAGTCTAGGAAGCCAAGTTGTGTGTCCGGACCCCCTGGATGGTGGTTCTAGGTACTAGGACACCTGCCACAGGGTGGTGAAGTGTGCAGGCCCACGGTACGAGACCAGGCTGAGCGGCTACACGGCTCCGGACCGCCCTAGGAGACAAGCATCGCTTCTCTAGTTCCGGACCCCAAGTTGTCAGACGCACAGGACTTATAGTTCCAAATACTAGGTCACCCATCACGGGGTGATGGAGTGTGCAGGATTTCGGGTACGGAACCAGGCTAACCGGCCACACAGGCTCCGGACCATCCCATGGAACGGGCATCTGTTCTTTAGAACCGGCCCCCAGGCTTTTTCCTGTTTTTGTAAGGTACCCCTGAGTATTATTTATAAAGCAGTGTTTAACACTTATCTATATATCGCTCGTTCCTGCTGTGTGAGATGTTACGTTGTTGACTCCCCCTAGTACCTGACCCCCCGCCTGGGATGCAGGCTTGATGTGTCGAGATTGGATACCAGCGCGTCTGAAAGAATTGTCAACAATTCTCGGGAGGCAGCTTTGCCGAGACCTGGATCTGTACATAGCTTTAGCTAAGGAGCGTTAGCAGTACACCTGTAGGACCCGCCATCTGACACTAGCCATCCTTTGATACATGCTCGGGACTTGCAGGGTCTAGCCTAGGGGAGCCAAGTTGTGCGTCCGAACCCCCTAGATGGTGGTTCTAGGTACTAGGACACCTGCCGCGGGGTGGTGGAGCGTGCAGGCCCATGGTACGGGACCATGCTGAGCGGCTACATGGCTCCGGACCACCCTAGGAGACAAGTGTCTCTTCTCTAGTTCCGGACCCCAGGCTGTCGGACCCACAAGACTTATAGCTCCAAATACTAGGGTACTCGTCACGGAGTGGTGGAGTGCGCAGGGTTTCGGATACGGAACTAGGCTAACCAGCCACGTAGGCTCCAGACCACCCCATGGAATGGGCTCCCATTCTTTAGAGCCGGCCCCCAGGCTGTCGGGCCCTCCTGCTTTTGCATAGAGGTCCTAAACTGCAAGCCTGATAGCTCAATTCAGATGTCATTACGCCTGATAGGATGGGAGCTGATCGGGCGGGTTAGATAAAATATAATCCGGAAACTGCAGGGTAAGACCTTGGAGCAGTAGGATAACACTATCATAGAGGTACATCTGAGAGGGTAGTTTTCCTTTATAACTTATCATGCATGTGTGCGGACCAACAGGCTGGGTTTATGGGGACATACCCCACCAGGTTGGCGTACACGTATGCGTTACCTAGTTACAAAAAGGGAAACACTTCGACCCCTCAGACTTGCTCTATAGATAAAACTTACAGAGATGTTCTGGCACCGGGGGAGGCACTCCTTCAGTCGTAGCTAGACAGTTGCCCTTGGGTCAGAGTATTCCCGTTACCTTGAAGGGTCCTTCCCAGCTGGGGGAGTGTTGCGGAGCCCTGATTTGGTTTGGTACTTCCATAAGATTAGGCCCCGGCCCCAGGTTTCCATCTACGTCTGATGAAGGAGCCCCCATCTTCGGCTGCGGTCATTCCTGGATGAACCTGTCAGAAGTCTAGACCCGTGGGGAATCTAGAAGGGGTTTCCGGAGGAAGGCAGGCTTCAGCTCCGTAGGCTGGGGGACATGGGGTCCCGCTGGTGGTCCGTCTAGTCATCGCCATCGGAGTGGGAGTCCCTAGTGAAGACGTCCTTTAGGTCCCCTTCGGGTGACTAGTACCCGAGGTCTCGCTCAGCCGCGGCTACCTCACCGTCGTCGACCTTTTCCTTGCCAGGGCGGCGACGAGGTGGGGAGCCGTCCTTGGAAGACTGCTCTCGCCGCTCACTGATGCGCTTGTTGACGCGTTTTGTGAGATCAATGATCTCGCGACATTCTGCGGCGCTGTGGCGACCGTTGGGTGTATAGGGCACGAGCCGCTGTTACCCCTTTGCGGCCATGGGCATTTGTTGCGGTTGCCCTGTCCCCCGGTCGCAGCCACAACGACCAGCGCAGTAGACTGCGGCCTTTCGTAGCCGCGACCCTTCTTTTTCTTTTTGCCGTCCCGAGGGGCGGCACCCGAGCCACCCGTCTGGGTAGTCCCGGTTTGTGGGGCCGAGTGCCACGCACGGCCCTCGGTGGCTCTGGCGCACTTGTTAGCCAGAGAGAAGAGCGTGGGGACAGTCTCCACGTCATGTGTGGCTAGCTTCTCCAACATTTTCTTATCACGTACCCCCCTATCGGAAGGCCGTGATGATGGAGGCATCAGAAATACGAGGTATAGTACCTCGTACCTTGGTGAAGCGGGAGATAAACGTCCGGAGGGTCTCTCCGGGCTCCTGCCTCACTACATGTAGGTGGGCCTCCACGCCGTGTTGCTGGTAAGCGCTGGCGAAGTTTGCAACGAACCATGCGCAGATCTCTTCCCAGGTGTAGATTGACCCTAGGGCGAGGTTCATGAGCCAAGTCTAGGCAGGTCCAGACAAGGTGACATGAAAGTACGTCGCCATCACAGCGGTGTTTCCACTTGCTGTCGTGATGGCGGTGACGTACACCTGTAGGAACTCCGACGGATTTGATGTTCCATCGTATTTTTCCGACAGGTGCGACCGGAACTTGGGCGGCCATGACGCCACACGAAGATGGTCCGCGAGGGCGGCGCAGCCCACGCCGGCAAAAGGGACACCCGTTTGGGACCGAGTGCCCATTGGTGTCTACGGTGCTACTGCAACAAAGTCTTGATCGAGGCTGCGACCCTCGATGTTTTGGCGGCGTTCGCGTGCCCTTTCCAAAGAGATCGGGCGTCCTCTCCCGTACGCCTGCGGTTGAGTTCTACCCGGAGGTCGTCGGTCTGTGCACCCCTTTCGGAGGGCGAGCGCACAGACGCTGTCGCCTCGCATTGGCGTCGGGATGACCGAGGCCTGGACCTGGTCGAAGTGGAATGCGCCATGCCGAGTAGTCGGTCGACGTCGTCACGCCACTGCTTCATGGCCCTCGGTGAAGCCGTGGAGCTAGGGGGTGGCGTAGCAACTCCCTGGCCGCAGACAGCGTCGTAGGCGCTGCCCTCAACGGAGTCCGGGACACCTGTGCTGGCGTGTGCTACTGCACGACGTGTACAACAGCAGCCCTAGACTCAGGGCGGTCAGGTACTCGTGGCGCGGAGGATGCAACTTCTTGCTCCACCACCAAATCTTCTGAAGTTTCGACGCGGTGCTCGATGATCCGCACCATCATGCTGAGTGAGAAAACAAGCAAAAACTTCAAGCCTAGGCCCCTACCTGGCGCGCCAAATGTCGGAGAGGAAATCTCTCCGGCCGGGTGGCAGATTGCACCTGCCCTAAATCCTAAGAAGAGGAGGGGCCTAAGCGTTTTGCTTGTTACAGGACTGGTGGACGAACACACAAGAGCACGCGAGGGTTTAGAGTGGTTCGGGCCGCTGGAGCGTAATACCCTACTCCACTGTGTGATGTATTGCTTGAGAGCTTGTATGAACTTGTGAGTGTCTGTGTGAGCCTATGATTGGATCTGTCTTGTAACGCCACATGCCTCCCCTTTTATAGCTAAAGGGGGGCATGCACAAAGGTACTGAGCCCCGACATGTGGGCCCAGAGACATAGTGAGTATGGCACTTGGAGCCACAAATGTTTGCTGCTGGGGCGATCTTCTAGTGCCCTGACCCTCGAGATCTGCGTATCCTCAGCGTGCAGGGGAGGCTTCTTGTAGAAGGGATGATGAGTACAGTGCGCCGCTCGGCACGGGCGCACTGTTTGCCAACAGACCGGTCAGGCGCGCTGCCTGCTGGGTGACCCTAACGCCGTCTACCTCCGCAATAAATGCTGGGATGGCACATCGCCCGTTAGCGTGGTGGCAGGCGGCGCGTCCCCTCCGCAATAAATGCAGAGGTTGCACAGCTTTATGGGCTTTTTGTCAGGCTCGGTCCGTTGGCTTGGGCCACAAGCCACACGGCAGCAGCGGGGAGCGTAAGGCAAGGTCTATACACGTGCCAGCACCAGACCCCTACTCATGCCAGGGCCCTTCTCGCCCCGGGACCTCGTTAAGGCTCGTACCTTACTCGGAGGAGGTCTAGGGCCCTCCCAAGGGACCCGGCGTGCCTTCTTGGGGGCTCTGGACTTGTACGCATAGGGGTCCAGTGTCCTCGGAGGTCCGGACCCAACGATGAATATTGGGATGTACTACCTTTCCTTGCCATGTGGTGCCCTTGGACCTGCCCATGTGGTGGGGTTGGGCGCCTTTCTCCGGGTGGCCTTGAGGTGTTGCACGGGTGCGCGGCTACTTTATACTGTAGTAGAGGGTACCCCTGATTGAGGGTACTGACAAAGACGTAGTGGTCACGTGGCTATCTTTTAGCCGCGCAGCAATAATGCCACGACCGGGGCCAGGCCACGACTCGGCCTAGTCACGGACCGCTACTCAGGGCCCACAGCAGCACCCGACTGCACCACATGGGCGAGTCCAGAGCCGCCACGTGTCCAGGAAAGAAGGAATGCTCCAGGATGTCAACAGTAAGTCCACACCCTCATGGGAGAGCGTCGGACCTCTAGGTATGCAGCCGGGACCCCCAGGGAGGTCTGGGACCACCATGTGTGCAGGTCGGGTTCGTGGGATGGAGTCCGGACCCCCCTACGTGGGGTCCGGACCGAACACGGCAGGGTCCCAGAATTCCAAGGCAAGAAAAGATTAAGCCCTGGTCAAGGACTAGGCTAAGGTCCGGTGCTGACACGTGTTCGGATCCCATCTTGTACACTTCTGCTCCCTGCCCAGGCGGAGACCTGATGCCGCCACGTGGCCCACGGCCCGTGACGTAAGCCAATGGGCGGAGCCTGATGTATTTCCTCTGTGTCGCGGGTCGCACCGCGGGCTACGCCGCAAGCTACGCTACCTCAGCATTAAATACGGATAGGGCGCACCGCCTGTCCATCCCGCTGACAGGCGATGTGCCGCCTCAGCATTTAATGCATCCTGTCCACTCCGCTGGCAGGCGACGTGCTGCCTCGGCATTTAATGAGCCCTCTCTCTATTCCTCTAGTGGATAGCGATCGGGCCATCCTACAGGCGGCGAGCCTGTCCAATCTATTGGCAGGTGGCGTGTCCATACTGCCATATGTTCTGCACTCATGATGGCTTGCGCGTTACCAAGGAAGTAGCCGCGAGAAGTCAATATTGTAAGCGCTACAGACATTACTACACTCGGAGATTGCTCGGACATTGCAGGTGTTAGTTATTTCCCTCCATTTTACCCCTGGGTCCGCCTGTCGGGGCTCAGTGCCCTTCTACGTGCCCCCCTTGGTCTATAAAAGGGAGGGAACACGACGTTACAAGGTAGATTCACACAGGCCAACTTAGATTCTCAGCTCTCAAGCTCTCGCAGCAATACAACACACAGTGGAGTAGAGTATTACGCTCTGGTGGCTCGAACCACTCTAAATCTTTGTGTTCTTGTGTGTTCATCCCTCAATCTCGTAACAAGCAAAACGCTTAGGCCCCTCCTCATCTTAGGATTTAGGGCGGGTGCATTCCGCCACCCGGGCGGAGATTTCCTCTCCTACGAACCAGAGGTTGACATCTGTCCCCAATTTGTTCTCTAGAACAATTTTATGCCCCTGCACCTATTGTATTTTTTATCTTCATGATTTTATTATGTATAGACCATTGTTTTTAGAAACAACTTTATATCTGCATGCTCCTATTGCATGTTATTGCTCAAATATGTTGCCTAAATCTAACTTAACTACTCATAACCTGAGGTTTCTTAATTTGTCTCTAATCACCCTAAATATCATGAACATGTATGAATTGTGATGGAACCTCTCAAGTCATTAGGCCCACCTACAGTGTCCTTGTCCAACAGACCTCAGACAACCCTGCGGATGTCCCTGAATCACTTGATAAGTTCGGTATCTGCTTTTCTTACCTTTCCCAAGAGCGTTTCACCCATCACGCAGACATTACAGATCATCGGAGATACGAAAATGCGGAAGCGATTACATACACTTACATTTATTTAAAAGTAAGACAAAGTTATATATTACAGACCAGGATATACTTAGCTGAGTGCAGAGTATTATTATTACAGAACCAAGGGAGGCAAAACCCCTCCCGATAAGTATCAAACAAAAGTTTTTATGGAGGAACCCTTCCTCCCGCAGCGCTATTCTTGGTTTTCTTCTTTTGAGACCACCTTGGAACAGAAACAACAAAAGTTTGTTGCTTCCTCACCTAAAAACAATAGGGAATAAAACCCTGAGTATGGAATTACTCAGCAAGACTTACCCGACTAAAGAAAAGACTCTCAAGGGTATGCTGGTTATCAGGGAGTCAAGGTAAGGTTTCTTAATAATCCAAAAACTCTATTTGCAGAAATGCTTACTAAAGTGGATCCTTAGAAATCCAATTTTACTTGTCAGATTAAGTAAGTTTACCTGTCTCTAGAGTTCTTTCTACCCTAGTTCAATCACTTGACCTGCACTAGCCAATTTCTTATCAACCCTTCGTCTTCACTGGATTGCTACGTGTAAGTCAGTGACCAAGTCTTCATAACCGCAAAGGTACGGTGATCCGAATCAATTATACTCAGCTGAGGATCTCCAATCACACGACATATGTAGCACTTAACCCTTGCATATGTCAACCCGCCACCGGGGTTCTTAAGACCAGATCAGGTTCACGTCAACCGAGAGCACAGATACACCACCGTCCAGCCTCTTGCCACGGAGGGTACACGCTACTCTCGCCATCACTCCACTCCCATTGCGTGTTATCTTATTCTGGCCTTAGTCTGCCCGAGGCAAAGCTTACCCATGATGAGGCATGTGACCAGTTAAAGGGTCCTCGGTCAGCAAACCTACATCGAGACGGTCCTTAATCGACTCAGACGGAGACACTACACCGAGACTCCTTTCTCGGGCAAGTCACCGGCCCGGTCTCAGCTTAATCATTTCAAACCCAAAGTTTGGTACCTGGCAGAGGTACATCTTTTTTGATGTTGAACCCATCACGGCCATGATGGACCCACCATCAAGTTTTGTTTTCAAAAACATCCCAACCACTTTTGCCACATCATCTTTTGTAAAAACAAAATCTTTTCTTTGCTAGAGCAAGACTAAGCATAGAAAAAAACTTTTTATAAAACAGGGATCCAAAGGAAGGTAATCAAATTCAAGGAAGGTAATGCAGGAATTGTTTTATCAATCAACTCCTATCACCTAATGCATCAATCAAGTGAGAAAGATTTTAAAAGAGTCAAGGAGGTGGCAAATGCACCGGGGCTTGCCTTCGTTTATAGGTGAGTCAGGCTCGGATCCGCAGATGTCAAAGTAAAAACAATTTCCTGCCTGATGTTCCGCAGGTGGTGGCGGTGAAGTCTTCTCTTCCTCTACTTCAACTTCTTCCTCGTTTTCTAGATATAACCATATATATATATAAGAATGAATGCCATGTAATGCTCATGAGAGTGCAAGGATAATAAGAGTTTGTTATCTAAAGTCTTGAATACAATTTTCCTTCACGGAACTCCGAGAACCTAGGGTTTCCGGAGTCAACAGTGAAGTTCAGAGAGCAGGGGGTGGGGGTTTTGGGTTCTAATTATCAAACAAGGTCCAAACCATACCAAATTCTACCCAAGGCTTCTAAATAATGTTTTGAGTTCATATAAAAAGTTTGGGCATTTTTGGAATTATTATCTATTCTCTAAAAATCCAGAACCAATATTTTAAGCTATTTTAAATGCTCCAAAATTCTTTATTTGATGTAAAAATCATGGAACTATTTTTATTAAATTCTATGGAAAATTAGGAATCTAGCAAAATTGGTTTGACATTTTTAGGATTTTTCTATAATTTTCTACAGATTTCCAAAGTTTCAGTGAAAAAGAAAAAGGAAAAGCTTAAACAGTACTGGGCCGATTCTAGCCCAGGCGGCCCAAACCCAGGCAGAAACACGCGCGCGCCCGCGCCCGTGGTGTAGACTTTGCAGAAAGGCCCTCGGTGTTCTGGCTAACTGGGAACGAGTTCTTTCACTATTTTATTGAGTCACTAACGCTTTTCAAATAAACCCCCCAAGTTCTATTCCCTTCCAAGTCGAGGTCCCCGACAACGACGAACACGGCAGAGCTCCAGCGAGCGCGTAGACCAGCCGAACGGGGCAAGGACTGGCATCCTCCGTCGGTCTAAACCAGATTCGGGGCCTAGTGAATGTTTCCCCTAAGTTAATTTCATAAATGACTAACCGAATGTCTCTGGCCACGGTGACCATGGTCATTGCAAACAGATGAATGTGTTCCCGGTGATTCATGGTGGTCCAGTTCAATTAAAGGGGTCGAGGAGCTTGAGGAGAGCCTAGGGATGCTAGAACAAGTGACAGAGAGACTTGGACTGACCTGAGTTGAGCTGGCCGTGGCGAGGTGTTCTTCGCGGTATATTTGAATCGGTTTGGGGGAAGTGGGAAATTCGAGCTCGCTGGTGATCGGCTGGGAGCAATACTGGATGGCTGGGTGTGTGATGACCCTGTGGAGCTCACAGTGGCTTCAATTTATTGGGAGTGACAGCGGTGGCCGGGAATTTTAGTGGTGACGCGCGGCGGTCGGAGAAGGGGGAGGTCACTGGCGCGTGAATTCGTGTTCAACGCCGTGGCAGTCACTCCGATGATGGACAGCGGATTACAGCGGTTCACAGCGATCCGGTGGAGGTGCCAGGGTACGTGGCGCCAAGCCGTGCGATGACTGTCACTGGCGAGCTTATCTGCACAGGCCGCAAAGCAAGGGGGTACGGCGGTGAGTCACCGGAGTTATCTCCAGGCGAACAGCTATTACCTGGCAGACTTATCGGGTCACCGGTGGCGTAAATTGCAACAGCGGCGACGCGAATCGCGACGGAGGTCGTCGGCGGTGAGATGCGCGGTTGCTCTGATCCAGCCCTGGTACTGTACAATGGCGAAGGATCTTCAGAGCGCCTGACAGACGAAGTTTAGAGTAGATTTTCTCCTAATTCTTTGTGACAACATACCCAAGGCTCTGCATCAAAGCTGTACGGCTACAAACCAGCTATAACTTTGCTACATTGGGTTCCCACAAAAAGTCACTAGATCTCACTTAAAATTAAGCCCTAAGTTCATGCAATCCTTCTGTCAGTCTGAAATTCAGACTTTAACAGCCTGACAGCCTGACTTTGGGTGTGATTATCTCCAAATTCTTCATAACAACTGTGCTTACACTCTTAAGCAAAATTGTTCTCCTTTGATAGGTCTACAAATTTGATGTGGTGACCTAGGGCAAAAACCCTAGAATTTGAAAGCTACAGAGCTCCAAAGTTGAGCCCATATCACTGATTTTCAGACTTCATCAAAAGGGTCAAGTATGGCTCTTTTGCACTTAAGTCCAAATCTCAAGTTTTGGATTGCAAATCTTCATGATTGTGAACCCTATGACTTAAGGCACTTTATTATCATGGTTTTTGCACTTTAGTCCAAAAGTGGACTAATTTTGCACTTAACCCCCTAGGGTTTAGGTTTAGGGTTCTCCAGGGTTCCCATTAGGGTTTTTGGTATCTCAGGGGTGTAAATGCAATGTAGGTCCATCTTTGATAACATTTTATGATTATTTTACTTAATCTTTGTAGTTTTCTCTATTTGGGTCCTGTTTTACCCTTCTAACCCTATTTAAGGTTAAGTACCCTACACTAGGGTCTCATTTACAAAATGCCATACAATCCAACTTGCTTGAAATTTTTACCTAGTGAATGCATCCTAGGTATGTCAAACATATGCAATGCCAATGCTTATGATGTTATGCTCAAGTTTTAGTAACAGTAACACCAGGGGTGTTACATGAATTTGTTTTGAACAAAGCTCAGAGACTGACATTTGATTCATCATCACTAAATGGGATCCTTATGTTCTGAGAGGTTAGCAAGATAATCGTGGCTTACAGATCATGAATTCTATTGCTTCCTAATGGCACATACATTTATGGAAGTAAATACAAAGGCATATGGATCTCACCCACTGTTCTTTCAAGGGGTGAGTAAAAATGTGTTTAGTCCTGCTAATTCTATATATACTACAAGTGAGTTGATTATAGGTTCTATTAGGGTAGTTCGATGAAATGCCTGTAAGAGCCTGGCAAGTTTTTGAAATGGCAAGCTAAGTAACTGAGTTCTTTTGTGCGCAACATCTAAGGATATGTCTGTTGCTGAGTAAGCTATTGGAGAAGGACCACTAACGAAATAATGGGTCAAACTCGATCTGTTTTGCCAAATTGAACAAAATGATTTGCATTGTAGTATAATTTGATTTGTATCAATTTAGTTTTATATTGGTTGTTGACAAAGAATTTATGAAATATTGAGGTTGATAATATATGTGGCGTTCGTTTTTATGTAATCATTGCTCACTAATATTTTGTCGAATATTTTATATTATATATATATATACATTACTGAGAACATAAGGGGTCACTCGTGCTCTGCAAAGGTACAACCAATCATGATTGTGGAGGAGCATGGCGGCGAAGGTCGATTGGCGTCCGACCACGATTTGCATGTGGCTTGTGCTCGTCGCCACCGCAATGACGCCCACCCATGTGCTCATCAACCTTAATTGTTTAGAGTGCAGAGTTTGGCAAGTTAGCAGCATAATCTTTCCTCAATAATCTACACTGTCTAACTGTGAAACTGACAGAGGAGTGGCTTTGAAATTTATAATCCTTCACCAAGGTGCATTACATTTTACTCCACATGATAGATTCGTTCTCCACATGATAGATTCGTTCGATGTGTAAGGCTTTTAAGGTTTATAAAAATTCTTAATTTTTAAAAGATGCTAACAAGAACATAAATTGGTAATTAGTTTTTTTGAATTTTAATATATTTTTGTCGGGGACCATAATTAGGGGTACCCTCAAGACCCCTAATTCTCAGCTGGTAACCCCCATCAGCACAAAGCTGCAAAGGCCTGATGGGTGCGATTAAATCAAGGATCGGTCCATTCAAGGGACACGATCGTGCCTCGCCCGAGCCTAGCCTCAGGCAAGGGAAGCCGACCCTGGAGAACCTACGTCTCGCCCGAGGACCCCCCTCTAGCAACGGGCACACTGTCAGCTCGCCCGAGGCCCAGTCTTCACCGAGAAGCAACCTTGGCCACATCGCCACGCCGACCGACCAAATCGCAGGGGCATTTAATGCAAAGGTGGCCTGACACCTTTATCCTGACACACACCCACCAGTC
The DNA here is from genome assembly GCA_029449295.1 of Zea luxurians. Lineage (NCBI taxonomy): Eukaryota > Viridiplantae > Streptophyta > Magnoliopsida > Poales > Poaceae > Zea > Zea luxurians. Next base: position 131,383 of record JAOPSE010000618.1, read on the forward strand.
GACAGAGCCGAAAGTGACCGCAGTCACTTCACCGCTCTACTGACCGGTCTGACAAGAGGACAGCGCCGCCTACGCCGCTCCGACTGCTGAGCCACCCGACAGAGTGAGGTTGACAGCAGCCAAGGCCAGCCTCGGGCGTCTTAGGAAACTCCGCCTCGCCCGACCCAGGGCTCGGACTCAGGCTCAGCCCCGGAAGACGGCGAACTCCGCTCTGCCCGACCTAGGGCTCGGACTCGGGCTCAGCCCCGGAAGACGGCGAACTCCGCTCCGCCCGACCCAGGGCTCGGACTCGGGCTCAGCCCCAGAAGACGGCGAACTCCGCTTCGCCCGACCCCAGGGCTCAGACTCGGGCTCAGCCCCGGAAGACGGTGAACTCCGCTCCGCCCGACCCAGGGCTCGGACTCGGGCTCAGCCCCGGAAGACGGCGAACTCCGCTTCGCCCGACCCCAGGGCTCGGACTCGGGCTCAGCCCCGGAAGACGACGAACTCTGCCTCGCCCGACCCGGGGGCTCGACCTCGACCTCGGAGGAGCCTCCACCTCACCTAGCCTAGGGCATGGACCGACCACGTCAACAGGAAGCGCCATCATTACCCTACCCCGAGCTGACTCGGGCTACGGGGAACCAGACCGGCGTCCCATCTGGCTCGCTCCACCATGCGAGTAATGATGGCGCCCCGCATGCCCTGTGACGACGGTGGCTCTCAGCCCCCTTACGGAAGCAAGAGGACGTCAGCAAGGACTCGACAGCCCCAACAGTTGTCCCCCCGCCAGGCTCCAGCACTCCTCCGACAGCCACGACACCACGCGAACTGGGTGCCAAGACCTCTCCGGCTGCCACGATGGCATGTACTTAGGGCGCTAGCTCTCCACCGCTAGACACGTTAGCACATTGCTACACTCCCCATTGTACACCTGGATCCTCTCCTTACGCCTATAAAAGGGAGGACCAGGGCCCTCTTACAGAGGGTTGGTTGGCCCGCGCGGAGAAGGACGGGACGGCGCTCGCGCAAGGCCGCTCGCTCCCACTCCCGCGTGGACGCTTGTATCCCCCTACTGCAAGCGCACCCGACTCAGGCGCGGGGCTAACACGAAGGCCGCGGGATCTACTCTCTCACGCCTGCCTCCCTCCGGCTGCATCCTTTCCCCCCTTCGCGTTCCGCCTCGCGTCGACCCATCTAGGCTGGAGCACGCGGCGACGATTCACTCGTCGGTCCAGGGACCCCCCGGGTTTCGAAACACCGACAGTTGGCGCGCCAGGTAGGGGCCTGCTGCGTGTTGACGAACAGCTTCCCGTCAAGCTCCAGATGGGCAGTCTCCAGCAACCTTTCCGACCCGGGATGGTGCTCCGTTTCGGGAATCTTGAGTTCATGTCCCTCGACGGCAGCTACGACATGATACTCCTTCCCCCGCCGCGCGACAGCGACAATGGCGGTCGACAACCCGCTCGCCGGCGGGGAAATCGATGACGCCTTCCCCACATGGTGGAAGGACAACATTCGGGCTTGTCCCGTCCCCTCCCCCATCGACGGAGGAGGAGGCGGAGCAACCAAGGCCAAGCGGGAAGCGGCACCTCGTTGGCTGTCAAGCGAGTCGACGGCGCCGGCGCCCCAACGGAGGGCGCGTCGGGCATCGATCTCGCATCTGAGACGAAGACGAGCGCCGCCTCTCCGCAACACACCAATCTCAAGCAAACGCACGACGCCAGCATGCTCGCGAAGGACTTGCTGGGCGTCACCCTCGTACCTAAGACAACGGTGCAGTCAGTCCTAGACGCGACCTCGTCACCGCCCATCGACCAAAAGGTACCGACCGATTCCCATCTCGCGTCTTTTGGATTCGGCCTCGACCCACCAAGCGACCCCGCTTCGGTGAGCACTCTCATAGAGACGAGTCCAAACCCTCTGGGGTATCGTGTGCGGTCACCCTGGGACCGACTGACGGCCGACTCGGCCTATGAGCCCTCGGGGTCCGAGGAAGATGGCGAGCCCGACCTCTGTTGGGATTTCTCCGGAATTGGTAACCCCAGTGTCGTGCGGGACTTCATGACCGCATGTGACAACTGCCTTTCCGACTGTTCCGATGGTAGCCGCGGCCTCGACAACGAGGACCGCGGCCCAAGTCGTGAATGTTTCCACGTCGATCTAGGGGGTCCCAGCGATGGCAACCATCTTGGTATGCCGGAAAACGGTGATCCCCCTATGCCTGTGCCTCGCGTTGACATCCTTCGGGAGCTAGCTGTGGTCCCCATCCCGGCGGGGGGTCCTGACCCACAGCTCGAACAAATCCGCGAGAGGCAGGCCAGGCTCGATGAGGGAGCAGGAACGCTTGTGCCGATCCGCCGGGACATCGGGCAGGAATGGGTGGTCCAACCCCGGCCGGAGAAGCGCGTCATCTCCCCCAGGACATCCAGCACCGCATCGCCGACGACGTCAGGGTGAGGCCGCCGCTGGATTCCAGCGGAGTCGGCCAGAACCTGGCTGCAGCGGCAATACTCCTCCGCGCGATGCCGGAGCCATCAACCACCGAGGGGCGATGTATCCAGGGAGAGCTCAAGAATCTCCTGGAGGACGCCGCGGTCCGACGGGCCGAAAGCTCTGCCTCCCAAAGGCAGGGGTTCCCCTCGGAACATCGCGCCGCGACTTCCGGATTCATGCGGGAAGCCTCGGTCCACTCCGGGCACACGCGCAACACAGCGCCTGCGGCCTCGGGTCGCCTCGGCAATGAGCGCCATCATCACAGCCGTCGGGCCCACCTCGACGATAGGGCGCGCCGAGGCTACCACCCCAGGCGTGGGGGACGCTACGACAGCGGGGAGGATCGGAGTCCTTCGCCCGAACCACCCGGTCCGCAGGCTTTCAGCCACGCCATACGACGGGCACCATTCCCGACCCGGTTCCGAACCCCGACTACTATCACAAAGTACTCGGGGGAGACGAGACCGGAACTGTGGCTCGTGGACTATCAGCTGGCCTGCCAACTGGGTGGAACGGACGATGATAACCTCATCATCCGCAACCTCCCCCTGTTCCTCTCCGACACCGCTCGAGTCTGGCTGGAGCACCTGCCCCCGGGGCAGATCTCCAACTGGGACGACCTGGTCCAAGCCTTCGCCGGCAATTTTCAGGGCACATACGTGCGCCCTGGAAACTCCTGGGATCTCCGAAGCTACCGCCAGCAGCCGAGAGAGTCTCTCCGGGACTACATCCGGCGATTCTCGAAGCAGCGCACAGAGCTGCCCAACGTCACCAATTCAGATGTCATCGGCACGTTCCTCGCCGGCACCACCTGCCGCGACCTGGTGAGCAAGCTAGGTCGCAAGACCCCCACCAGGGCAAGCGAGCTGATGGACATCGCCACCAAGTTCGCCTCTGGCCAGGAGGCGGTTGAGGCCATTTTCTGGAAGGACAAGCAGCCCCAGGGCCGCCCACCGGAAGATGCTCCCGAGGCGTCAACTCAGCGCGGCGCCAAGAAGAAAGGCAAGAAGAAGTCGCAAGCGAAACGCGACGCCGCCGACGTGGACCTTGTCGCCGTCGCCGAGTACAAGAACCCTCGGAAACCTCCCGGAGGTGCCAACCTCTTCGACAAGATGCTCAAGGAGCCGTGCCCCTATCATCAGGGGCCCGTCAAGCACACCCTCGAGGAGTGTGCCATGCTTCGACGACACTTGCACAAGGCCGGGCCACCCGCGGAGGGTGGCAAGGCCCTCGACGACGCAAAGGAGGAAGATCACAAGGCAGGAGGGTTCCCCGAGGTCCGCGACTGCTTCATGATCTATGGCGGGCAAGTGGCGAACGCCTCGGCTCGGCACCACAAGCAAGAGCGTCGGGAGGTCTGCTCGGTAAAGGTGGCGGCGCCAGTCTACCTAGACTGGTCCGACAAGCCCATCACCTTCGACCGGGCCGACCATCCAGACTACGTGCCGAGCCCGGGGAGATACCCACTCGTTGTCGACCCCTTAATCATCGGCAACGTCAGGCTCACCAAGGTCCTCATGGACGGAGGCAGCGGCCTCAACATCATCTACGCCGAGACCCTCGGGCTCCTACGGATCGATCTGTCCTCGGTCCGGACAGGCGCTGCGCCTTTCCACAGGATCGTCCCCGGGAAGCGCGTTCAACCCCTCGGACAACTCGACCTACCCGTCTGCTTCAGGACGCCCTCCAACTTTCGAAAGGAGACCCTCACGTTCGAAGTGGTCGGGTTTCGAGGAACCTACCACGCAGTGCTGGGGAGGCCATGCTACGCCAAGTTCATGGTCGTCCCCAACTACACCTACCTCAAGCTCAAGATGTCGGGCCCCAATGGGGTCATCACCGTCGAGCCCACATACCGACACGCATACGAATGCGATGTGGAGTGCGTGGAGTACGCCGAGGCCCTCGCCGAATCCGAGGCCCTCATCGCTGACCTCGAGAGCCTCTCTAGGGAGGCGCCCGACGTGAAGCGCCACGCCGGCAACTTCGAACCAGCGGAGACGGTCAAGTCCGTCCCTCTCGACCCCTGCAACGACGCCTCCAAGTAGATTCGGATCGGTTCCGAGCTCGACCCCAAATAGGAGGCAGTGCTCGTCGACTTTCTTCGCGCAAACGCCGACGTTTTCTCGTGGAGTCCCTCGGACATGCCCGGCATACCGAGGGAAGTCGCCGAGCACTCTCTAGATATCCGAGCTGGGGCCCGACCCGTGAAGCAACCTCTACGCCGATTCGACGAAGAAAAGCGCAGAGCCATAGGCGAGGAGATCCACAAGCTACTGGCGGCAGGGTTCATCAAAGAGGTATTCCATCCCGAATGGCTTGCCAACCCTGTGCTTGTGAGAAAGAAAGGGGAGAAATGGCGGATGTGTGTAGACTACACTGGTCTAAACAAAGCATGTCCGAAGGTTCCTACCCTCTGCCTCGCATCGATCAGATCATGGATTCCACTACTGGGTGCGAAACCCTGTCTTTCCTCGATGCCTACTCAGGGTATCATCAGATCAGGATGAAAGAGTCCGACCAGCTCGCGACTTCATTCATCACACCCTTCGGCATGTACTGCTATGTTACAATGCCGTTTGGTTTGAGGAATGCGGGGGCAACGTACCAGCGATGCATGAACCATGTGTTTGGCGAACACATCGGCTGAACGGTCGAGGCCTACGTCGATGACATCGTAGTCAAGACGAGGAAAGCCTCTGACCTCCTTTCCGACCTTGAAGCGACATTCCGATGTCTCAAGGCGAAAGGCGTGAAGCTTAATCCCGAAAAGTGTGTCTTCGGGGTCCCCCGAGGCATGCTCTTGGGGTTCATCGTCTCCGAGCGGGGCATCGAAGCCAACCCGGAGAAGATTGCAGCCATCACCAGCATGGGGCCAATCAAGGACTTGAAAGGCGTACAGAGGGTCATGGGATGTCTCACGGCTCTGAGCCGCTTCATCTCCCGCCTCGGCGAAAGAGATCTGCCTCTGTACCGCCTCTTAAGGAAAGCTGAGTGCTTCGCTTGGACCCCCGAGGCCGAGGAAGCCCTCGGGAACTTGAAGGCGCTCCTCACGAACACGCCCATCTTGGTGCCCCCCACTGCCGGAGAAGCCCTCTTGATCTACGTCGCCGCAACCACCCAGGTGGTTAGCGCCGCGATCGTGGTTGAGAGACGAGAAGAAGGGCATGCATTGCCCGTCCAGAGGCCAGTCTACTTCATCAGTGAGGTACTGTCCGAGACCAAGATCTGCTACCCGCAAATCCAGAAATTGTTGTACGCGGTGATCCTGACACGGCGGAAGTTGCGGACTACTTCGAGTCTCATCCGGTGACTGTGGTGTCATCCTTCCCCCTGGGAGAGATAATCCAGTCCCGAGAGGCCTCGGGTAGAATTGCGAAGTGGGCGGTGGAGATCATGGGCGAGACGATCTTGTTTGCCCCTCGGAAGGCCATCAAGTCCCAGGTCTTGGCGGACTTCGTGGCTGAATGGGCCGACACCCAGCTCCCGACGGCTCTGATCCAACCGGAGCTCTGGACCATGTTTTTCGACGGGTCGCTGATGAAGACGGGGGCCAGCGCAGGCCTCCTCTTCGTCTCGCCCCTTGGGAAGCACCTACGCTACGTGCTACGCCTCCACTTCCCGGTGTCCAACAACGTGGCTGAGTACGAGGCTCTGGTAAACGGGTTGCGAATCGCCATCGAGCCAGGGGTCCGACGCCTCGACGCTCGCGGTGACTCGCAGCTCGTCATCGACCAAGTCATGAAGAACTCCCACTGCCGCGACCCGAAGATGGAAGCCTACTGCGATGAGGTTCGGCGCCTGGAAGACAAGTTCTACGGGCTCGAGCTCAACCACATCGCCCGAAGCTACAACGAGACTGCGGACGAGCTGGCTAAAATAGCCTCGGGACGAACAACAGTTCCCCCGGACGTGTTCTCCCGAGACCTGCATCGACTCTCCGTCAAGACCGAGGACACGCCCGAGCCCGAGGCACCTTCGGCTCCGCCCGAGGCACCTTCGGCTGAGTCCGAGGTACCCTCGGCTCAGTCCGAGGTACCCTCGGCACGATCCGAGGCACCCTCGGCTCAGCCCGAGGTACCCTCGGCCCCCAAGGGTGAGGCACTGCGCGTCGAGGGGGAACCAAGCGAGGTCACACCTAATCAAAGCTGGCAGACCCCGTACCTGCAATATCTCCACTGAGGGGAGCTACCCCTCGACCAAGCCGAAGCTCGGCGGTTGGCGCGGCGCGCCAAGTCTTTCGTCTTGCTGGGAGATGGGAAGGAGCTCTACCACCGCAGCCCCTCAGGCATCCTCCAGCGATGCATTTCCATCGCCGAAGGCCAGGAGCTCTTGCAAGAGATACACTCGGGGGCTTGCGGCCATCACACAGCACCTCGAACCCTCGTTGGAAATGCCTTCCGACAAGGATTCTACTGGCCGACGGTGGTGGCCGACGCTACTAGAATTGTCCGCACCTGCGAAGGGTGTCAGTTCTACGCGAGGCAGACCCACCTGCCCGCTCAGGCTCTGCAGACCATACCCATCACCTGGCCGTTTGCTGTGTGGGGTCTGGACCTCGTTGGCCCCTTGCAAAAGGCACCCGGGGGCTACACGCACCTGTTGGTCGCCATCGACAAATTCTCCAAGTGGATCGAGGTCCAACCCCTAAACAGCATTAGGTCCGAACAGGTGGTGGCGTTCTTCACCAACATCATCCATCGCTTTGGGGTCCCGAACTCCATCATCACCGACAACGGTACCCAGTTCACCGGTAGAAAGTTCCTGGACTTCTGCGAGGATCACCACATCCGGGTGGACTGGGCTACCGTGGCACACTCCATGACGAATGGGCAAGTGGAGCGGGCCAACAGTATGATCCTGCAAGGACTCAAGCCTCGGATCTACAACGACCTCAACAAGTTCGGCAAGCGGTGGATGAAGGAACTCCTCTCGGTGGTCTGGAGTCTGAGGACAATGCCGAGCCGAGCCACGGGCTTCACACCGTTCTTTCTAGTCTATGGGGCCGAGGCCATCTTGCCCACAGACCTAGAGTACGGTTCCCCGAGGGCGAGGGCCTACACCGACCAAAGCAACCGAGCCAACCGAGAAGACTCACTGGACCAGCTGGAGGAGGCTCGGGACATGGCCTTACTACACTCGGCGCGGTACCAGCAGTCCCTGCGACGCTACCGCGCCCGAGGGGTTCGGTCCCGAGACCTCCAGGTCGGCGACCTGATGCTTCGGCTGCGGCAAGATGCCCGAGGGCGACACAAACTCACGCCTCCCCGGGAAGGGCCGTTTGTCATCGCCAAGGTTCTGAAGCCCGGAACATACAAGCTGGCCAACAGTCAAGGCGAGGTCTATGGCAACGCTTGGAACATCCAACAGCTACGTCGCTTCTACCCTTAAGATGCTTTCAAGTTGCTCGTATACCTCGTTCACACACCAAGTCTGGTCGTCAAGGAAGGGTCAGCCTTGCCTTGGCAAAGCCCGACCCTCCCTCGGGGGCTAGAAGGGGGCAACCCCCTCTGCGTCAAAATTTTCCTCGAAAAAAGAAAAAAATCTTTTCTGCCAGAATGCCTTTCGTGCTCTTCGACTACTTCAAAAGTGGATCCTGAAAACGACGGAGTACACGTAAGCAGCCAAGGCTGACCGAGCCGAGGGACTCCTACGCCTCCGGGATACGGATACCTCACTCATCACCTTCTGCGATAAGTAACTCGCGCTCGGATAAGTGACTCCACGGACCGAACAAGTCTTCATGCTCGAGAGCTCCTCTGCCGAAATGATTTTTCGGGCCTTCTCGACTGCGTCGGTAACAGAACCCTATGGACGAGTAAGAGCGCGCGTAAGCGGCAAGGCCGACCGAGCCGAGGGATTCCTACGCCTCCAGGATATGGATACCTCACTCATCACCTTCCGTGAAAAGCAACTCTCGCCCGCACAAACAATTCTGTTACCGACAAATGAGTCCGGATACTCGAAACAAGAGGAAAAGAAATGCAGCTTTACAACACGACGACGGTGTGTTTAGGCCTCGGCGGTCGCAGAAAACATACACACACTACAAGACAACCTGATCCTGTAGGCTCGGACGTCGACAACCGAAGGGGGCAGCAGCACCCTCGGCATCAACTACACCTTCGGCGGGGTCTGACCTAGCCTCGGACGGCGATGTGGTCGGAGGGCCCCCACTCTGAAGGACGGCATCAGCACCACGCCCGGGCCATCGCCGCCAGGGTCTTCTTCGAGAATCCGGCCCGAGCAGGCGGCTCGGCCGGCCACCCCGAGGCCTCGGCCAGCTGTCCCCCAAAGACATCAGCTCGGCTTGTGGCCTCGGTAGCTCAACCCCGGCGTCGGTTCCACCAGTGGACGACCCGACCAGGCTCTGGCCAACCACACCTCCTTTTCGAAGCCAACTCTGCCTCCGTCCGTGCTGACACCGCTGCCTCCGGCTTCGGCTCATCGAATGGCGGCCGAGGGGTTCCTTTAACTAAGCAAGAGGGGCCTCGGACAGCAAGGCCGACCGAGCCGAGGGACTCCTACTCCTCCGGGATACGGATACCTCACTCGTCACCTTTGCACGAGGCAACTCACGCTCGGTGAAGCGGTTCTGATAATCAACAAGGCGAGTCTTAGTGCTCGAAACGAAGAAAAAACACGGCTCCGTGCTGAAAATATATACACGTTCAAGCCTCGACAGCCGCATTGAACAAAACACTGGCGCTCAAGGTGCCTTTACAAACGGAACTCCGGTTCCACCTCCGCAGGTACGAACAACCCCACGCGATTGGGGGGCCTGCGGAGCAACAGAAGACCGACGAACGACTAGTTGTCGCCCGCCCCGGCAGCGGCAACGACGACGACTTCTGCTCCGGAGGGCCGAACAGCAGCAGCGATGACCTCAGGGCGGATGCTGCTGCCATGAGGCCCTCGCCCGTGCCCCCAACTCGAGAGGCAAGGACGGGCAGAAGGCCGTAGAGTTGGAGGACAGTCCATGGGTGGCGCCGGCTAGCTCGTCGGTGGCAGAACCTCTTCCAGCTGTCGTGGCGGAAGGCGGCACCGGGAGCGGCTCCGAAGCCGCTCGGCTCAGAGAGCCGGGCACGCGGCAGCTGCCCATGCCGCGAACGGCGGACGCCCTTCCCCCCGATCACTGAGGGAAGGAGCGGCCCGCCGCCCGCACAGGGACCAACCCCAACTCGGCACACTCCCCTCCCCAGCACCGATGATGAACATCCTTGAAGCTGAGGGAGGGGCAGGGGCCGCAGCCCGGCTCGCTTCTCCCCGCCATCAAGCTGGGGTCACCGCCTTGGGTGACCACCGGCGAGGGGATGCAGCCGGGCTGCATGATGAAAATCCTTGAAGCCGAACGATGGCTGAAAGGTACCAACTTCCACGAAGTTGCGTTCCTCCGACGACAAGACGGAAGGATTCCGGGCGTCCCCCGCCCGGGGGCTCGAAAGGTGGGAAGACACGATGCATGTGGGGAGCGCGAAGACATGGTTGCCCTCCGAGGGGGTCGCCCCCCTTTTAAAGGTGACTCTCCCCACTTGCGCCCTCAACCGTTGCGGGTTGGGTCTTCTCCAACACGCTCCAAGATTCTCCCCCCCCCCACGGCGCGGGGGCTGGGTCCCACACGTCATTCAAGCCGGTCCAGGGGAGAAGAAGCCAAACTGCCACGCGCGCGCGGTGCATGCAACCACCCGGCGGTTACAAGCACTCCTCCACTTTCGCCCAGACCAGCGGGTGAAAGGGCGGACAGCCATGCAGGCGGCATGCAACCGTGCCAAGTGGGCGTGCCCTTTCGACTCCAACGAGCCTAGCATGGAGGTCCAGACCCACGCGTCATGCAACCGGCGCGCCGGTCGCTACGTGTGAGCAACTGCACCGCCACTCACGCCGCTACCGCGCCTCCTCGACTGCGGAGTCAATACCGCGACTCGAGGCAACCCTGCAGTGCCAGCCAAGCGCGACGGTCAAAAGCGGTCAAAAATGGGCCGGCAGTAATGGTGGTGACAGGCGTGCAAAAGCAGCGGTCACGTCGTCAGCCAAGCTCACATCCCATCCAGGGGCAGCGAGGGAGCCCTCTCTCACGGCGTGAAGACGGCGCGCCCGTGATCCGTTCCTCGAGCGGCGCGCACACGCGCAACGACCGCTTTGCCAACCACTCGCCCCGTCGCATTAACTCCACGGCGGGATAGGCGGCGCCTCAGGCGGGAGAAGCAAGCGACGCTTCGCCTTCGCCATAATGACCGCGTCGAAAGAGGTACGCCACGTCATTCGACTTCGTATCCTTTTCCTTTTCCTCTTTCTCTCTCTTACAACAGGGACCGGGAAAGGGGGATACCCCGAAAAGGACCCTTCTCCGTGAAGGAAACAGGCTCCGAGCCTCCCTACTGATCAGAGGTTCGAAGGCTGGCCCCTCGGGGGGGTTCAACGGTCGCCTCAGATCGATTGGGTTCTGCGCCCACTACTGGTCAGAGGTTCGATGGCCGGCCCCTCGAAGGGTTCAACGGCCGCCTCAGGCCGCTCGGGCTCCGCGCCCATTACTGATCAAGGGTTCGTAGGCTGGCCCTCGAAGGGTTCATAGTCGCCTCAGACACAGAGCGAGGGATGACCATGGGTATGTTCGATACACAACCAAGGCTCGGGCTACGCTCCCGAGGTACCTTAGGACATTTCCGAGACCAGCAGGAGCGATCTTGTAACGGAATCCCATCAGAGGGAGGCATCGAGCCCTCGGACCCCGTCAAAGGGGACCGGGTCCGGCAGATCACCCGCAGGTACTTTTGGAGCGCGCCTCTGGGCCTCTAGCCGACCCCTAGCAAATGGGGCACGAGCGTCCGCTCGGATTACCCGCCAGCAGCTCACCAGAAACACCATGTTCGGCGCCCTCCGAGGGCAACATGGCGCTTTCCCCCCTCCTCCTTGCAGAAAGGCGACGCAGGGGCGTATGTAAAAAAGACGAGTCTGTCCTTGACCGTCCTCTCGCCCTGTGCAGAGGCTCGGGGGCTGCTCTCGCAAACCCGTCTCCGGCCAAACCGTTGACAGCGTCAACATACCAGCCCGAGAACTTGGGACCCGACCGTGCACTCGGGCTACGGCCAGCTCGCATGAGGGAACAACTAGACCAGCCGAAGTGTTGCGAAACGCACTAAGACCTCGAAGGAGTAAAACTACTCCTCCGAGGCCTCGGGGGCTACACCCACCGGAACAGAATGCAACCGAAAAAGGCTGGTCCCCTTGCAAAAAAGTGCGACAAAAGCCTCCAAGCGAGTATTAGTACTCCCTTGGAGGCTCGGGGGCTACTGTCGGGGACCATAATTAGGGGTACCCTCAAGACCCCTAATTCTCAGCCGGTAACCCCCATCAGCATAAAGCTGCAAAGGCCTGATGGGTGCGATTAAATCAAGGATCGGTCCATTCAAGGGACACGATTGTGCCTCGCCCGAGCCTAGCCTCGGGCAAGGGAAGCCGACCCCGGAGAACCTACGTCTCGCCCGAGGACCCCCCCTCCAGCAACGGGCACAGTGTCAGCTCGCCCGAGGCCCAGTCTTCACCGAGAAGCAACCTTGGCCACATCGCCACGCCGACCGACCAAATCGCAGGGGCATTTAATGCAAAGGTGGCCTGACACCTTTATCCTGACGCACGCCCACCAGTCGACAGAGCCGAAAGTGACCGCAGTCACTTCGCCGCTCTACTGACCGGTCTGACAAGAGGACAGCGCCGCCTGCGCCGCTCCGACTGCTGAGCCACCCGACAGAGTGAGGTTGACAGCAGCCAAGGCCGGCCTCGGGCATCTTAGGAAACTCCGCCTCGCCCGACCCAGGGCTCGGACTCGGGCTCAGCCCCAGAAGACGGCGAACTCCGCTCCGCCCGACCCAGGGCTCGGACTCGGGCTTAGCCCCGGAAGACGGCGAACTCCGCTCCGCCCGACCCATGGCTCGGACTCGGGCTCAGCCCCGGAAGACAGCGAACTCCGCTTCGCCCGACCCTAGGGCTCTGACTCGGGCTCGGCCCCGGAAGACGGCGAACTCCGCTCCGCCCGACCCAGGGCTCGGACTCGGGCTCAGCCCCGGAAGACAGCGAACTCCGCTTCGCCCGACCCCAGGGCTCGGACTCGGGCTCAGCCCCGGAAGACGACGAACTCTGCCTCGCCCGACCCGGGGGCTCGACCTCGACCTCGACCAGCCTAGGGCATGGACCGACCACGTCAACAGGAAGCGCCATCATTACCCTACCCCGAGCTAACTCGGGCTACGGGGAACCAGACCAGCGTCCCATCTGGCTCGCTCCACCATGCGAGTAATGATGGCGCCCCGCATGCCCTGTGACGACGGCGGCTCTCAGCCCCCTTACGGAAGCAAGAGGACGTCAGCAAGGACTCGACAGCCCCAACAGCTGTCCCCCCGTCAGGCTCCAGCACTCCTCCGACAGCCACGACACCACGCGAACTGGGTGCCAAGACCTCTCCGGCTGCCACGATGGCATGTACTTAGGGCGCTAGCTCTCCACCGCTAGACACGTTAGCACATTGCTACACTTCCCATTGTACACCTGGATCCTCTCCTTACGCCTATAAAAGGGAGGACCAGGGCCCTCTTACAGAGGGTTGGTTGGCCCGCACGGAGAAGGACGGGACGGCGCTCGCGCAAGGCCGCTCGCTCCCACTCCCGCGTGGACGCTTGTATCCCCCTACTGTAGGCGCACCCGACTCAGGCGCGGGGCTAACACGAAGGCCGCGGGATCTACTCTCTCACGCCTGCCTCCCTCCGGCTGCATCCTTTCCCCCCTTCGCGTTCCACCTCGCGTCGACCCATCTGGGCTGGGGCACGCGGCGACGATTCACTCGTCGGTTCAGGGACCCCGGGTTTCGAAACATCGATAATTTTATTATAATATGTTTACTTCGTAACCACTCACGGACGTTTACCTAGTCTAACCATAGTCTAACCATATGTGTGACAAACTGTGGAGCAAACCATGTGACGTTGGCAAGGATGCATTGGGCGAGCCGCGAGCCTTGCCAGGCTATGCGTATGCTTTGCAGTATTTATCTTCAGGAACCAACATGACATATTGACCTGGGCGAGATAGTGTTGTCCGCGTGGCGAGTGCTGTTTCGCGCGCGGCCCTTCAGCAGACAGAGGCCGAGGCAGCACGATCTGTTACGCACAAGGGCTCCACCTGGCCTCGCCATGGCCCATGGTGCCCGGGCCCATCTATATATATAAACCGAGACCAATGGCAGCCAGCACTCTTCATCATTCATCGCCACGAAGAAAAAGTCAAAACGAAAAGAAAAAAAAGCATGGCTGCTGGCTGCTGCAACGAGTACTTGAAAACGACGGAGTCCTACGCGGAAACGACCGACCTCCGGCTTCATTCCTTGCCACGTCCACCTCCTTTTCCGTCTTCTTCCACACGGCGGCCAGGCCACTCCGGACTTGGCCCTCGTTTTCTCGCTCCGCGTTCCGCAACGCTGACAACGGGCACCGGGGACTTTGACTAGCGGCCGCCGGTCCTCCTCCTCCCCTACCCCGGCCTCCCGCCATGAAAACATGTCACGTCCGCTCCAAACCCACCAACCTCGCCACCACCACCTCGGCCCCACCTTTCTTGCAACCCCTGCACTGCACGCCTCCCCGTGCTCGATCTCGGTGCTCCACGCCACCACGTCATGGCTCACGCTCGCTCCAGCCACCGCCGCACGGGCCTCCTCCTGGCCGTGGCCGTGGCCGTCGTCGTCGTGGCGTCGCTTGTCGCCGCCGCGGACGCGTCCAGCCTCGGGTTCGACCTCCACCACCGGTTCTCCCCGGTGGTCCGGCGGTGGGCGGAGGCCCGGGGCGGCCCTCTCGCCGCGGACCAGTGGCCGGCTCGAGGCACGCCGGAGTACTACTCCGCGCTGTACCGCCACGACCGCGCCCGCCGCGCCCTCGCTGGCGGCGCCGACGACGGGCTCCTCACCTTCGCCGCCGGCAACGACACCTACCAATCCGGAACGTGCGTTCCTCCAACTTCCTACATCCTATCACCTCCTTGCAAATTTTGATCCCCCGAACCAAGACGATCGACGAATTAAGTAACAAAGCTCGTAGCTCCACTCCAACCCACCTCGTTTTTTTTCAATCGCAGGCTGTACTACGCGGAGGTGGAGCTGGGCACGCCGAACGCGACGTTCCTGGTGGCGCTGGACACCGGCAGCGACCTCTTCTGGGTGCCGTGCGACTGCAGGCAGTGCGCGACCATCCCCAGCGCCAACGGGACGGGGCAGGACGCGCCGTCGCTGCGCCCCTACAGCCCGCGGCGGTCGTCGACGAGCAAGCAGGTGGCGTGCGACAACCCGCTGTGCGGGCAGCGGAACGGATGCTCCGCCGCGACCAACGGCAGCTGCCCGTACGAGGTCCAGTACGTGTCCGCCAACACGTCCTCCTCCGGGGTGCTGGTGCAGGACGTGCTCCACCTCACACGGGAGCGCCCGGGCCCCGGCGCCGCCGGGGAGGCCCTGCAGGCGCCCGTCGTGTTCGGGTGCGGGCAGGTGCAGACGGGCGCGTTCCTGGACGACGGCGGCGGCGCCGTCGACGGCCTCATGGGGCTCGGCATGGGCAAGGTGTCCGTGCCCAGCGCGCTCGCCGCCAGCGGCCTCGTCGCGTCCGACAGCTTCTCCATGTGCTTCGGCGACGACGGCGTCGGCCGCGTCAACTTCGGCGACGCCGGCAGCCGCGGCCAGGCCGAGACGCCGTTCACCGTCCGGAGCTCGAAGTACGTCACGCCGCCCTCTGTGCCACGTTCCATCGCGCGGTTCTTGTCGCTTGCTTGCTTGCTTGCTAGAACCCACCGTCGACGGCGACGCGCGACTGATCCCCCTGCCGTGCGTTTGTGCTTGTGCAGCCCGACGTACAACGTTAGCTTCACGTCCATCGGCGTCGGCAGCGAGTCGGTGGCAGCGGAGTTCGCCGCCGTCATGGACTCCGGCACGTCCTTCACGTACCTCAGCGACCCGGAGTACACGCAGCTCGCCACCAAAGTGAGTCGCTTCGCTTCTTCCCTCTCTGCGTGCTCATTGAAGGCATGTGTTTGGGTTTCTTTTCCTCGAGTTCCTCATGTGCCTGCTGCCCTGCTTCCACTACTGCGTGCAGTTCAACTCCCAGGTCAGCGAGAGGAGAGTGAATTTCAGCAGAGGCTCTGCAGATCCTTTTCCCTTCGAGTACTGCTACAGACTCAGGTATAAACAAACAAACAAATATTACTGTGTGTGTGTGTGTGATTGTTTCATTCATCATCACGTCTGACGTACGCGGTTGCTGTGAGCTGCAAGCAGCCCTAACCAGACAGAGGTGGCGATGCCGGACGTGAGCCTGACGGCCAAGGGGGGAGCCCTGTTCCCGGTCACCCAGCCGTTCATCCCCGTCGGCGACACGACCGGCCGTGCCATCGGCTACTGCCTGGCGATCATGAGAAACGACATGGCCATCGGCATCGACATCATCGGCCGTAAGCCGCCAGCTCCGTTGGGTTCGACCGACGACGACGACACTGACAGTGGCCTGTCGACCTGACGCGTTTCCTTGTTCGTGTGCTTGCGATTGCAGAGAACTTCATGACCGGGCTCAAGGTCGTCTTCGACCGGGAGAGGTCCGTCCTGGGCTGGGAGAAGTTCGACTGTAAGATCATCGCGCACCTCTCGCCTATGATTTCTCCTTTAATGTCGCGACGAATTCGTGTAGAGAGAGCAAGACGCCACCTAAACTGACACGAAGCTCCTCTCGCTGCCGCTTGCAGGCTACAGGAACGCGAGGGTGGCGGACGCGCCGGACGGGAGCCCGGGCCCGAGCTCGGCCCCGGCGGCGGGGCCGACCAAGATCACGCCGCGGCAGAACGACGGCAGCGGCGGCGGGTACCCCGGCGCGGCGCCCCTGCCGAGGTCTGCCGGCTCGCGCAACGCCGCCGCCGCGCTGGGACTGGGAGGCCTCTACCTGCTGCTGGCCGCAGCGCTTGTCTGACACCGCCGGTGACTGGATCGTTTTCGTGTACAGACATAGATACTGCTCCCGTTTCGGTTCAGAGTTCAGATGCATAGAAGATCATTCGTTGTAGGTTTATGGGATAGGATAAAAATTTTGCTGATCGATGTGGGTGATACGATGTTACTCGGTGGTGGGTGGTGGCTGATGGAAGTCATTTCTGAATTCTGGATTTCTACGAACGAGGAATATACCAATAAAAGCTATTTTTTTATCTTGTTGCCGATGTTTTGCCAACTGGCAACTGGCAGTCGCTGGCGTACCTCAACGGGCATGGGCTCTAGTTCCGGGTCACCGCCGACGATGGGCAGGCCGTCGTGTTCGCCGACGTCGTGCCGCCGGCGTGGACGTTCCAGGTCACTATCCGATGATCATGGCATTCCAAGAGACGATATCTTGGTGCTACATTCCGTCCAACACGTTGTACGTCCTTGGGGTGAGCCAAAGCTAGATATAAGAGCCTTACCAAAAAAGACCCTAAAAACAACCACTTAAACTATACTAGTCGGTTGCCCGTGTGTTACGACGGCTTACAACAATATCTATGTAACCTATTCACTAAAAAAATTCAAGATTTTTTATTGATTGTCTCCGTTCTCCGTATAATATTTTTTTGATTTAGCTAACTAATGTTATTGTTTACTCCATCCAATATGTCTTGGTACAACACGGCCAATGAAGTGAGCGATTAGAAAAGAGTTCACAACGACTGACTGAACGAATAGAGATTATAAAATGACATAATTCCATCATACAGAGACCAAATAAAAGAAAGTTTGTGAGCTCAATTTTCTAAAATAAGTCACATGAACTCTTATAAAAAATATATATCAAAATATGGAGTGATTGCTAAAGTCAGGCATCAATAAAAACTGGATGCGCTCCATATAAATTATGCTACTTTGTAGCAATTACTAACGTTTAAAACCAACAAAAACCTTTCATTTTACTGTTAATGTGACAAATCATTGGTGTTCCATCCAATTCAGCAACCTCAAATACCATGAAGTCCATTGCGCCAATGTGGTCTCAGAAACGACCTAATGCTCGCAAGAGCCAAGAACGTCGTGTCGTGGGTTGTAGCTTCGGTCCGTAGTGCTGGTCCGACCCGACACGATTATATATTTTTTATTTTACAAAAAAACATATATATATATATATATATTCAATATTAAAATCATTTGAGCATGATGTTTATCGGAGAGGAAATCTCCCCGGCCGAGTGGCGGATTGCACCTGCCCTAGATCCTAAAAAAAGGAGGGGCCTAAGCGTTTTGCTTGTTACGAGACTAGTGGATCAGCACACGGGAGCACGCAAAGGTTTAGAGTGGTTCGGGCCGCCGGAGCGTAATACCCTACTCCACTATGTGATGTATTGCTTTGGGAGCTTGTATGAACTTGTGAGTGTCTGCCTAAGATTATGTTTCCTTATAACGCCGCATGCCTCCCCTTTTATAGCCGAAGGGGGCATGCACAAAGGTACTGAGCCCCGACATGTGGGCCCAGGGGCTTAACGAATATTGTACTTGGAGCCACGAACGTGTGCTGCTGAGGCGATCTTCTAGCGCTCTGACACCCGAGATCTTCATATCCTCGGCGTGCAGGGGAGGCTTCTTGTAGAAGGGATGATGAGTACGGTGCACCGCTCGGCACGGGCGCACTATTTGCCAGCTGACTGGTCAGACGCGCCGTCTGCTGGATGACCCTGACGCCGCCTGCCATTGGATTGGACAGAACGCATTAAATGCTGGGAGGGCGCGTCGCTTGCTGGCGTGGTGGCAGGCGGCGTGTCCTTTCAGCAATAAGTGTAGAGGCCGCTCGGCTGAGTGGGCTTTATGCCAGGCTTGGCCCGCTGGTTTATGCGTCGGGCCACAAGCCACGTGACAGCAGTGGGCAGCGCAGGATAAGGTCTAGACACGTGCCAGCACCGGACCCCTACCTTTGCCGGGGTCCTCCCCGTCTCGAGACCCTGCCAATGCTGAGGCCTTCCAGGGGATCTGACATACCTTCTTGGGGTCCTAGATTAGTATGTATAGGGGTCCGGTGTCTTCCTGAGGGGGTCCGGTTCTAGCGACGAACACCGGGATATACTCCCTTTCCTTGCCACGTGGTGTTCCTGGACCTGCCCCTTGGGTGCCATCCTCCTCGTGGCTCTGAGGCGTTGCACGGGTGCGTGGCCCCCGAGCCCGCCTCAGGGGAGGAGGCGAGCCTGCAGGTGGGGCCAGAGCCTGATTGGCGATCTGCCTGCTGCTCTTGCGGGCCTGCTAGCGCAATTACTGTCGGCCCGCCTATGGCTATGCCGACTGTCGCGCCCGTTCCCACGGCTGACCTGCCCGTGACCTTCGTCACCGATGGGCCATGCGCAGGGTGTCTCGAGTCGCTGCATGGGCCCTGAAAGCTTATCTTTTTTAGTCTTCTACGATGGCCCCGAGGGGGCGCGTCATTGGCGCAAGCGACGGTGCGGTTCTTCCACACCTAGTAGCCGATCGAGCCGGCTGCATGACGCGTGGGTCTGGATCCGCATGTTGGACCGTTGATTATGGCGAAGCCAAGGGGGCGCACAACCATGGGGCGGCTGCTCGCCTCCCGCGTGACGGTTCGCTTTCTTGACCACCGATTTTGGCGAAAAATGAGGGGGCGTCTAACCGCGAGACGGTTGCATACCCCTTGTGCGGCGGTTCGCCTTCCCGACCGCTGGTTGCTTCGAAAGTGAAGGGGCGCATAACTCCGGGGTGGTTGCAGGCCCCCTGCGTGGTCGTTTGCCTTCTTCGCTCTTCGGGGCGGCCTCCACGACGCGTGGGGCCTGCCGGCCTGGCCCCCGTGCCATAGGGTGGACCTTTTGGTGCACACCGAGAGACTTTGCTCGTGGCGCTCCGGGGCGCAAGAGGGGGGACATCTCCCTTTAAAAAGGGGTCGACCCCCCGGGTAGAAGCCATGCCCTGCTCCTCTTGCATCCTTCGTGCCCTTCCGCCTTCTAGGCCTCTGGATGGGGTGCGCCAATGTTCTCTGGAGGGGAGCGTGTCAGAGCCATCCCCTCCGGTGGTCCTATCGTCAGAGAGCTTGCGATCGTAGTTGGGCTACCGATCTTGTCTTCCTTTTGCTACTTGTCGGCATTTTGACCCCGAGGGGCTGGGAGCTGCCGTCGTCATGGAGCGTGCGGGGTGTCATCATTACTTGTTTACTGGGGCGAGCCAGATGGGACGCCGGTCTTGTTCCCCGTAGCCTGAGCTAGCTAGGGGCAGGGTAATGATGGCCCCCCTGGCGACGTGGCCGGTCCGGACCCGAGTTTGGGCGAGGTGGCGATTCCTCCGAGGTCGAGGTTGAGTCCGAGCCCTGGGGTCGGGCGAGGCAGAGTCCATCGTCTTCCGGAGCCGAGGCTGAGTCCGAGCCCTAGGGTCGGGCGAGGCGGAGTTCGTCGTCTTCCGGAGCCGAGGCTGAGTCCGAGCCCTAGGGTCAGGCGAGGCGGAGTTCGTCGTCTTCTAAGTCATGGTTGAGTCCGAGCCCTGGGGTCGGGCGAGGCGAAGTCCATCCTCCGAGGCCGAGACGGGGGCCGAACCCTGGGGTCGGGCGAGGCGGAGCTTCCTATGTCGCCCGAGGCTGGATTTAGCCGCTGTCGACCTCACTCTGGCGAGTGGCACGGCAGTCGGAGCGGGGCAAGCGGCGCTGTTTTCTTGTCAGGTCGGTCAGTGGAGCGGCGAAGTGACTGTGGTTACTTCGGCTCTGTCGACTGAAGAGCGCGCGTCAGGATAAGGTGTCAGGCGATCCTTGCATTAAATGCTCCTGCGATACGGTCGGTTGGTGTGGCGATCTGGCCAAGGTTGCTTCTCCGCGAAGCCTACCGAGCTGAGCCTCGGGCGAGTCGATGGTGCGTCCGTTGCTTGAGGGGACCCTCGGGCGAGACGTGAATCCTCCGGGGTCGGCTGCCTTTGCCCGAGGCTGGGCTCGAGCGAGGCGAGATCGTGTCCCTTGAGTGGAATGAAGTTCATGTGTAGCCCCCGAGGCCTTGGAGGAGTGTTTTGACTCCTTCGAGGTCTTAGTGCCTTTCGTGATGGCTCGGCCGGTTTGGTTGTTCCCTCATGCGAACTGGTCGTTGCTCGGGTGCTTAGTCAGGTCCCAAGTTCTCGGGCTGGTATGTTGACGTTATCAACTGTTTGGCCGGAGCCGGGTTTGTGAGAGCAGCCCCCGAGCCTCCGCACAGAGCGAGAGGACGGTCAAGGACAGACTCGGCTTTTTTCATACGCCCCTGCGTCGCCTCTCCGCAAGGAGGAGGGGGGAAAGCGCCATGTTGCCCTCGGAGGGCGCCGAACATGGCGTCTCCAGTGAGTTGCTAACGGGTAATCCGAGTGGACGCCCGTGCCCCATTCGTTAGGGGTCGGCTAGTGGCCCGGAGGCGCGCTCCAAAAGTACCTGCGGGTGATTCGCCGGACCCGGTCCCCTTTTGACGGGGTCCAAGGGCTCGATGCCTCCCTCTGATGGGATTCCGTTACAAAATCGTTCCCGTCGATCTCGGAAATATCCTAGGGTACCTCGGGAGCGTAGCCCGAGCCTCGGTTATGTATCGAACGTACCCAGGGTCATCCCTCGCTCTGCGTGCTCTGAGGTGGCTATCGAACCCTTCGGGGGCTAGCCTACGAACCCCTGATCAGTAGTGGGCGCGGAGCCCGAGTGGCCTGAGGCGGCCGTTGAACCCTTCCGAGGGGCCAGCCTTCGAACCTCTGACCAGTAGTGGGCGCGGAGCCCAAGTGGTCTGAGGCGGCTGTTGAACCCTTCCGAGGGGCCAGCCTTCGAACCTCTGATCAGTAGGGGGGCTCGGGGCTCGCTTCCTTCGTGGAGAAGGATCCCTTTCGGAGTATCCCCTTTCTCGGTCCCTGCAGCAAGAGAGAGAAAGGGGAAGAGGAAAAGGATACGAAATTGAGCGACATGGCGCACCTTTTTTGATGCGGTCATTATGGCGGAGGTGAAGCGTCGCCTGCTTCGCCTGCCAAAGGTGCCGCCTGCCCTGCCGCAGAGTTAATGCGACGGGACAAGTGGTTCGCGGGGCAGCCGTTGTGCGTGCGCGAGCCGTTCGAGGAACGGAACACGGGCGCGTCGTCTTCACGCCGTTGGAGAGGGTTCTCTCGCTGTCCCAGGAGGGGACGTGAGCCTGCATGCGATTTGACTGCTGCTTCCGCCCGCCTGCCACCGCCATTACTGCCGGCCCATTTCTGGCTGTATCAACCGTCGCGCCTTCTCCCGCGGCTGACTGACCCGTGACCGATGTGCTCGGTTGGCACTATTGGGCCATGCGTAGGGTCGCCTCGAGTCGCGGCACCGGTTCCGCAGTCGAGAAGGCGCGATACTGGCGCGAGTGGCGGTGCAGTTTCTCGCACGTAGTACCGGCGCACCGGTTACATGACGTGTGGGCCTGGACCTCCATGCTGGACGTGTCGAAGTCGAAAGTGTGCGCCCCCTTGGTGCAGTTGCATGCCGCCTGCATGGTGGTCCGTCCTTTCACCCGCTGGTCTGGGCGAAAGTGGAGGAGCGCTTGTAACCGCTGGGCAGTTACGCGTTCCGCGCGCGGCAGTTTTGCTTCTTCCGTCCTGGGCCAGCTTGCATGACGCGTGGGACCCAGCCCCCATGTCGTAGGGGGAGGACCTTGGAGCGTGTTGGAGAAGACTCAGCCCACGACGGCTGAGGACGCCAGTGGGGAGAGTTGCCTTTAAAAGGAGGGCGACCCCCTTGGACAGCAACCATGTCTTTGCACTCTCCTCATGCATCGCGCCCTTCCACCTTCCGAGCCCCCGGATGGGGAGCGCTCGCGTTGCTTTCGTCTCGTTGTCGTCAGAGGAACCCAACTTCACGGAAGTTGGTACCTTTCAGCCATCGTTCAGCTTCAAGGATTTTCATCAGGCAGCCCGGCTGCATCCTCTCGCCAATGGTCACCCAAGATGGTGACCACTAGTTCGATGGTGGGGAGAAGCGAGTCGGGCTGCGGCCTCTGCCCCGCCCTCAGCTTCAAGGATCTTCATCATCCTTGCTGGGGCGGAGGGCGAGGCGAGCCGGGGCCTGCCTTGGCGTGGGCTAGCGTCCCGCTCCTTCTTCCAGCTTCTGGGGGTGGAAACCATCCTCTAGCTCTGCGGAGGAGGCGTCCTCCAGCCATGCCGGGGAAGGCGAACTATTGCTGCCCAGCTAGGATGCAACATTCCGTCCTCTGTCCTCGCTTTCGTGGCGAGGACGGGAATGAGGACCTGCCGATGCGCTTTGGGGCGGCCGGCGCTCGCTGGTGCGGTGTTGGTGGGTCGCTTGGAGTTCGTCGTCCCGCAGGCTCTCTGATGTGGAGGTTGTTCATACCCGCGGGAGTGGAACCAGAGTTCCGTTTGTAATGGCACCTTGAGTGCCGGTGTTTGTTCATTGTGGCTGTCGGGGCCTGAACATGTAGGTATTTTTGGTGTAATACCATATTTTTCCTCATTTCGAGCACTAGGACTCGCCTGTGGGCTAACTGAACCGCTTAACCAAGTGTGAGTTGCTCTGTGCGGAAGGCGATGAGTGAGGTATCCGTATCCCGGAGGCGTAGGAATCCCTCGGCTCGGTCGACCTTGCCGCCCGAGGCTTTACTTGCTTAGTCAAAGAAACCCTCGGCCGCTCTACGATGAGCCGGGGCCGGAGGCAGCGGTGCCAGCACGGACAGAGGCAGAGTTGGCTCGAAAAAGGGAGCTTCATCGGTCGGGGCTTGGCCGAGTCGTCCACTGGCGGGACCAACGCCGGAGTCGAGTTGTCGAGGCCACGAGCCAGGCTGGTGTCCTCGGGGGACAGCTGGCTGAGGCTTCGGGGCCGCCGGCCGAGCCGTCTGCTCGGGCTAGGTTCCTAGAGGAGACCCTGGCGGCGATGGCCCGGGCGTGGTGCTGACGTCGTCCTTCGGAGCGGAGATCCTCCGACCGTGTTGTCGTCCGAGGCTCGGTCGGATTTCGCCGATGGTGGAGTTGACGTCGAGGGTGTTGCTGCTCCCCCTCCGTCGACGTCTGAGCCTGCAGGATCGATTCGCCTGTAGTATGCATATGTTTTTTGCGGCCGCCGAGGCCCAAACATACTGTCGTCACGTTGTAAAGCTGCGTTTCTTTTCCTCTTGCTTCGAGTATCAGGGCTTGCTCGTCGGTAGCAGAATCGTTCATCCGAGCTAGAGTTACTTCTCACGGAAGGTGACGAGTGAGGTATCTGTATCCCGAAGACGTAGGAAATCCCTCGGCTCGGTCGGCCTTGCCGCTTACATGTACTCTTGCTCGTCTGCGGGATTCTATTATCGACGTAGCCGAGAAAACCCGAAAAACCGTTTCGGCAGAAAGTCTTTTGAGCGTTAAGGCTTGTTCGGTCAGCAGGATCGCTTATCCGAACGTGAGTTACTTCTCGCAGAAGGTGATGAGTGAGGTATCCGTATCCCGGAGGCGTAGGAGTCCCTCAGCTCGGTCGGCCTTGCCTGCTTACGTGTACTCCATCGTTTTCATGATCCCACTACCGAGGTAGTCGAAAAGCACGAAAGATATTCTGGCAGAAAGACTTTTTCCGAGGAAAATTTTGACGCGGAGGGGGTTCCCCCCTTCTAGCCCCCGAGGGAGGGTCGGGCTTTGCCGAGGCAAGGCTGACCCTTCCTTGATGGTTAGACTTTATTGGCGTATGTAAACGAGGTGTATGAACGACTTGAAAACATCTTAAGGGTAGAAGCGACGTAGCTGTCGGATGTTCCATGCGTTGCTGTAGACCTCGCCTTGACTGTTGGCCAGCTTGTACTTCCCGGGCTTCAAAACCTTGGCGATGACGAATGGCCCTTCCCAGGGAGGCGTGAGCTTGTGCCGCCCTCGGGCATCTTGTCGTAGTCGAAGCACCAAGTCGCCCACTTGGAGGTCTCGGGACCGAACCCCTCGGGCGTGGTAGCGTCGCAGGGACTGTTGATACCACGCCAAGTGTAGTAAGGCCATGTCCCGAGCCTCTTCCAGCTGGTCCAGTGAGTCTTCTCGGTTGGTCTGGTTGCGTCGGTCGTCGTAGGCCCTCATCCTTGGGGAACCGTATTCTAAGTCTGTGGGCAAGATGGCCTCGGCCCCATAGACTAGAAAGAACGGTGTGAAGCCCGTGGCTCGGCTCGGCGTTGTCCTCAGGCTCCAGACCACCAAGGGGAGTTCCTTCATCCATCGCCTGCCGAACTTGTGGAGGTCGTTGTAGATCCTCGGCTTGAGTCCTTGCAGAATCATGCCGTTGGCACGTTCTACCTGCCCATTCGTCATGGGGTGTGCCACGGCGGCCCAGTCCACAAGGATGTGGTGATCCTCGCAGAAGTCTAGGAACTTTCTGCCGGTGAACTGGGTGCCGTTGTCGGTGATGATGGAGTTCGGGACCCCGAAGCGATGGATGATGTTGGTGAAGAATGCCACCGCCTGTTCGGACCTGATGCTGTTTAGGGGTCGGACCTTGATCCACTTGGAGAATTTGTCGACGGCAACCTGCAGGTGCGTGTAGCCCCTGGGTGCCTTCTGCAAGGGACCGACGAGGTCCAGACCCCACACAGCAAACGACTAGGTGATGGGTATTGTTTGCAGAGTCTGAGCGGGTAGGTGCGTCTGCCTTGCGTAGAATTGACACCCTTGGCAGGTGCGGACAATTCTAGTGGCGTCGGCCACCACGGTCGGCCAGTAGAAACCTTGTCGGAAAGCGTTTCCAACAAGGGCTTGAGGCGCTGCGTGATGACCGCAAGCCCCCGAGTGTATTTCTTGTAAGAGCTCCTGGCCTTCGGCGATGGATATGCATCGCTGGTGGATGCCGGAGGGGCTGCGGTGGTAGAGCTCCTTCTCGTCACCCAGCAAGACGAATGACTTGGCGCGCCGCGCCAGTCGCCGAGCTTCGGCTCGGTCGAGGGGCAGCTCTCCTCGGTGGAGATATTGCAGGTACGGGGTCTGCCAGTCTCGATCAGGTGGGACCCCATTCCGCTCTCCCTCGACACGCAGTGCCTCACCCTCGGGGGCCGAGGGTGCCTCGGGCTGAGCTGAGGGCGCCTCGGGCTGAGCCGAGGGTGCCTCGGGCAGGGCCGAGACCTTCTCGGGCTCGAGCGTGTCGTTGGTCTTGACTGAGGGTTGATGTAGGTCCCGGGAGAAGACATTTGGGGGAACTGTTGTTCGCGCCGAAGCTATCTTCGCCAGCTCGTCCGCAGTCTCGTTGTACCACCGGGCGACGTGGTTGACCTCGAGCCCGTAGAACTTGTCCTCCAGGCGCCGAACCTCGTCGCAGTAGGCTCCCATCTTCGGGTCGCGGCAATGGGAGTTCTTCATGACTTGGTTGATGACAAGCTGCGAGTTGCCGCAGGCGTCGAGGCGTCGGACCCCTAGCTCGATGGCGATGCGCAACCCGTTAACCAGAGCCTCATACTCGGCCACATTGTTGGATGCCGGGAAATGGAGGCGTAGCACGTAGCGGATGTGCTTCCCGAGGGGTGAGATGAAGAGCAGGCCCGCGCCTGTCCCTGTTTTCATCAGCGACCCGTCGAAAAACATGGTCCAGAGTTCCGGTTGGATCAGAGCTGCCGGGAGCTGGGTGTCGACCCATTCAGCCATAAAGTCCGCCAAGACTTGGGACTTGATGGCCTTCCGAGAGGCGAATGAGATTGTCTCGCCCATGATTTCCACCGCCCACTTTGCAATCCTACCCGAGGCCTCTCGGCACTGGATGATCTCCCCCAGGGGGAAGGATGACACCACAGTCACCGGATGAGACTCGAAGTAGTGTCGCAACTTTCGCCGCGTCAGAATCACCGCGTACAGCAGCTTCTGAATTTGTGGGTAGCGGATCTTGGTCTCGGACAGTACCTCACTGATGAAGTAGACCGGCCTTTGGACGGGCAATGCATGCCCTTCTTCTCGCCTTTCGACCATGATCGCGGCGCTGACCACCTGAGTGGTAGCGGCGACGTAGATTAAGAGGGCTTCTCCGGCAGCGGGAGGCACCAGGATGGGTGCGTTCGTAAGGAGCGCCTTCAGGTTCCTGAGGGCTTCCTCGGCCTCGGGGGTCCAAGTGAAGCACTCGGTCTTTCTTAAGAGGCGGTACAGAGGTAGGCCTCTTTCACCAAGGCGTGAGATGAAGCGGCTCAGAGCCGCAAGGCATCCCATGACCCTCTGTACGCCTTTCAAGTCCTTGATGGGCCCCATGTTGGTGATGGCCGCGATTTTCTCTGGGTTGGCCTCGATGCCCCGCTCGGAGACGATGAACCCCAAGAGCATGCCTCGGGGGACTCCGAAGGCACACTTCTCGGGGTTGAGTTTTACGCCTTTCGCCTTGAGACACTTGAATGTCGTTTCAAGGTCGGAGAGGTGGTCGGAGGCTTTCCTCGTCTTGACTACGATGTCATCGACGTAAGCCTCGACGGTCCGGCCAATGTGCTCTCCGAACACGTGGTTCATGCACCTTTGGTATGTCGCACCCGCATTCCTCAAACCAAATGGCATAGTAACGTAGCAGTACATGCCAAAAGGTGTGATGAAAGAAGTCGCGAGCTGGTTGGACTCTTTCATCCTGATTTGGTGATACCCTGAGTAGGCATCGAGGAAAGACAGGGTTTCGCATCCAGCAGTGGAATCCACGATTTGATCGATGCGAGGCAGAGGGTAGGGAACCTTCGGACATGCTTTGTTTAGACCAGTGTAGTCTACACACATCCGCCATTTCCCTCCTTTCTTTCTCACAAGCATAGGGTTGGCAAGCCATTCGGGATGGAATACCTCTTTGATGAACCCTGCGGCCATCAGCTTGTGGATCTCCTCGCCTATGGCTCTGCGCTTTTCTTCGTCGAATCGGCGCAGAGGCTGCTTCACGGGTCGGGCTCCAGCTCGGATATCCAGTGAGTGCTCGGCGACTTCCCTCGGTATGCCAAGCATGTCCGAGGGACTCCACGCAAAAACCTCAGCGTTCGCGCGGAGAAAGTCGACGAGCATTGCTTCCTATTTGGGGTTGAGCTCGGAGCCGATCCGGATCTGCTTGGAGGCGTCGTTGCTGGGGTCGAGAGGGACGGACTTAACCGCCTCTACTAGTTCGAAGTTGCCGGTGTGGCGCTTTGCATCTGGCACCTCCTTGGAGAGGTTTTCCATGTCGGCGATGAGGGCCTCGGATTCAGCGAGGGCCTCGGCGTACTCCACGCACTCCACGTCGCATTTGTACGCGTGTCGGTATGTGGGGCCGACGGTGATGACCCCGTTGGGGCCCGACATTTTGAGCTTGAGGTAGGTGTAGTTGGGGATGGCCATGAACTTGGCATAACATGGCCTCCCCAGTACTGCGTGGTAGGTTCCTCGGAACCCGACCACCTCGAACGTGAGGGTTTCCCTTCGGAAGTTGGAGGGAGTCCCGAAGCAGACGGGCAGATCGAGTTGTCTGAGGGGTTGGACGCGTTTCCCGGGGATGATCCCGTGAAAAGGCGTCGTGCCTGTCCGGATTGAGGACAGATCGATCTGCAGGAGCCCGAGGGTCTTGGTGTAGATGATGTTGAGGCTGCTGCCTCCGTCCATGAGGACCTTGGTGAGCCTGACGTTGCCGATGACGGGGTCGACAACGAGCGGATATTTCCCCGGGCTCGGCACGCGGTCGGGGTTGTCGCCCTGGTCGAAGGTGATGGGCTTGTCAGACCAGTCTAGGTAGACTGGCGCCGCCACCTTTACTGAGCAGACCTCCCGATGCTCTTGCTTGCGGTGCCGAGCCGAGGCATTCGCCACTTGCCCACCGTAGATCATGAAGCAGTCGTGGACCTCGGGAAACTCCTCTGCCTTGTGATCCTCCTTCTTGTCGTTGTTGTGGGCCCTGCCACCTTCCGCAGGTGGCCCGGCCTTGTGAAAGTGGCGTCGAAGCATGACACACTCCTCAAGGGTGTGCTTGACGGGCCCCTGATGATAGGGGCATGGCTCCTTGATCATCTTATCGAAGAAATTGGCACCTCCAGGAGGTTTCCGAGGGTTCTTGTACTCAGCGGCGGCGACAAGATCCGCGTCGGTGGCGTCGCGTTTCGCTTGCGACTTCTTCTTGTTCTTCTTCTTGGTGCCGCGCTGAGCGGACGCCACGGGGACGTCTTCTGGCTGGCGGCCCTAGGGCTGCTTGTCCTTCCGGAAGATGGCCTCAACCGCCTCCTGGCCAGAGGCGAACTTGGTGGCAATGTCCATCAACTCGCTCGCCCTGGTGGGGGTCTTGCGACCCAGCTTGCTTACCAGGTCACGGCAGGTGGTGCCGGCGAGGAACGCGCCGATGACGTCCGAGTCGGTGACGTTGGGCAGCTCGGTGCGCTGCTTCGAGAATCGCCGGATGTAGTCCTGGAGAGACTCTCTCGGCTGTTGGCGGCAGCTTCAGAGATCCCAGGAGTTCCCAAGGCGCACGTACGTGCCCTAGAAGTTGCCGGCGAAGGCTTGGACCAGGTCGTCCCAGTTGGAGATCTGCCCCGGAGGCAGATGCTCCAGCCAGGCTCGAGCGGTGTCGGAGAGGAACAGGGGGAGGTTGCGGATGATGAGGTTGTCATCGTCCGTTCCACCCAGCTGGTAGGCCAGTCGGTAGTCCGTGAGCCACAGTTCCGGCCTCGTCTCCCCCGAGTACTTTGTGATGGTAGTCGGGGTTCGGAACCGGGTCGGGAACGGCGCCCGTCGTATGGCCCGGCTGAAAGCCTGCGGACCGGGTGGTTCGGGTGAGGGGCTCTAATCCTCCCCGCTGTCGTAGCGTCCCCCACGCCTGGGGTGGTAGCCTCGGCGCACCCTCTCGTCGAGGTGGGCTCGACGGTTGCGGTGGTGGTGCTCGTTGCCGAGGTGACCTGGGGCCGCAGGCGCCGTGTTGCGCGTGCGCCCGGTGTAGACCGAGGCTTCCCGCACGAATCGGGAAGTCACAGCGCGATGCTCCGAGGGGTACCCCTGCCTTCGGGAGGCAGAGCTTTCGGCCCGTCGGACCGCGGCATCCTCCAGGAGATTCTTGAGCTCTCCCTGGATACGCCGCCCTTCGATGGTCGATGGTTCCAGCATCGCGCGGAGTAGTATTGCTGCTGCAGCCAGGTTCTGGCCGACCCCACTGGAAGCCGGTGGCGGCCTTGCCCTAACGTCGTCGGCAATGCGGTGCTGGATGCCCTGGGGTAGATGACGCGCTTCTCCGGCCGGAACTTGGTCTGCCCATTCCTGCCCGATGTTCCGCCGGGACTGCTCAAGTGTTCCTGCTCCCTCGTCGAGCCTGGCCTGCATCTCGCGGATTTGCTCGAGCTGTGCGTCCTGACCCCCGCAGGGACTGGGACCACAGCTAGCTCCCGAAGGATGTCAACGTGAGGCGTAGGCCTAGGGGGATCGCCGTTTTTCCGGCATACCAAGAGGGTTGCCTTCGCCGGGACCCCCTAGATCGACGTGGAAACATTCACGACTTGGGCCGCAGTCCTCGTCGCCGAAGCTGTGGCTACCATCGGAACAATCGGAGAGGCAGTAGTCGCATGCGGTCATGAAGTCCCGCATGGCACTGGGGTTACCGAGCCCAGAGAAATCCCAACAAAAGTCGGGCTCGTCGTCTTCCTTGGAACCCGAGGGTCCGTAGGTCGAGACGGCCGTCAGTCTGTCCCAGGGCGACCGCATATGGTACCCCGGAGGGTTGGTACATGCCTCTATGGAGGCTTCCACCAAAGCGAGGTCGCTTGGTGGGTCGAAGCTGAATCCAAAAGGCACGAGATGGGAATCGGTCGGTACCTCTTGGTCGACGGGCGGTGACGAAGTCACGTCAGGGGCCGGACTGCACCGTTGTCTTAGGTACGAGGGCGACGCCCAGCAAGTCCTTCGCGAGCGTGCTGACGTCATTCGTCTAGTTGGGGTTGGCGCATTGCGGGGGAAACGACGCTCGTCTTCGTCTCAGACGCAAGGTCGAAGCCCGACGTGTCCCTCGCTGGGGCGCCGGCTTCGTCGACTTGCTCGACAGCCGACGAGGTGCCGCCTCCTGCTTGGCCATGGTTGCCCCGCCTCCTCCTCCGTCGGTGGGGGAGGTGACGGGACAAACCCGGATGTTGTTCTTCCGCCATGCGACGAAGACGTCGTTGATTCCGTCGTCGGCGGGCGGGCTGACGGCCGCCATTGTCGCTGTCGCACGGCGGAGGAAGGAGTATCATGTCATAGCTGCCGTCGAAGGACATGAACTCAAGACTCCCGAAACGGAGCATCGTCTCGGGTTGGAAAGGTTGCTGGAGACTACCCATCTGGAGCTTGACGGGAAGCTGTTCGTCAACACGCAGCAGGCCCCTACCTGGCGCGCCAACTGTCGGCGTTTCGACCCCGGGGGGTCCCTGGACCGACGAGTAAATTGTCGCTGCGTGTCCCAGCCCTGATGGGTCGGCGCGAGATGGGACACAAAGGGGGGAGAACAGTAAGGGGAAACCGCGGCCTTCGTGTTGTCCCGCGCCCAGGGCGGATGGATGCGCTTGCAGTAGGGGGTTACAAGTGTTCGCGTGGGAGAGAGAGAGAAAGAGAGCGAGAGCCTTATGCGTCGGCCCGTTCTCCCGCGCGGCCAACCTTCTCGTACGATAGCCCTGGACCTTCCTTTTATAGGCGCAAGGAGAGGGTCCAGGTGTACAATGGGGGGTGTAGCAGTGTGCTAACGTGTCTAGCAGAGTGGAGCTAGAGCCCTAAGTACATGCCGTCATGGCAGTCGGAGAGGTTTTGGCACCCTGTTCATGTGATGTCGTGGCCGTCGGAGGAGCGCTGGAGCCCTGCGGTAGTACAGCTGTCGGGGCTGTCGGATCCTTGCTGACGTAAGGGGCTGGGAGCTGCCGTCGTCATGGAGCGTGCGGGGTGTCATCATTACTTGTTTACTGGGGCGAGCCAGATGGGACGCTGGTCTTGTTCCCCGTAGCCTGAGCTAGCTACGAGCAGGGTAATGATGGCCCACCTGGCGACGTGGCCGGTCCGGACCCGAGTTTGGGCGAGGTGGCGATTCCTCCGAGGTCGAGGTTGAGTCCGAGCCCTGGGGTCGGGCGAGGCGGAGTCCATCGTCTTCCGGAGCCGAGGCTGAGTCCGAGCCCTGGGGTCGGGCGAGGCTGAAAGGGAAATGTGCCCTTGGGCCATTTCTAAGTATTTTGGTGATTGAGTGCCAACACATGTGCTTAATTGTGATTTTATGTACATGGATGAACAAGGTGCAAATCATGAAGTAAAGGTATGTTTCTAAGCCTTAGTACATTGGTTTTGTGGACTAACATATTTGTCTAAGTGTTAGAAACAGAAAGAAGAAAAAGAGAAAAGGGGAGAGAATGACTTGGCTGTGTGCAGCCAAGTCCCAGCTCGGTCTGGAGCACCGGACTGTCCGGTGTGCACCGGACAGTGTCCGGTGCGCCAGACTGACTCGACTCGAACTGGCCGCTCTCGGGATTTTGGCCGGCGGCGTACGGCTAAAATTCACCGGACTGTCCGGTGTGCACCGGACTGTCCGGTGAGTCAACGGTCGGCCAGGGCCAACGGTCGGCCGCGCAATCCGCGCGGGACACGTGGCCGAGCCAACGGTCGGAAGACGGCACCGGACTGTCCGGTGTGCACCGGACTGTCCGGTGCGCCAACGGCTCGCAGATCTACGGCAGTCTTCCAACGGTCAGAAGCGCCAGAAAAGGAAACAAATCGGGCACCGGACACTGTCCGGTGTGCACCGGACTGTCCGGTGCCCCCGACGACAGAAGGCCAGGATAGCCTTCCAGAATTGCTCTCAACGGCTCCTAGCTGCCTTGGGGCTATAAAAGGAGCCCCTAGGCGCATGGAGGAGACACACAAGCAACTCTTGAGCATTCTTGATCATCCACACAAGTTCTTTGCGCATTCGTTTGTGATTCTAAGTGATTCGAGCTCTGTTCTAGTGTGAACTCTGAGATAGTCATTCGAGCTCGAGTCTTGGCCGTGTGTGTGCGCTTTTGTTGTGGATTTGTGTGTGTTGCTTCCCTCCCTTACTCTGTGCTTTCTTTGTGATCATATACTTGTAAGGGCAAGAGACTCCAATTTGTGGAGATTCCTTGCAAACGGGATAGTGAAAGGAACAACAAAACAACGTGGTATTCAAGTGGGTCTTTGGACCGCTTGAGAGGGGTTGATTGCAACCCTCGTCCGTTGGGACGCCACAACGTGGAAGTAGGCAAGCATTGGCTTGGCCGAACCACGGGATAAACCACCGTGTCCCTCTGTGCTTGATTCTTGTGGTATTGTGTTTTGTTGAGACTTCACCTTAGCCACTTGGCATTAATCGTGCTAACGCTTAACAAGTTTTTGTGGCTTAAGTTTGAGGTTTTTACAGGATCACCTATTCACCCCCCCCCCCTCTAGGTGCTCTCAATTGGTATCGGAGCCGTTCTATTCACAAAGGGACTAACCGCCCGAATAGATGGATCCTAAGGGGAAGGGTATAGTGATCAACGATAAAGAGAAGGAGACCTTCGTCAACGAGCCAAAGGATGACAGGCCTACCGACTCCGGCTCGGGCCAAAGACGGAAGGAAGGGAAGAAGAAGAAGACCAGGCGCATCAAGGAGATTGTCTACTACGACAGCGACGAGTCTACTTCTTCCCAAAAGGATGAGGACCACAACGACTACAAACAAAAGACGGTTAACTCAAACTTTTCTTTTGATTATTCGCGTATTCCGCATAGCTCAAATACTCATTTGCTTCCCATTCCACTTGGCAAACCTCCTCACTTTGATGGAGAGGATTACGGATTTTGGAGCCACAAAATGCGTACTCACCTGTTTTCTCTCCATCCAAGCATTTGGGAGATTGTGGAAAGTGGAATGAAATTTGATAGCTCGGATAGCCCTATGTTTATTAATGAACAGATTCATAAAAATGCACAAGCTACTACTGTGTTGCTAGCCTCTTTGTGCAGGGACGAGTATCACAAGGTGAGCGGCTTGGACAATGCCAAGCAGATCTGGGACACCCTCAAGATTTCTCATGAGGGGAACGACGTCACCTTGCTCACCAAGATAGAGTTGGTGGAGGGAGAGCTTGGACGGTTCGCCATGATAAGGGGCGAGGAGCCGACGCAAACATACAACCGGCTCAAGACCCTCATCAACAAGATAAGGAGCTACGGGAGCACGCGATGGACGGACCACGACGTCGTCCGCCTAATGCTCAGGTCCTTTACCGTACTTGATCCTCATCTCGTGAACAATATTCGTGAGAATCCCAGGTACACGATGATGACGCCCGAGGAAGTGCTTGGAAAATTCGTAAGCGGGCGGATGATGATCAAGGAGGCAAGATACGTCGACGAAGCGTTGAACGGTCCGATCAACGAGCCGCAACCCCTTGCTCTCAAGGCAACACGAAGCAAGGAGGCGCTACCTAGCAAGGTGGCACAGATTGAGGCGGCTGGCCTTAATGATGAAGAGATGGCTCTCATCATTAAAAGATTCAAGACGGTGCTTAAAGGTCACAAGGGACAACCAAGCAAGACCAAAGCCAAGGGGAAGCGCTCATGCTTCAAATGCGGTAAGCTTGGTCATTTTATTGCTAACTGTCCCGATAATGAAAGTGACCAGAAAAAGGGGAACAAGAGAGAGAAGAAGAAGCAATACAAGAAGGCCAAGGGCGAGGCGCATCTAGGAAAGGAGTGGGACTCGGATTGCTCCTCCTCCGACTCCGACAATGAAGGACTCGCCGCCACTGCCTTCAACAAATCGGCTCTCTTCCCCAACGAGCGTCTCACTTGTCTTATGGCAAGAGAGAAGAAGGTAAGTACTAAAGACTCCACTTATGCGTCTTCTAGTGATAGTGAGTCTAGTGATGATGATATAGATTATTCTTGCTTGTTCAAGGGCTTAGATAGATCTAAGATAGATAAAATCAATGAATTGATTGATGCATTGAATGAAAAGGATAGGCTTTTAGAAAAGCAAGAAGATTTATTGTATGATGAACATGATAAGTTTGTAGAGGCACAAAAATCATATGCTTTAGAAATGAAAAGAAATGAAATGCTTTCTAGTGAAATATCTTCCTGTCATGAAACCATTTCTACCTTAAGAAGTGTTAATATTGATTTAAGTGCTAAACTAGAAGTAGCTAGTAAATCAAATTCTTGTGTTGAACATGTTGAAATTTGTACTAGGTGTAAGGATTTTGATGTTAATGCTTGTAGTGAACACCTAGTTCTAATTTCCAAATTAAATGATGAAGTGGCTAGTCTTAATGCCCAACTTAAGACTAGCAAGAATGAAGTTGATAAAATCAAATTTGCAAGGGATGCCTACACGATTGGTAGACACCCCTCAATTAAGGATGGGCTTGGCTTCAAGAGGGAAGCCAAGAACTTAACAAGCCATAAGGCTCCCATCTTCGTCAAGGAGAAGGGGAAGGCCCCGATGGCTAGTAATGCTAAAAAGAATCATGCTTTTATGTATTATGATAGGAGACATGCTAGAAATGCTTATAATCATTTTGATTCACATGCTTATGATTCTCATGCAATGTTTGCTTCTAGTTCTTCTTATAATCATGGTAGAGATATGTGTAGGAGAAATGTTGTACATATGCCTAGGAGAGATGTTGCTCATGTACCTAGGAAGAATGTTATTCATGCTCCTAGGAAAGTAGTGAATGAACCTTCTACCATTTATTATGCTTGTAATGCTCCCTTTGCTATTTGTAGAAAGGGTAAGAAGGTAGTTGCTAGGAAATTAGGGGCTAGATGCAAGGGAGATAAATCTTGCATTTGGGTCCCTAAAGATATTTGTGCTAACCTTGCAGGACCCAACATGAGTTGGGTACCTAAGACCCAAGCCTAAATTTGCCTTGCAGGTTTATGCATCCGGGGGTTCAAGCTGGATTATCGACAGCGGATGCACAAACCATATGACGGGGGAGAAGAAGATGTTCACCTCCTACGTCAAGAATAAGGATTCCCAAGATTCAATTATATTCGGTGATGGGAATCAAGGCAAGGTAAAAGGGTTAGGTAAAATTGCAATTTCTAATGAGCATTCTATCTCAAATGTATTCTTAGTGGAGAGTCTTGGATATAATTTGCTATCTGTTAGTCAATTATGTCAAATGGGATACAATTGCCTTTTTACTAATGTAGATGTGTCTGTCTTTAGAAGATGTGATGGTTCACTAGCTTTTAAGGGTGTACTAGACGGCAAGCTTTATTTAGTTGATTTTGCAAAAGAAGAGGCCGGTCTAGATGCATGCTTAATGGCTAAGACTTGCATGGGCTGGCTGTGGCATCGCCGCTTAGCACATGTGGGGATGAAGAACCTTCACAAGCTTCTAAAGGGAGAACACGTGATAGGTCTAACAAATGTTTATTTCGAAAAAGATAGACCTTGTGCAGCTTGTCAGGCAGGTAAACAAGTAGGAGGAGCACATCACAGCAAGAATGTGATGACTACGTCAAGACCTCTGGAGCTGCTGCATATGGACCTCTTCGGACCCGTCGCCTATCTAAGCATAGGAGGAAGTAAGTATGGTTTAGTTATTGTTGATGACTTTTCCCGCTTCACTTGGGTGTTCTTTTTGCAGGATAAGTCTGAAACCCAAGGGACCCTCAAGCGCTTCCTCAGGAGAGCTCAAAATGAGTTTGAGCTCAAGGTGAAGAAGATTAGGAGCGACAACGGGTCCGAGTTCAAGAACCTTCAAGTGGAGGAGTTTCTTGAGGAGGAAGGAATCAAGCACGAGTTCTCCGCTCCCTACACACCACAGCAAAATGGTGTGGTAGAGAGGAAGAACAGGACGCTAATCGATATGGCGAGGACGATGCTTGGAGAGTTCAAGACCCCCGAGTGCTTTTGGTCGGAAGCCGTGAACACGGCTTGCCACGCCATCAACAGGGTCTACCTTCATCGACTCCTCAAGAAGACTTCGTATGAGCTACTAACCGGTAACAAACCCAATGTATCTTACTTTCGCGTTTTTGGGAGCAAGTGCTACATTCTAGTGAAGAAGGGTAGAAATTCTAAGTTTGCTCCCAAAGCTGTAGAAGGGTTTTTATTAGGTTATGATTCAAATACAAAGGCGTATAGGGTCTTCAACAAATCATCGGGTTTGGTTGAAGTCTCCAGCGACGTTGTA
Source organism: Zea luxurians (assembly GCA_029449295.1). Classification (NCBI taxonomy): domain Eukaryota; kingdom Viridiplantae; phylum Streptophyta; class Magnoliopsida; order Poales; family Poaceae; genus Zea; species Zea luxurians. The sequence goes on from JAOPSE010000618.1 coordinate 167,926, forward strand.
TTTGATGAGACTAATGGCTCTCCAAGAGAGCAAGTTGTTGATTGTGATGATGTAGATGAAGAAGATGTTCCGACGGCCGCTATACGAACCATGGCGATTGGAGACATTCGGCCACAGGAACAGGATGAACGAGAACAACCTTCTTCCTCAACGACGGTGCAGCCCCCAACTCAAGACGATGAACAGGTTCATCAAAAGGAGGCGTGTGTTCAAGGGGGAGCACAAGACGATCAAGTCATGGAGGAAGAAGCGCAACCGGCACCTCCAACCCAAGTTCGAGCGATGATTCAAAGGGATCATCCAGTCGACCAAATTCTGGGTGACATTAGCAAGGGAGTAACTACTCGATCTCGATTAGTTAATTTTTGTGAACATTACTCTTTTGTCTCCTCTATTGAGCCTTTCAGGGTAGAGGAGGCCTTGCTAGATCCGGACTGGGTGTTGGCCATGCAGGAGGAACTTAACAACTTCAAGCGCAATGAAGTTTGGACGCTGGTGCCTCGTCCCAAGCAAAATGTTGTGGGAACCAAGTGGGTGTTCCGCAACAAACAGGACGAGCACGGGGTGGTGACAAGGAACAAGGCTCGACTTGTGGCAAAAGGTTATGCCCAAGTCGCAGGTTTGGACTTTGAGGAGACTTTTGCTCCTGTGGCTAGGCTAGAGTCTATTCGTATCTTGCTAGCATATGCCGCTCACCATTCTTTCAGGTTGTACCAAATGGATGTGAAGAGCGCATTCCTCAACGGGCCAATAAAGGAGGAGGTGTACGTGGAGCAACCCCCTGGCTTCGAGGATGAGCGATACCCCGACCACGTGTGTAAGCTCTCTAAGGCGCTCTATGGACTTAAGCAAGCCCCAAGAGCATGGTATGAATGCCTTAGAGATTTCTTACTTGCTAATGCTTTCAAGGTTGGGAAAGCCGATCCAACTCTCTTTACAAAGACATGTGATGGTGATTTGTTCGTATGCCAAATTTATGTCGATGACATAATATTTGGTTCTACTAATCAAAAGTCTTGTGAAGAGTTTAGCAGGGTAATGACGCAGAAATTCGAGATGTCGATGATGGGCGAGTTGAACTACTTCCTTGGGTTCCAAGTGAAGCAACTCAAGGACGGCACCTTCATCTCCCAAACAAAGTACACGCAAGATCTGCTGAAGCGGTTTGGGATGAAGGACGCCAAGCCCGCAAAGACTCCGATGGGAACCGACGGACACACCGACCTCAACAAAGGAGGTAAGTCCGTTGATCAAAAAGCATACCGGTCAATGATAGGATCTCTACTTTATTTATGTGCTAGTAGACCGGATATTATGCTTAGCGTATGCATGTGTGCTAGATTTCAATCCGATCCTAAGGAGTGTCACTTGGTGGCGGTGAAGCGAATTCTTAGATATTTAGTCGCTACGCCTTGCTTCGGGATCTGGTATCCAAAGGGGTCTAACTTTGACTTAATTGGGTACTCAGATTCCGACTATGCTGGATGTAAGGTCGATAGGAAGAGTACATCGGGGACGTGCCAATTCTTAGGAAGGTCCCTGGTGTCATGGAACTCTAAGAAACAAACCTCCGTTGCCCTATCCACCGCTGAGGCCGAGTACGTTGCCGCAGGTCAGTGTTGCGCGCAACTACTTTGGATGAGGCAAACCCTCAGGGACTTTGGCTACAATCTGAGCAAAGTCCCACTCCTATGTGATAATGAGAGTGCTATCCGAATAGCGGAAAATCCTGTTGAGCACAGCCGCACAAAGCACATTGACATCCGGCATCACTTTTTGAGAGACCACCAGCAAAAGGGAGATATCGAAGTGTTTTATGTTAGCACCGAGAACCAGCTAGCCGATATCTTTACCAAGCCTTTAGATGAGAAGACCTTTTGCAGGCTGCGTAGTGAGCTAAATGTCTTAGATTCGCGGAACTTGGATTGAAATATAGCATACATGTATTTATGCCTTTGATCATGTTCATTCTGCATTTTGTTGCTTATTATGGTGCTCAAGTTGTACAAACACTCCCTGGACCTCACAAGTCCGTTGCAATGTGATGCACATGTTTAGGGGGAGATGTGTTACAACTTGACCCTTTGAGACTAACCATATGTTTGAGTTTGCTTGTGTTAGTCACAAAGGAGAATTGAAAGGGAAAAGGTGGACTTGGACCATGAAAGACTTCCACTGCACTCCGATGAGGGGTAACTTATTTCCAAGTCCATCTCATGAACTCTTATTGCCATTTGCTCTTAATTGAAGATTTTGGTGAGGCAATGGGGTTAAAGGGCCACAATTGATCCCGTTTTGGTGCTTGATGCCAAAGGGGGAGAAAATAAAGGCCAAAGCAATAAATGGATCAGCTACCACTTGAGAGATTTTGAAAATAGTAGAATAGAGTTTTTGATTTGTCAAAATTCTTAAGTTGTCTCTCTTATCAAAAGTTGGCTTCTTGTGGGGAGAAGTATTGATTATGGGAAAAAGGGGGAGTTTTTGAAATCCTTGATCAATCTCTTTTTGAATGACTCTCTTTATGCTTAAACATGTGTGTTTAACTTAGAGATAGAGATTTGTGTTTGATTTGCAAAAACAAACCAAGTGGTGGCAAAGGATGATCCATATATGCCAAAATTGATTCAAAATAAATTTAAGTGTTATTTGAATTGAGTTTGCACTTGTTCTAGTGGCTTTATGTTGTGTTGGCATAAATCACCAAAAAGGGGGAGATTGAAAGGGAAATGTGCCCTTGGGCCATTTCTAAGTATTTTGGTGATTGAGTGCCAACACATGTGCTTAATTGTGATTTTATGTACATGGATGAACAAGGTGCAAATCATGAAGTAAAGGTATGTTTCTAAGCCTTAGTACATTGGTTTTGTGGACTAACATATTTGTCTAAGTGTTAGAAACAGAAAGAAGAAAAAGAGAAAAGGGGAGAGAATGACTTGGCTGTGTGCAGCCAAGTCCCAGCTCGGTCTGGAGCACCGGACTGTCCGGTGTGCACCGGACAGTGTCCGGTGCGCCAGACTGACTCGACTCGAACTGGCCGCTCTCGGGATTTTGGCCGGCGGCGTACGGCTAAAATTCACCGGACTGTCCGGTGTGCACCGGACTGTCCGGTGAGTCAACGGTCGGCCAGGGCCAACGGTCGGCCGCGCAATCCGCGCGGGACACGTGGCCGAGCCAACGGTCGGAAGACGGCACCGGACTGTCCGGTGTGCACCGGACTGTCCGGTGCGCCAACGGCTCGCAGATCTACGGCAGTCTTCCAACGGTCAGAAGCGCCAGAAAAGGAAACAAATCGGGCACCGGACACTGTCCGGTGTGCACCGGACTGTCCGGTGCCCCCGACGACAGAAGGCCAGGATAGCCTTCCAGAATTGCTCTCAACGGCTCCTAGCTGCCTTGGGGCTATAAAAGGAGCCCCTAGGCGCATGGAGGAGACACACAAGCAACTCTTGAGCATTCTTGATCATCCACACAAGTTCTTTGCGCATTCGTTTGTGATTCTAAGTGATTCGAGCTCTGTTCTAGTGTGAACTCTGAGATAGTCATTCGAGCTCGAGTCTTGGCCGTGTGTGTGCGCTTTTGTTGTGGATTTGTGTGTGTTGCTTCCCTCCCTTACTCTGTGCTTTCTTTGTGATCATATACTTGTAAGGGCAAGAGACTCCAATTTGTGGAGATTCCTTGCAAACGGGATAGTGAAAGGAACAACAAAACAACGTGGTATTCAAGTGGGTCTTTGGACCGCTTGAGAGGGGTTGATTGCAACCCTCGTCCGTTGGGACGCCACAACGTGGAAGTAGGCAAGCATTGGCTTGGCCGAACCACGGGATAAACCACCGTGTCCCTCTGTGCTTGATTCTTGTGGTATTGTGTTTTGTTGAGACTTCACCTTAGCCACTTGGCATTAATCGTGCTAACGCTTAACAAGTTTTTGTGGCTTAAGTTTGAGGTTTTTACAGGATCACCTATTCACCCCCCCCTCTAGGTGCTCTCAGAGGCGGAGTTCGTCGTCTTCCGGAGCCGAGGCTGAGTCCGAGCCTTGGGGTCGGGCGAGGCGGAGTTCGTCGTCTTCTAAGTCGTGGTTGAGTCCGAGCCCTGGGGTCGGGCGAGGCGAAGTCCATCCTCCAAGGCCGAGACAGGGGCCGAACCCTGGGGTCGGGCGAGGCGGAGCTTCCTATGTCGCCCGAGGCTGGATTTAGCCGTTGTCGACCTCACTCTGGCGAGTGGCATGGCAGTCAGAGCGGGGCAGGCGGCGCTGTTTTCTTGTCAGGTCGGTCAGTGCAGCGGCGAAGTGACTGCGGTCACTTCGGCTCTGTCGACTGAAGAGCGCGCGTCAGGATAAGGTGTCAGGCGATCCTTGCATTAAATGCTCCTGCAATACGGTCGGTTGGCGTGGCGATCTAGCCAAGGTTGCTTCTCCGTGAAGCCTACCCGAGCTGAGCCTCGGGCGAGTCGATGGTGCGTCCGTTGCTTGAGGGGACCCTCGGGCGAGACGTGAATCCTCCGGGGTCGGCTGCCTTTGCCCGAGGCTGGGCTCGGGCGAGGCGAGATCGTGTCCCTTGAGTGGACTGAGCCTTGGCCTTAATCGCGCCCATCAGGCCTTTGCAGCTTTGTGTTGATGGGGGTTACCAGCTGAGATTAGGAGTCTTGGGGGTACCCCTAATTATGGTCCCCGACACTACTGTTAGAGGAGCGCAACCCCGTGAGGGTCGGCGCTCTTCCGTCATCACTCGGCTTCAAGGATTTTCATCATGCAGCCCGGCTGCAGTCCCCCACCAGTGGTCATCCAGAAGGATGACCACTAGCCTCACGGTGGGGAGAAGCAAGTCGGGATGCGGTTTCCCCCCCAGCCTCAGCTTCAAGGATGTTCATCATCCTTGCTGGGGCGGGGGGGAGCCAAGTCGGGGCCCTGCCCTCCGCGTGGGCTGGCGACTCGCTTCTTCCTCCAGCATTCGGAGGAGAAGGGTGTTCACCAGCCTTGTGGAGGAGGTGAACCTCGGCTACGCGGGGCTGGCTGGATGCAGGCCGTCAGCTACAACGTGTCCGGCCCTTTGGGCTGGACGGCTTCGGCGCTGCCTCCTGTCGCTCTGGCTGGGGCGTGGCTGTCCGTCCACCGCATGGGCGACGGTCGCGCCGTGTGCGGGTCCGGCACATCCACCCCTTCTCCTGCCCGCCAGCCACACTGGGGGGATCGTACAAGACGTCGTACGCCACAGTGGTAGCGGCGGCATTCTTGGATGGTCTTGTCCTCACTCCTGTTGGCCAGACGGGAGCGAGGACCCCTTCGTGCGTGTTGAGGCAGCCGCCGTCGACTGGTACAGAGGTGGTCGCTGCCGCTGGTGAGGCTACCCCTTGCAGAGGTGGTTGCCTCCACTAGCGAGGGCATCAGAGCCATCTGCCGCTGAGTCCTCGACTTTTTGGTTTTAATGGCCTCGTTGTCGCCCCCGTAGGAGAACGGGGGCGAGGACCTTCTCACAGTGGCGCTTACCCTGAGGTGGCCACTATTGCTGGCAAGCCGCACGGAGCAGAGGTCATTGTCACTGCTGGTGCAGAGGCGGTCGCTGCCGCCGGCGATTCACTGATGTAGAGGTGGGCACCGCCGCTGGTGAGGTTGCTTGGAGCTAGCTTCCAGCGCGACTCCTGCTGGTGCAGCGTAGTTCGTTCCTGAAAAAATGGAGCTAGGGCCCCGCTTGTAAGGGAATGCAATAACATATGTTTGCTCGGAAGCAAAATGTAATAACATATGCATACAGGATCTTAGTCTGGGAAGCCAAGTTGTGTATCTGGACCCCCTAGATGGTGGTTCTAGGTACTAGGACACCTGCCGCAGGGTGGTGGAGTGTGCAGGCCCACGGTACGGGACCAGGCTGAGCAGCTACATGGCTCCGGACTGTGAGGGAACCTCCCAAGTAATTAGGCCCACCTACAGTTGTCCTTGTCCAACGGACCTCAAACAACCCTATAGGTGCCCCGGAACTACTTGACAAGCTCGGTACCTTTCCTTACCTTTCCAGGAACGTCTCACCCGTCTTGCAGACATTACAGAACATCAGAGATAAAGAAATGCAGAAGCGATTACATAACTTACATTTATTAAAAAGTAAGATCATGTTGTTTATTACAGACCAGGAATATATAACGAGTGCAGAGTAATGTTATTACACATACCAAGAGAGGCAAAAACTCCTCCCGACAGTTATTACACAAGAAGTCTTAATGGAGGATCCTTTCCTCCCGCACTTCATTCTTGCTTATCTTCATTAGGAACCACCTTGGTATAGAAGCAACAGAACTCTGCTGCTTCCTCACCTAAAAACAACAAGGGGATAAACCCTGAGTATGGAATTACTCAGCAAGTCTTACCTGACTAAGGAAAAGACTCTCAAGGGTATGTTGGGTAAATGGGAATCAAGGAGAGGCTTTAGCAAGAATCAACTTAGATACTTTTGCAGAAATAGCTTACTAAGGTGAGTCCTTACTTTCAATCTTTTAATGCCATGTTAAGTATTAATAGACTCTGTTTGCCTCTAGTCTAATTTCATCATTTCATCAGTACAACATCATTTTTATCCATACTGTTCACATCCTGACTCTAAGTTGCAGGGAAGTGACCAAGTCTTCATAACCGCGAAGGTACGGCGATCCGAATCGATTATACTCAGCTGAGGATCTCCAATCACACGACATATGTAGCACTTAACCCTTGCATATGTCAACCCGCCACCGGGGTTCTTAAGACTAGATCAGGTTCACGCAAACCGAGAGCACAGATACACCACCGTCCAGCCTCTTGCCACGGTGGGTACACGCTACTCCCGCCACCGCTCCACGCCCATTTCGTGTTATCTTATTCTGGCCTTAGTCTACCCGAGGCAAGGCTTACCCATGACGAGGCATGTGACCAGTTAAAGGGTCCTCGATCAGCATGCCTACATACACGTTCAATCCTTAATCAACCTGGGTAGAACATCACCTGTTCCTAACCCAAGTCTCGATTTAAGTACTTCCATCCTTAGGATTGTTTCTGTTCCTTAGGATGAAAAGAGCATCACAGGGAACTTTGCAGTAAGATCCCACCATTGCTCCAAAAGAAAATATTCTTGCAGGTAGAAGTCATCTTTCCTCAGGATAACCCCTGAGCTAGGCAGTACAACAAAAGACAACCTCTATCCACAAGACCTAAGCAGGGCTAAGCATTTTTGTAAAACAATTTTGATACTTCACCAGAAGTATACATAAAGGTGTGGATATCAAGGAAAGCAATGCATCAAAAGGTTCCAAGCAATTCCTATGAACTTAATGCACATTTCACTTGACTTAAGATGTGCGAAAAGTATTTAAAAACACAAGGAAAGGGGTTGCATGCACCGGGGCTTGCCTTCGTTAACAGGTGAGTCTGGCTCGGATCCGCAAATATCAAAGTAGAAGCAGTTGCCTGCTTGAGAATCCGAGGGTGGTGGTGTCCTCTCTTCTGTGACTTCTACTTCTTCTTCACGTTCTAATCATAACCATACAGATGTATAAGAATGGATGTCATGGGATGCTCATGAGGGTGCAAAGATAATATAAACTTATTATCTAAGTCTTGAATAAAACTTTCCTTTACGGTACTCCGAGAACTTAGGGTTTCCGGAGTCAGTAAAGGAGTTCATAGGGCAGGGGGGGTGTTTTGGGGTTTGGTGATCAAACAAAGTCCAAATCAACCCAAACTCTATCCAAGGCCTCTAAATAATATGAGGAGCTCATATAAAAATTTTGAGCATTTTTGGGATTACCATTTATCTTTTAAAAATCCTTAACTAATACTTTTAACTACTTTAAATGCCCTAAAATTTCTTATTTCCACTAAAAATCACAAAACTATTTTTATTAAATTCTAGGGAAAATAACAAGCCTAGGAAAATTGGTTTCACAATTTTACCATTTTTCTATATTTTTTTATAATTGTTTTGGCTCTGGAAATAAAAGAAAAAGGAAACCAGTGAATAGTACTGGGCTGATTTCAGCCCAGCGGCCCAGTTCAATGAGGAAAGCGCGCGCGTGCGCCCGCGCCCTGGCGACCTTGCAAAAAGAGCCTTGGAGTTTCGGTTAATCAGAACGGGCGTCAAACACTATTTAACAGAGTCACTGACGTTTACAGATAGACCCCTGCACTTCCATCTATTCTTGGTTTGAGGTCCCCGACGGCGTTCACGCCCAGCCGAGCTCCGGCGAGCACCTACGCCGGCCGATTTACCTAAGGATTGATGCCCTACTTCGGTCGAAACCGAATTTACGCCCCAACCATCGATTTCCCTAAGTTAATTGCATAATTGGTGAACTAATTCGGTCTGGCCACGGAGGGCGCGCAGATGAATCAAAGATCCATGCGTTCCCGATGGTCAGTGGACTCCTAGCCCAATTGGATGGGTCAGTAAGCATCGCAGACACGTGAAGAGACTTAATCGAAGCAGAGGGAGGGTTGGACTGACCGAGAAAAGGGCTGGCGACGATGAAGCTTGTTTCACGGTGGCGGAAAGAGATTTGGGGAAAACGCAAATTCGAGCTCGCTGGTGGATGATTGTGGCTGATTAGTGGTGGCTGGTTAGCTGACGACCTCGCGTAGCTAGTCACGGTCTCAATTTATAGGAAGGCAAGGCGGTGGCCAGTGAATTTCGGGAGGACGCGCGGCGGCCGGAAATGAAGAAGAAGACGGTTGCAGTGAATACGTGTTCCACGACGTGGCAGTAACTCCGGTGATCGATGGGAAGCTAGAGGAGGTTACGGCGATGCGGTGGTAAGGCTAAGCCACGCGACGCACGGCCGGGAGGTGGCGGTCACCGGTGAGTAAATCCGTTCAGCCGCAAAGAAGAAGAGAGAGCCACGGGGAGTCACCGGAGTGATCTCCAGCTCACCGGTGGTGATCTCCAGGCATTGTCCATTGACCCTGAGCACTAGTCGGGCCGGCAGTCGCACGAATCGCGGCGACAATTGGTCGCCGACGGTGAGATTCTTCTGCCACGGCTGATTTGATCCGGTTGGCTACTGTACCATGGGGAGATAGTCTTCAGTCTATCTGACAGACCAAGTTGGAGCCCAGTTTTCTCAAATTTTTATGTGAAACCTAAGCCAACTTTCTGTAGTAAAGTTGTAGAGATAGAATCCATCTATAACTTTGCTACAATGTGCTCCCACAAAAAGTCACTGGATCCCATTCAAAATCGAGCTCAAAGTTCATCTCATAACACTGTTATTCTGAATTTCAGACCTCAGGCAGTCTGACAGTCCAACTTCAGGCTCAATTATCTCTAAATTTCTCTTAACAACTATGCTTTCCTTCTTAAGCAAAGTTGTTCTCCTATGTTTGGTCTTCAACTTTGATGTGGTGACCTAATATAAATTCTCACTATTTTGAAAGCTACATAGCCCCAAAGTTGGGCCTATAACCCTGATTTCAGACTTAGCATAGGAATCAAAATTGGGGTCCTTTTTGCAAATGAGTCCAAAACTTAGGGTTTGGCTTGTAAATTCACATATATGTGACCCAAATGACTTAAGATACTTATTTGACTTGGTTTTTGCACTTTAGCCCAAAAGTGGACTAATTTTGCTCATAGGTCCCTAGGGTTTGGTTTTAGGGTTTTCCAGGGTTCTAATTGAGATTCTTGATGTCCCAGGGGCATAAATGTGATTCCACTTTGTTTTTGGGGATATTTTATGACTCTTTCCCTAAAGTCTTTAGGTTTTCTCATCATGGATTAGGTCTTGCCCCTCTGAGCCTGATTAAGGGTTAGGTCCCCTATCCAGGGTCCTATTTGCAAAAACACTTTAAACAATACAACTTGTTTGAAATTTTTACCTAGTGAATGCACTCTAGGTGTATCAAACATATGCAATGTCAATGCTTATGATGCCATGCTCAAGTTTTAGTTATAGTAACACCAGGGGTGTTACATCCTTCCCCCCATAAAAGAACCTCGTCCCGAGATTTAAAGTCCTAGGGTGAGTAATGGAAAAGGAAATGTGTCACATTTTTATTTCCTTATTTCTGGTACAAGGCAGGGGTGGTGTGGGGGTTCATTCCTTTATTACAATAACTGTATAGATTTTACAAATTACATGAGGCTAGAAAGTCTGGGAAATTCTTATTCAAAAAGTCTTGAGTTTCCCATGTAGCCTCTTCCTCAGAATGTTGGTTCCATTGTATCTTGTAGAACTTGAGAGTCTTTCTCCGGGTAACCCTGTCCTTTTGATCTAGAACTCGAATAGGATGTTCCGAGTATGTTAAATCTGGTTCCAGGACAACATCTGTCACTTCAATGGTTCGATCGGGAACCCGAAGACACTTCTTCAATTGCGACACATGGAACACATTATGGATGACAGACAGAATTTCGGGGAGTTGTAGTCGATATGCCACTGGCCCACATTGCTCAAGTACCGGAAATGGACCAATATACCTGGGTGTAAGCTTCCCTTTAACCCCGAAACGCGATACACCCTTTATTGGTGAAACTTTCAAGTAGACATAATCGCCTACCAGAAAGCATAAGGGTTGTCGTCGTCGGTCTGCATAACTCTTTTGTCGAGTCTGAGCTTTCATCATATTATGAATAATTTTCTGAACCTTTTCTTCGACCTCCTTTACCATATCAGGCCTAAAGAAGTACCTTTCTCTAGGTTCAGACCAATTTAGCGGAGTTCGACACCGTCGCCCATATAAAAGCTTCAAAAGGTGCCATCTTAATACTTTCTTGATAGCTGTTATTGTATGAAAACTCCGCTAAGGGCAAACATTCATCCCATTTCTGTGAGAAGTCTAGAACACATGCCCGCAGCATATCCTCAAGTATTTGATTGACCCTCTCAGTCTGTCCACTTGTTTGAGGATGATAGGCCGAACTGTGGAGCAATTTGGTACCCAAGGATTTATGAAGTTCTTCCCAAAACTTGGATACGAACTGAGGTCCACGATCCGACACTATAGTTTTTGGAATACCATGCAAACTGAGAATACGGCCAATATATAATGCTGCATAAGTGGCCACTGTATATTTGGCCCTGACGGGTAAGAAGTGGGCAATCTTTGTAAGTCGATCAACGATAACCCAAATAGAATCATACCCTTTGGCCGTCCTGGGCAGTCCCACAATAAAGTCCATACTTATGTCTTCCCATTTCCATGTTGGGATTGGCAAGGATTGTAATGGACCAGCAGTTTTCATGTGTATGGCCTTGACACGTCTGCAAGTGTCACACTTAGCCACATAGCGTGGAATTTCGATTTTCATCTTTGTCCACCAGTAATGTTGCTTCAAGTCGTGGTACATCTTAGTGCTTCCGGGATGAATAGAATAACGACTAAGATGTGCTTCATCAAGAATTTGCTGGCGGAGTTCTTCGTTCTTTGGCACTACTATGCGGGTTTTAAACCATATCACACCTTGATCATCTTCCTTGAAATATTTGGCTGTTCCAGCCCTTATCTTCTCCCGTATGTGCTTCATACCCAGATTATCCTTTTGAGTATCAATTATCCTTTGCAAAATGATCGACTCAAGCTTTAGCTGATTCAGAGTCCCTTGTTGGATCATCCCCAGGTTTAACTTTTCCATTTCCTGACACAAAGTGTTGTCAGAGGTCTTTACCATAAGACAGTGGCAGGAAGCCTTACGGCTTAGTGCATCTGCCACCACATTGGCTTTGCCTGAGTGATAATGGATCTCCAGTTCATAGTCCTTAATAAGCTCAAGCCATCGTCTTTGCCTTATATTTAATTTTGACTGGGTGAAAATGTACTTCAAGCTTTTATGATCCGTATATATATGACAGACATTTCCCAGCAAATAATGACGCCAAATTTTCAGGGCATGAACCACAGCAGCTAGCTCCAGATCATGAGTTGGGTAATGCTCTTCATGTCGGCGCAACTGCCTTGAAGCATATGCAATTACTCGGCCCTCTTGCATTAATACACAGCCGAGTCCACTGCCTGACGCATCACAATATACATCAAAAGGCTTGGTGATGTCCGGTTGAGCCAATACCGGAGCAGTGGTTAATAATGTCTTCAATTGCTCAAAGGCTTCATTACACTTAGAAGACCAATTGAACTTAATGTCATTCTTCAATAAACTTGTGATTGGCTTCACAAGCTTAGAAAAATCTGGTATGAATCTGCGATAATATCCAGCTAGTCCAAGAAAACTCCGGACTTGGTGAACAGTGGTTGGGGGTTTCCACTCCAGAATATCTTTGACTTTGCTAGGATCTACCGCAATTCCTTTGGCCGATAACACGTGCCCCAAAAATTGAATTTCCTCCAGCCAGAACGCGCACTTGCTGAACTTGGCATAAAGCTGATGTTCCCTCAGGCGCGTCAATACAATCCGTAGATGTTGAGCATGCTCCTCTTCATTTTTAGAATATATCAAGATATCATCGATGAAGACCACCACGAACTTGTCCAACTCGGGCATGAACACCGAGTTCATCAAATAGGTGAAGTGGGCAGGAGCATTTGTGAGCCCAAAAGACATTACCAAATACTCAAACAATCCGTACCGTGTAGTAAACGCGGTCTTCGGTATATCCTCGGGCCGAATACGGATTTGGTGATAGCCCGACCTGAGATCAATTTTGGAAAATACCCTCGCCCCAGTCAGTTGATCAAATAAGATGTCGATCCTTGGAAGAGGGTACTTATTCTTGATAGTGACCTCATTCAGGGGTCGATAATCCACGCACATTCGCAGGGTTTGATCCTTCTTCTTAACAAAAATGGCGGGACAACCCCATGGAGACGAGCTTGGCCGGATGAATCCCTTATTCAGTAGATCTTGTAATTGAATCTTCAATTCCGCCAACTCATTAGGGGGCATACGGTACGATCTTCGGGAGATGGGAGCCGTACCGGGATTTAACTCAATTACAAATTCTACATCTCTTTCAGGGGGCAGTCCAGGCAAATCTTCCAGAAATACATCTGGAAACTCACATACTACCGGAATATCCTTGATTTCCGGTACAATGGCTTCATATACTCTACCAGAAGTTTTGGCTGGATTGGTTACGGGGAGAGACAAAAGAATCTCTTCTTGATTATAGCTCAACCTGACGGTTCTGAGTTCAGTGTTGAGAATTGCCTTGTGTTGGGTTAACCAATTCATACCCAAAATTACATCTATATCCTGGCCTTTCGGAACAATCATGTTAGCAGGAAAGTTTCGTCCGGCCATTGTTACTGGCACTTCATAGGCCACTTCTCGAGTAAAAATATGTCCCCCGGGTGAATGAATTTTAAATCCCTCTTTTGATTCATGGCATGCAATGTGATGTTGCTCCACAAATTTCTTGCTAATGAATGTATGCGAAGCACCAGAATCAAAAAGAATAATTGCAGGGTGACTGGCCACGGGAAACGTACCCATCATCACCGGCTCTCCTTCCGGTGTAGTGGCCACTTGGGTGTAATATACACGCCCCGTCTTCTTTGTATTCCTCCCCACAGTATTTCCCTTGGGCTGAGTTGATTTCCCAGATCCTTACTGAGCATTGGATTGATTTTGCTTGGGATATGGGCAGTCTTTGATAAAATGTCCCGACTTGCCGCAGTTGAAACATCCGGTTGAAGAGCTGGGCAAAGCAGGGAATCGAGTGCCTGGGGCACCCAGCTGATTTGGGGAAGTGGGGGTATTGTTGGGGTGAATTATGATTGGCTGCTTGAAAGGGAATGCAGGTGGACGAGAAAAAGTGCGATTTTGGCTAGAAGGCCGGATGACAAACCGTTGCCTCTTCGCCTGGCCCTGAGTAGGCTTCTCACCACCGAATCCCTTGTTCTTCCCAGAACTTGCGTATTTTGCTTCAACAGATAAGGCTGTACTGACAGCCTTTCCATACGTGAGATCTATACATGTAGCCATCTTTCACTGCAACCGGTCATTTAGACCCCTCTTGAAGCAGTTCTTTTTCTTTAAATCAGTATTCACCTGGTCGATGGCATACTGCGACAGGTGATTAAACTTGTTGAGATACTGATTGACGGTATCTCCTCCTTGTTTCAACTTCATGAATTCTTCTTGTTTCATATGCAGCACACCTTCGGGTATGTAGTGCTCACGGAAGGCTGCTTTAAATTCTTCCCAAGTGATTTGATGGTTGACAGGTTGAATAGCCACAAAATTTCCCCACCAGGTACTGGCAGGGCCACGTAGTTGTTGCGCTGCGAATAATGGCTTCTGCATTTCTGAACAACGGAGAAGACCAAACTTTTGTTCAATAACCCGTATCCACTCGTCGGCTTCCAACGGGTCCTCTGCCTTGACGAATAGGGGTGGACGGGTTTCAGAGAAGTCCAGGTAGGTGGTTTCACGGGGGCCTTGCTGATAACCCCTTCCTGCCTGCTTCTGGAATTTCTGTTGACCCGCCATTTCCCTAAGGAAGCGGGTATTGTCTGCGGTGGCATTTACCAAGGCGGCAATCGCCTCGGCCAACGTGGGAGGAACCGGAGGTGGATTTGGGGTGACATCCCTTCCCCCAGAAGTTCCCGCTGCGTCCTGTCCTCGAGTCCTGGTCGGCATCTGAGGCAAAGAACATTTGAAGTAAACATAATATGCCAGAGAAACCTTCCATTTTACATTACTATAAAAAGTAATGATACAGACTCGATATTACATAACAGGACACATTACCCATTATACAAGAGTTCAACCTATTATACAATTTACTACTTCTACTTTTACAAGCTACACTACTACTCCTGCTTTTGATTGTTATTGGTAGCTTCATCGTCAGGGGTGGGAGACCATACGTCGACCAGCCTCAAAGAAGGAGGGGGCCTAAAAAGGTCTAATTCTCCACCAAGCGCTTCTCCCGCAGTATGCGAGGGTCTGGCTTCAGACCTGACGGGATCCGCAGGGACATTTGGGTGTAATTGCGAATACAGTACATGAACTTCTTCATGTAAAGTATTGCAATATACCTGCAAGTTATCAACAGCAACGCTAAGTTCGTTGACTCGTGCTCGAGCCTTTGCTTCCTTAGCTAAAGCTACCGAACGAGACTGCACTGCCCAATCAAGTGCCAAATCTCGGTCAGCTAGTTGATCTTGCAGGGTACGGATGTAACTTCTTAAATCATTTATTTGGTCACCGTCCGCAACCCATAGATTAGTCCTGCGCTGTAACTCCGCTTGGAGTTGATTCACGCGAGCTTCGAGATCACCAATAGGATCGTTGCTCCCGCTACTGCTGTTTTGCTCTTGCTCTCGTGGGGCAAGTTAATGCCGAGGCACACCGATGGGTCCAGTATGCTTACGTGCCATTTTCCTTGTACGCGGCGGCATTTGCTAAGGGGAAAATTTATTAGTATAATTCTTAGCATGATGCATGAATAAGTACAGAATCAACCTTAGTCGATTCAACCTTCTATACATTGCACTCTTCCTATCTGGTCCTTGAAATAAACTCTTCAGAAATACTTAGGTAAGAAGAGAAGCAATTTTCTAGATAAGTCTTAGAAAATCCTTTTGAAGATGCCACATAATATCTGTCAAGAAGGGCTACGCTCCGATACCAGCTGTGACGGAACCTCCCAAGTAATTAGGCCCACCTACAGTTGTCCTTGTCCAACGGACCTCAGACAACCCTATAGGTGCCCCGGAACTACTTGACAAGCTCGGTATCTTTCCTTACCTTTCCAGGAACGTCTCACCCGTCTTGCAGACATTACAGAACATCGGAGATAAAGAAATGCGGAAGCGATTACATAACTTACATTTATTAAAAAGTAAGATCATGTTGTTTATTACAGACCAGGAATATATAACGAGTGCAGAGTAATCTTATTACACATACCAAGGGAGGCAAAAACTCCTCCCGACAGTTATTACACAAGAAGTCTTAATGGAGGATCCTTTCCTCCCGCACTTCATTCTTGCTTATCTTCATTAGGAACCACCTTGGTACAGAAGCAACAGAACTCTGCTGCTTCCTCACCTAAAAACAACAAGGGGATAAACCCTGAGTATGGAATTACTCAGCAAGTCTTACCCGACTAAGGAAAAGACTCTCAAGGGTATGTTGGGTAAATGGGAATCAAGGAGAGGCTTTAGCAAGAATCAACTTAGATACTTTTGCAGAAATAGCTTACTAAGGTGAGTCCTTACTTTCAATCTTTTAATGCCATGTTAAGTATTAATAGACTCTGTTTGCCTCTAGTCTAATTTCATCATTTCATCAGTACAACATCATTTTTATCCATACTGTTCACATCCTGACTCTAGGTTGCAGGGAAGTGACCAAGTCTTCATAACCGCGAAGGTACGGCGATCCGAATCGATTATACTCAGCTGAGGATCTCCAATCACACAACATTTGTAGCACTTAACCCTTGCACATGTCAACCCGCCACCGGGGTTCTTAAGACCAGATCAGGTTCACGCAAACCGAGAGCACAGATACACCACCGTCCAGCCTCTTGCCACGGTGGGTACACGCTACTCCCGCCACCGCTCCACGCCCATTTCGTGTTATCTTATTCTGGCCTTAGTCTGCCCGAGGCAAGGCTTACCCATGACGAGGCATGTGACCAGTTAAAGGGCCCTCGATCAGCACGCCTACATACACGTTCAATCCTTAATCAACCTGGGTAGAACATCACCTGTTCCTAACCCAAGTCTCGATTTAAGTACTTCCATCCTTAGGATTGTTTCTGTTCCTTAGGATGAAAAGAGCATCACAGGGAACTTTGCAGTAAGATCCCACCATTGCTCCAAAAGAAAATATTCTTGCAGGTAGAAGTCATCTTTCCTCAGGATAACCCCTGAGCTAGGCAGTACAGCAAAAGACAACCTCTATCCACAAGACCTAAGCAGGGCTAAGCATTTTTGTAAAACAATTTTGATACTTCACCAGAAGTATCCATAAAGGTGTGGATATCAAGGAAAGCAATGCATCAAAAGGTTCCAAGCAATTCCTATGAACTTAATGCACATTTCACTTGACTTAAGATGTGCGAAAAGTATTTAAAAACACAAGGAAAGGGGTTGCATGCACCGGGCTTGCCTTCGTTAACAGGTGAGTCTGACTCGGATCCGCAAATATCAAAGTAGAAGCAGTTGCCTGCTTGAGAATCCGAGGGTGGTGGTGTCCTCTCTTCGGTGACTTCTACTTCTTCTTCACGTTCTAATCATAACCATACAGATGTATAAGAATGGATGCCATGGGATGCTCATGAGGGTGCAAAGATAATATAAACTTATTATCTAAGTCTTGAATACAACTTTCCTTTACGGTACTCCAAGAACTTAGGGGGGGGGGGGTGTTTTGGGGTTTGGTGATCAAACAAAGTCCAAATCAACCCAAACTCTATCCAAGGCCTCTAAATAATATGAGGAGCTCATATAAAAATTTTGAGCATTTTTGGGATTACCATTTATCTTTTAAAAATCCTTAACTAATACTTTAACTACTTTAAATGCCCTAAAATTTCTTATTTCCACTAAAAATCACAAAACTATTTTTATTAAATTCTAGGGAAAATAACAAGCCTAGGAAAATTGGTTTCACAATTTTACCATTTTTCTATATTTTTTTATAATTGTTTTGGCTCTGGAAATAAAAGAAAAAGGAAACCAGTGAATAGTACTGGGCTGATTTCAGCCCAGCGGCCCAGTTCAATGAGGAAAGCGCGCGCGTGCGCCCGCGCCCTGGCGACCTTGCAAAAAGAGCCTTGGAGTTTCGGTTAATCAGAACGGGCGTCAAACACTATTTAACAGAGTCACTGACGTTTATAGATAGACCCCTGCACTTCCATCTATTCTTGGTTTGAGGTCCCCGACGGCGTTCACGCCCAGCCGAGCTCCGGCGAGCACCTACGCCGGCCGATTTACCTAAGGATTGATGCCCTACTTCGGTCGAAACCGAATTTACGCCCCAACCATCGATTTCCCTAAGTTAATTGCATAATTGGTGAACTAATTCGGTCTGGCCACGGAGGGCGCGCAGATGAATCAAAGATCCATGCGTTCCCGATGGTCAGTGGACTCCTAGCCTAATTGGACGGGTCAGTAAGCATCACAGACACGTGAAGAGACTTAAACGAAGCAGAGGGAGGGTTGGACTGACCGGGAAAAGGGCTGGCGACGATGAAGCTTGTTTCACGGTGGCAGAAAGAGATTTGGGGAAAACGCAAATTCGAGCTCGCTGGTGGATGATTGTGGCTGATTAGTGGTGGCTGGTTAGCTGACGACCTCGTGGAGCTAGTCACGGGCTCAATTTATAGGAAGGCAAGGCGGTGGCCAGTGAATTTTGGGAGGACGCGCGGCGGCCGGAAATGAAGAAGAAGACGGTTGCAGTGAATACGTGTTCCACGACGTGGCAGTAACTCTGGTGATCGACGGGAAGCTAGAGGAGGTCACGGCGATGCGGTGGAAAGGCTAAGCCACGCGGCGTACGGCTGGGAGGCGGCGGTCACCGGTGAGTAAATCCGTTCAGCCGCAAAGAGGAAGAGAGAGCCACGGGGAGTCACCGGAGTGATCTCCAGCTCACCGGCGGTGATCTCCAGGCATTGTCCACTGACCCTGAGCACTAGTCGGGCCGGCAATCACACGAATCGCGGCGACAATCGGTCGCCGACGGTGAGATTCTTCTGCCGCGGCTGATCTGATCCGGTTGGCTACTGTACCATGGGGAGATAGTCTTCAGTCTATGTGACAGACCAAGTTGGAGCCCAGTTTTCTCAAATTTTTATGTGAAACCTAAGCCAACTTTCTGTAGTAAAGTTGTAGAGCTATAATCCATCTATAACTTTGCTACAATGTGCTCCCACAAAAAGTCACTGGATCCCATTCAAAATCGAGCTCAAAGTTCATCTCATAACACTGTTATTCTGAATTTCAGACCTCTGGTAGTCTGACAGTCCAACTTCAGGCTCAATTATCTCTAAATTTCTCTTAACAACTATGATTTCCTTCTTAAGCAAAGTTGTTCTCCTATGTTTGGTCTTCAACTTTGATGTGGTGACCTAATATAAATTCTCACTATTTTGAAAGCTACACAGCCCCAAAGTTGGGCCTATAACCCTGATTTCAGACTTAGCATAGGAATCAAAATTGGGGTCCTTTTTGCAAATGAGTCCAAAACTTAGGGTTTGGCTTGTAAATTCACATATATGTGACCCAAATGACTTAAGATACTTATTTGACTTGGTTTTTGCACTTTAGCCCAAAAGTGGACTAATTTTGCACATAGGTCCCTAGGGTTTGGTTTTAGGGTTTTCCAGGGTTCTAATTGAGATTCTTGATGTCCCAGGGGCATAAATGTGATTCCACTTTGTTTTTGGGGATATTTTATGACTCTTTCCCTAAAGTCTTTAGGTTTTCTCATCATGGATTAGGTCTTGCCCCTCTGAGCCTGATTAAGGGTTAGGTCCCCTATCCAGGGTCCTATTTGCAAAAACACTTTAAACAATACAACTTGTTTGAAATTTTTACCTAGTGAATGCACTCTAGGTGTATCAAACATATGCAATGTCAATGCTTATGATGCCATGCTCAAGTTTTAGTTATAATAACACCAGGGGTGTTACACGGACCACCCCAGGAGACAAGCATCGCTTCTCTAGTTCCAGACCCCAGGTTGTCGGATGCACAGGACTTATAGTTCCAAGTACTTGGGCATCCATCATGGAGCGGTGGAGTGTGCAGGATTTCGAGTACGGAACCATGCTAATCGGCCACACAGGCTCCGAACCACCCCGTGGAACGGACACCCGTTCTTTAGAACCGGCCCCCAAGCTTTTTCCCTGTTTTTTGTAAGGTACTTCTGAGTATTATTTATAAAGCAGTATTTGACACTTATGTATGCATCGATCGTTCGTGCTGTGTGAGGTGTCACGCTATTGACTCCCCTTGGTATCTAGCCCCCCGCCTGGGATGCAGGCTTGACGTGTCGAGATTGGATTCCAGTGCGTCTGAAAGAGTTGTCAACAATTCTTGGGAGGCAGCTTCGTCGAGACCCGAATCTGCACACAGCTTTAGCTAAGGCGCGTTAGCAGTACACCCGTAGGACCCGCCATTTGACACTAGCCATCCTTTGATACATGCTCGGGACTTGCAGGGTCTAGCCTGAGGGAGCAAAGTTGTGCGTCCGGACCCCTGGATGGTGGTTCTAGGTACTAGGACACCTGTCGCAGGGTGGTGGAATGTGCAGGCCCATGGTACGGGACCAGGCTGAGCCGCTACACGGCTCCAAACCACCCCAGGAGGCATGTATCTTTTTCCTAGTTCCAGACCCCAGGTTGCGGACCCACAGGACTTATAGCTCTAAGTACTAGAGTACCCTTCACGGAGCGGCGGAGTGTGCAGGGTTCTGGGTACGAAACCAGGCTAACTGGCCACACAGGCTCCGGACCACCCCATGGAACGGGCTCCTGTTCTTCAGAGCCGCTCCCCAGGCGGTCGGGCCCTCCTGCTTTCGCATAGAGGTCCTAAGCCGCAAGCCTGGCTATTTAATTCAGATGTCATCATGCCCGATAGTATGGGAACTGGTTGGGTGGGTTAGCTAAAATATAATCTGGTTACTGGAGGAGAAGACCTTGGGGCAGTAGGATAATATTATCATAGAGGTACATCTGAGAGGGTAGCTTTCTTTCATAACTTATCATGCATGGGTGCGGACCAACAGGCTGGGTTTATGGGGACAGACCCCACCGGGTTGGCGTGCTCGTATGCGCTACCTAGTTACAAAAGAGAAAAAAACTTCGACCCCTCAGACTTGCTCTATAGATAAAAACTTACAGAGATATTTCGGCTCGAGGGGAGGCACTCCTTCAGTCGTAGCTAGGTAGTTGCCCTCGGGTCGGGGGATTCCCATTATCATGAAGGGTCCTTCCCGGCTGGGGGAGTGTTACGGAGCCCTAATTTGGTCTGGTACTTCCATAAGATTAGGTCCCGACCCTGGGTCCCCATCTGCGTTCGACGAAGGAGGCCCTGCCTTTGGCTGTGGTCATTCCTGGATGAACCTGTCAGAAACCTGGATCCGTGGGGAGTCCAGATGGGTTTTCGGAGGAAGGCGGGCTTCAGCTCCGTAGGCCGGGGGACATGGGGTCCTGCTGGTGGTCCGTTTAGTCGTCGCCATCGGAGTGGGAGTCTTTTGCGAAGACGTCCTTTAGGTCCCCCTCGGGCGACTGGTACCCGAGGTCTTGCTCAGTCGCGGCTACCTCGTCATCATCGACCTTTTCCTTGCCAGGGCGGCGACGAGGCGGGGAGCCGTCCTTCGAAGACTGCTCACGCCGCTCGCTGACGCACTTGCTGACGTACCTTGTGAGATCAATGATCTCGCGACACTCCACGGCACTGTGGCGACCATTGGGGTGTACAGGGCATGAGCCGCTGCTACCCCTTTGTGGCCGTGGGCGCTTGTTGCGGTCGCCTCGGCCCCCGGTCGCAGCTGCAATGACTAGCACGGTTGACTACGGCCTTTGGTAGTCGCGGCCCTTCTTTTTCTTTTTGCCGTCCCGGGGGGCGGCGCTCGAGCCACCTGTCTGGGCGACTCTACCTTGTGGGGCCGAGTGCCATGCACGGCCCTCGGCGGCTCTGGCGCATTTGTCAGCCAGAGCGAAGAGCGTGGGACGGTCTCCACGTCGTGTGTGGCCAGCTTCTCCAACATTTTCTTATCACGTACCCCCTGACGGAAGGCTGTGATGATGGAGGCATCGGAAATACGAGGAATAGTACCTCGTACCTTGGTGAAGCGGGAGATAAACGTCCGGAGGGTCTCCCCGGGCTCCTGCCTTACTGCGTGTAGGTGGGCCTCCACGCCATGCTGTTGGTAAGCGCTGGCGAAGTTTGCAACGAACCGTGCACAGAGCTCTTCCCAGGTGTAGATTGACCCTGGGGCGAGGTTCATGAGCCAAGTCCGGGCAGGCCCAGACAGGGCGACATGAAAATACGTTGCCATCACCGTGGTGTTTCCACCTACTGCCGTGATGGCGGTCACGTACACCTGCAGGAACTCCGACGGATTTGATGTTTCATCGTATTTTTCCGGCAGGTGCGGCCGGAACTTGGGCAGCCATGAGCCGCGCGTAGATGGTCTGCGAGGGCGGCGCAGCCCATGCCGGCCAAGGGGACACCCGTTTGGGACCGGGCGCCCATTGGTGTCTGTGGTGCTTCCGCAGCGAAATCTCGGTCAAGGTTCCGACCCTCAATGTTTTGTCGGCGCTCCCGTGCCCTCTCCAAAGAGATCCGGGCGTCCTCCCCCGTACGCCTACGATTGAGCTCTGCCCGGAGGTCGTCGGTCTGTGCTCCTCTTACGGAGGGCGAGCACACAGACACCGTCGCCTCGCGTTGACGTCGGGATGACCGAGGCCTAGACCTGGTCGAAGTGGAATGCGCCATGCCGAGTAGCCGGTCGACGTCGTCACGCCACTGTTTCATAGCCCCTAGCGAGGCTGTGGAGCTATGGGGGTGGCGTAGCAACTCTTTGGCTGTAGACAATGCCGTGGGCGCTGCCCTCGACAGAGTCCGGGACGCCTGAGCTGGCGTGTGTTGTTGTACGGCAGCAGTCCTAGAGTCAGGGCGATCGGGTACTTGTGGTGCAGAGGATGCTACCTCTTGCTCCATCGCGGAATCCTCTGATGCCCCGGCTCGGTGCTCGATGATCTGCACCATCATGCTAAGCAAGAAAACAAGCAAAAACTTGAAGCCTAGTCTCCTACCTGGTGCGCCAAATGTCGGAGAGGAAATCTCCCCGGCCGGGTGGTGGATTGCACCCGCCCTAGATCCTAAAAAGAGGAGGGGCCTAAGCGTTTTGCTTGTTACGAGACTGGTGGATCAGCCACGGGAGCACGCAAGGGTTTAGAGTGGTTTGGGCCACCGGAGCGTAATACCCTACTCCACTGTGTGATGTATTGCTTTGGGAGCTTGTATGAACTTGTGAGTGTCTGCCTAAGATTGTGTGTCCTTATAACGCCGCATGCCTCTCCTTTTATAGCCTAAGGGGGGCATGCACAAAGGTACTGAACCCCGACATGTGGGCCCAAGGGCTTAACGAATATTGTACTTGGAGCCACGAACGTTTGCTACTGAGGCGATCTTCTAGCGCTCTGACACCCGAGATCTTCATATCCTTGGCGTGCAGGGGAGGCTTCTTGTAGAAGGGATGATGATTATGGTGCACCGCTCGGTACGGGCGCACTGTTTGCCAGCTGACTGGTCAGACGCGTCGTCTGCTGGATGACCCTGACGTCGCCTGCCATTGGATTGGACAGGACGCATTAAATGCTGGGAGGGCGCGTCGCTTGCTAGTGTGGTGGCAGGCGGCGCGTCCTTTCAGCAATAAGTGTAGAGGGCGCTCGGCTGAGTGGGCTTTATGCCAGGCTTGGTCCGCTGGTTTATGCGTCGGGCCACAAGCCACGCGACAGCAGTGGGCAGCGCAGGACAAGGTCTGGACACGTGTCAGCACCGGACCCCTACTTTTACCGAGGTCCTCCCCGTCTCGAGACCCTGCTAGTGCTGAGGCCTTCCAGGGGATCCGGCATACCTTCTTGGGGTCCCGGATTAGTATGTATAGGGGTCCGGTGTCTTCCTGAGGGGGTCCGGTTCTAGCGACGAACACCGGGATATACTCCCTTTCCTTGCCACGCGGCGTTCCTGGACCTGTCCCTTGGGCACCATCCTCCTCGTGGCTCTGAGGCATTGCACGGGTGCGGCGCCTTTATGCAGTAGCAGAAGGAACCCCTGATTGAGGGTACTGACAATGTTCTACTGGTTAAACATCTTTACCTAGTGTTTCTCGCCCTTCTTCCATCAGGGCATGAGTTCGAACCCCACCTCTTCCATTGTTTTTAACATTTTACGCTGATTTAATCAAATGGGTCCATGGGCTAACGGGCATGTCGGCGTTCCGAGACCGGGGGGTCCCTGAGCCGACGAGTGAATGTCGCTGCGTGCCCCAGCCCAGATGGGTCGAGCGCGAGGGCGAGCGCGAAGGGGGGAGAGCGAGGCAGCCGGAGACCAGCGTGAGAGAGGTGGGAATCCCGCGGGCCGCGGCCTTCGTGTTCGTCCCGCGCCCAGGTCGGGTGCGCTTGCAGTAGGGGGTTACAAGCGTCCACGCGGGAGAGGGAGCGAGCGGCCTCCAGCGAGCGCCTGTCTCGTCCTCGTCCCCGCGCGGCCAACCCTCTCTAAGAGGTCCCTGGTCCTCCCTTTTATAGGCGCAAGGAGAGGATCCAGGTGTACAATGGGGGGTGTAGCAGAGTGCTACGTGTCTAGCGGAGGAGAGCTAGCGCCCTAAGTACATGCCGTTGTGGCAGCCGAAGAGATTTTGGCACCCAGCTGGTGTGATGTCGTGGCCGTCGGAGGAGCGACGGAGCCTGGCGGAGGGACAGCTGTTGGAGCGGTTGAATCCTTGCTGACGTCCTCTTGCTTCCGTAAGGGGGCTGAGAGCCGCCGTCGTCACAGAGTATGCAGGGTGCCATCATTGCCTATCTGGCGGAGCGAGCCAGATGGGACGCCGGTCTTGTTCCCTGCGGCCCGAGTCAGCTCGGGGTAGGGTGATGATGGCGCCTCCTGTTGACGTGGCTGGTCTGCGCCCTAGGTTGGGCGATGTGGAAGCTCCTCCGAAGCCGAGGTCGAGTCTATCTTCCGTGGCTGAGGTCGGGTCCGAGCCCCAGGTTCGGGCGAGGCGGAGATTGCCGGCTGGTGCCGGGGCGGAGTCCGAGCCCTGGGGTCAGGCGAAGCGGAGTTCGTCGTCTTCTGGGGCCGAGCCCAAGTCCGAGCCCTAGCTCGGGCGAGGCGGAGATCGTCGTCTTCTGGGACTTAGCCCGAGTCCGAGCCCTGGGTCGGGCGAGGCGGATATCGTCGTCTTCTGGGACTTAGCCCGAGTCCGAGCCCTGGGTCGGGCGGAGTTCGCCGTCTTCTGGGACTTAGCCCGAGTCTGAGCCCTGGGTCGGGCGGAGTTCGCCGTCTTCCGGGACTTAGCCCGAGTCCGAGCCCTGGGTCGGGCGGAGTTCGTCGTCTTCCGGGACTTAGCCCGAGTCCGAGCCCTGGGTCGGGCGGAGCAGAGTTCGCCGTCTTCCGGGACTTAGCCCGAGTCCGAGCCCTGGGGTCGGGCGAAGCGGAGCTTCCTATGGTACCTTCGGCAGGGCCTGACTGCCTGTCAGTCTCACTCTGTCAAGTGGCACCACAGTCGGAGTGGCGCAGGCGGCGCTGTCCTTCTGTCAGGCCGGTCAGTGGAGCGGCGAAGTGACGGCGGTCACTTCGGCTCTGCCGGCTGGGGGGCGCGCGTCAGGATAAAGGTGTCAAGCCACCTTTGCATTAAATGCTCCTGCGGTTTGGTCGGTCGGTGCGGCGATTTGGTCAGGGTTGCTTCTTGGCGAAGACAGGGCCTCGGGCAAGCCGGAAATATGTCCGCCGCTGGAGGGGGGCCTCGGGCGAGACGGAAATCCTCCGGGGTCGGCTGCCCTTGTCCGAGGCTAGGCTCGTGCGAGGCGTGATCGAGTCCCTCGAATGGACTGATCCCTGACTTAATCGCACCCATCAGGCCTTTGCAGCTTTATGCTGATGGGGGTTACCAGCTGAGAATTAGGAGCCTTGAGGGTACCCCTAATTATGGTCCCCGACAGTAGCCCCCGAGCCTCGAAGGGAGTGTTAGCACTCGCTTGGAGGCTTTCGTCGCACTTTTTTTGCAAGGGGACCAGCCTTTCTCGGTTGCGTTTTGTTCCGGTGGGTGCGCGCGAGCGCACCCGCCGGGTGTAGCCCCCGAGGCCTCGGAGGAGTGGTTTCACTCCTTCGAGGTCTTAATGCCTCGCGTAATGCTTCGGCTGGTCTGGTCGTTCCCTCATGCGAGCTGGCCGTAGCCCGGGTGTACGGTCGGGTCCCAAGTTCTCGGGCTGGTATGTTGACGCTGTCAACGGTTCGGCCGGAGCTGGGTTTGCGAGAGCAGCCCCCGAGCCTCTGCACAGGGCGAGAGGGCGATCAGGGACAGACTCGGCTTTTTTACATACGCCCCTGCATTGCCTTTCCGCAAGGAGGAGGGGGGAAAGCACCATGTTGCCCTCGATGGGCGCCAAACATGGTGTCTCCGGTGAGCTGCAAGCGGGTGATCCGAGTGGACGTCTGTGCCCCATTCGTTAGGGGTCGGCTAGGGGCCCAGAGGCACGCCCAAAAGTACCTGCGGGTGATCTGCCAGACCCGGTCCCCTGGCGACGGGGTCCGAGGGCTCGATGCCTCCCTCTGATGGGATTCCGTTACAAGATCGTTCCCGCCGGTCTCGGAAATGTCCTAGGGTACCTCAGGAGCGCAGCCCGAGCCTTGGTTATGTATCGAACGTACCCATGGTCATCCCTCGCTCGGCGTCTGAGGCGGCTGTGAACCCTTCGGGGGCCAGCCTTCGAACCCCTGATCAGTAGTGGGCGCGGAGCCCGAGTGGCCTGAGGCGGTCGTTGAACCCTTCCGAGGGGCCGGCCTTCGAACCTCTGACCAGTAGTGGGTGTAGGGCCCACGTGATCTGAGGCGGCTGTCGAACCTTCCGAGGGGCTAGCCTTCGAACCTCTGATCAGTAGGGAGGCTCGGGGCCTGGTTCCTTCACGGGGAAGGATCCTTTTCGGGGTATCCCCCTTTCCTGGTCCCTGTTGCAAGAGAGAGAAAGAGGAAAAAAGGAAAAGGATACGAAATCGAACGACGCGGCGTACCTCTTTTGACGCGGTCATTATGGCGAAGGCGAAGCGTCGCTCGCTTCTCCTGCCAAAGGCGCCGCCTGTCCCGCCGCGGAGTTAATGCGACGGGGCGAGTAGAATCATGCCATTGGCACGCTCTACCTGCCCATTCGTCATGGGATGAGCCACGGCGGCCCAGTCCACCCGGATGTGGTGATCCTCGCAGAAGTCCAGGAACTTTCTGCCAGTGAACTGGGTGCCGTTGTCGGTGATGATGGAGTTCGGGACCCCGAAGCGATGGATGATGTTGGTGAAGAACGCCACCGCCTGCTCGGACCTGATGCTGTTCAGGGGTCGGACCTCGATCCACTTGGAGAATTTGTCGATGGCGACCAGCAGGTGCGTGTAGCCCCCGGGTGCCTTCTGTAAGGGGCCGACGAGATCCAGACCCCACACAGCAAAAGGCCAGGTGATGGGTATCGTCTGCAGAGCCTGAGCGGGCAGGTGGGTCTGCCTTGCGTAGAATTGACACCCTTCGCAGGTGCGGACAATTCTAGTGGCGTCGGCCACCGCCGTCGGCCAGTAGAAGCCTTGCTGGAAAGCATTCCCGACAAGGGCTCGAGGCGCTGCGTGATGGCCGCAAGCCCCCGAGTGTATCTCTCGCAGGAGTTCCTGACCTTCGGCGATGGAGATGCATCGCTGGAGGATGCCGGAGGGGCTGCGGTGGTAGAGCTCCTTTCCATCTCCCAGCAAGACGAACGACTTGGCGCGCCGCGCCAACCGCCGAGCCTCGGCTCGGTCGAGGGGTAGCTCTCCTCGGTGGAGATATTGCAGGTACGGGGTCTGCCAGTTCCGATTAGGCGTGACCCCGCTTCGCTCCTCCTCGACGCGCAGTGCCTCACCCTCGGGGGCCGAGGGTACCTCGGACTGAGCCAAGGGCGCCTCGGGTCGAGCCGAGGGTGCCTCGGACTGAGCCGAGGGTACCTCGGGCTCGGACGTGTTGTCGATCTTGACGGAGGGTTGATGCAGGTCTCGGGAGAAGACGTCCGGGGGAACCGTTGTTCGCCCCGAGGCTACTTTAGCCAGCTTGTCCGTAGTCTCGTTGTAGCGCCGGGCGATGTGGTTGAGCTCGAGCCCGTAGAACTTGTCTTCCAGGCGCCGAACCTCATCGCAGTAGGCCTCCATCTTCGGGTCGCGGCAATGGGAGTTCTTCATGACTTGGTCCATGACGAGCTGCGAGTCACCGCGAGCGTCGAGGCATCGGACCCCTAGCTCGATGGCGATCCACAACCCATTGACCAGAGCCTCATACTCGGCCACATTGTTGGACGCCGGGAAATGGAGGCGTAGCACGTAGCGTAGGTGCTTCCCGAGGGGCAAGATGAAGGGTAGGCCTGCGCCGGCTCCTGTCTTCATCAGCGACCCGTCGAAGAACATAGTCCAGAGTTCCGGCTGGATCGGAACTGTTGGGAGCTGGGTGTCGACCCATTCAGCCACGAAGTCTGCCAAGACCTGGGACTTGATGGCCTTCCGAGGAGCGAACGAGATTGTTTCGCCCATGATTTCCACCGCCCACTTTGCAATCCTACCCGAGGCCTCACGGCACTGGATGATCTCCCCCAGGGGGAAGGATGACACCACAGTTACCGGATGAGACTCGAAGTAGTGTCGCAGCTTCCGTCGCGTTAGGATCACCGCGTACAGCAGCTTCTGAACTTGTGGGTAGCGGATCTTGGTTTCGGACAGTACCTCACTGACAAAGTAGACTGGCCTCTGAACGGGCAATGCATGCCCCTCTTCTTGCCTCTCGACCACAATCTCGACGCTAACCACCTGAGTGGTTGCGGCGACGTAGACCAGGAGGGCTTCTCCGGCAGCTGGGGGCACCAAGATAGGCGCCTTTGTGAGGAGCGCCTTCAGGTTCCCGAGGGCTTCCTCAGCCTCAGGGGTCCAAGTGAAGCACTCGGCCTTCCTTTAGAGGCGGTACAGAGGTAGACCTCTTTCGCCGAGGCGTGAGATGAAACGGCTCAGAGCCGCGAGGCATCCCATGACCCTTTGTACGCCTTTTAAGTCCTTGATGGGCCCCATGCTGGTGATGGCTGCGATCTTCTCTGGGTTGGCTTCGATGCCCCGCTCGGAGACGATGAATCCCAAGAGCATGCCTCGGGGTACCCCGAAAACACACTTTTCGGGATTGAGCTTGACGCCTTTCGCCTTGAGACATCGGAATGTCGCTTCAAGGTCGGAAAGGAGGTCGGAGGCTTTCCTCGTCTTGACTACGATGTCATCGACGTAGGCCTCGACCGTGCGGCCAATGTGTTCGCCGAACACATGGTTCATGCACCGCTGGTACGTCGCGCCCGCATTCCTCAAGCCGAACGGCATGGTGACATAGCAGTACATGCCGAAGGGTGTGATGAAAGAAGTCGCGAGCTGGTCAGACTCTTTCATCCTGATTTGATGATACCCTGAGTAGGCATCGAGGAAAGACAGGGTTTCGCACCCAGCAGTGGAATCCACGATTTGATCGATGCGAGGCAGAGGGTAGGGAACCTTCGGACATGCTTTGTTGAGACCAGTGTAGTCTACACACATCCGCCATTTCCCCCCTTTCTTTCTCACAAGCACAGGGTTGGCAAGCCATTCGGGATGGAATACCTCTTTGATGAACCCTGCCGCGATTAGCTTGTGGATCTCCTCGCCTATGGCTCTGCGCTTCTCCTCGTCGAATCGGCGTAGAGGCTGCTTGATGGGTCGGGCTCCGGCTCAGATGTCCAGCGAGTGCTCGGCGACATCCCTCGGTATGCCGGGCATGTCCGAGGGACTCCACGCGAAGACATCGGCGTTCGCGCGGAGAAAGTCGACGAGCACTGCTTCCTATTTGGGGTCGAGCCCGGAGCCGATCCGGATCTGCTTGGAGGCGTCGCCGCTGGGGTCGAGGGGGACAGACTTAACCGTCTCCGCTGGCTCAAAGTTGCCGGCGTGACGCTTCACGTCTGGCACCTCCTTAGAGAGGCTTTCCAGGTCGGCGATGAGGGCCTCGGACTCGGCGAGGGCCTCGGCGTACTCCACGCACTCCACGTCGCATTCGAACGCGTGTTTGTACGTGGGGCCGACGGTGATGACCCCGTTGGGGCCCGGCATCTTGAGCTTCAGGTAGGTGTAGTTGGGGACGGCCATGAACTTCGCGTAGCATGGTCTTCCCAGTACCGCGTGGTAGGTTCCTCGGAACCCGACCACCTCGAACGTCAGGGTCTCCCTTCGGAAGTTGGAGGGTGTTCCGAAGCAGACAGGAAGGTTGAGTTGTCCGAGGGGCTGGACGCGCTTCCCGGGAATGATCCCATGGAAGGGCGCAGCGCCTGCTCGGACGAAGGACAGATCGTCACGCAGGAGTCCGAGGGTCTCGGCGTAGATGATGTTGAGGCTGCTGCCTCCGTCCATGAGGACCTTGGTGAGCCTAACGTCGCTGATGACGGGGTCGACGACGAGAGGGTATTTCCCCAGGCTCGGCACATGGTCGGGGTGATCGGCTTGGTCGAAGGTGATGGGCTTGTCGGACCAGTCTAGATAGACTGGCGCCGCCACCTTCACCGAGCAGACCTCCCGGCGCTCTTGCTTGCGGTGCCGAGCCGAGGCATTCGCCGCTTGCCCACCGTAGATCATGAAGCACTCGCGGACCTCGGGGAACTCTCCTGCTTGGTGATCTTCCTTCTTATCGTCGTCGCGGGCCCTGCCACCCTCCGCAGGTGGCCCGGCCCTGTGGAAGTGGCGCCGAAGCATGACGCACTCCTCAAGGGTGTGCTTGACGGGCCCCTGGTGATAGGGGCATGGCTCCTTGAGCGTCTTGTCGAAGAGGTTGGCACCTCCGGGGGGTTTCCGAGGGTTCTTGTACTCGGCGGCGGCGACAAGGTCCGCGTCGGCGGCGTCGCGCTTCCCTTGCGACTTCTTCTTGCCCTTCTTCTTGGCGCCACACTGAGTTGACGCCTCGGGAGCATCTTCCGATGGGCGGCCCTGGGGCTGCTTGTCCTTTCGGAAGATAGCCTCGACCGCCTCCTGACCGGAGGCGAACTTGGTGGCGATGTCCATCAGCTCGCTCGCCCTGGTGGGGGTCTTGCGACCCAGCTTGCTCACCAGGTCACGGCAGGTGGTGCTGGCGAGGAACGCGCCGATGACATCCGAGTCGGTGATGTTGGGCAGCTCGGTGCGCTGCTTCGAGAATCGCCGGATGTAGTCCCGGAGAGACTCTCCCGGCTGCTGTCGGCAGCTTCGGAGGTCCCAGGAATTCCCGGGGCGCACGTAAGTGCCCTGGAAATTGCCGGCGAAAGCTTGGACTAGGTCGTCCCAGTTGGAGATCTGCCCCGGAGGCAGGTGCTCCAACCAGGCGCGAGCAGTGTCGGAGAGGAACAGGGGGAGGTTGCGGACGATGAGGTTGTCATCGTCCGTTCCACCCAGTTGGCAGGCCAGACGGTAGTCCACGAGCCACAGTTCCGGTCTCGTCTCCCCCGAGTACTTTGTGATAGTAGTCGGGGGTCGGAACCGGGTCGGGAACGGCGCCTGTCGGATGGCTCGGCTGAAGGCTTGCGGACCGGGCGGTTCGGGCGAGGGACTCCGATCCTCCCCGCTGTCGTAGCGTCCCCCACGCCTGGGGTGGTAGCCTCGGCGCACCCTCTCATCGAGGTGGGCCCGACGGTCGCGGTGATGGTGCTCGTTGCCGAGGCGACCCGGGGCCGCAAGCGCGGTGTTGCGCGTGCGCCCGGTGTGGACCGAGGCTTCCCGCATGAATCGGGAAGTCGCGGCATGAGGTTCCGAGGGGTGCCCCTGCCTTCGGGAGGCGGAGCTCTCGGCCCGTCGGACCGTGGCGCCTTCCAGGAGATTCTTGAGCTCTCCCTGGATTCGCCGCCCCTCGGTGGTTGATGGCTCCGGCATCGCGCGAAGAAGCATTGCTGCTGCCGCCAGGTTCTGGCCGACCCCACTGGATGCGGGTGGTGGCCTGACCCTGGCGTCGTCGGTGATGCGGTGCTGGAAGCCCTGGGGTAGATGACGTATTTCTCCGGCCGGGGGTTGGCCCGCCCATGCCTGCCCGACGTCCCGGCGGATCGGCTCAAGCGCTCCTGCTCCCCCGTCGAGCCTGGCCTGCACCCCGCGGATTTGCTCGAGCTGTGGGTCATGCCCCCCCGCCTGAACGGGGACCACAGCTAGCTCCCGTGGGATGTCAACGCGAGGCACCGGCCTAGGGAGGTCACCGTCCTCCGGCATGCCGAGATGGTTGCCTTCGGAGGGACCCCCTAGATCGACGTGGAAGCATTCGCGACTTGGGCCGCAGTCCTCGTCGCCGAGGCTACGGCTACCGTCGGAACAGTCGGAAAGGCAGTAGTCGCATGCGGTCATGAAGTCCCGCATGGCACTGGGGTTGCCAAGTCCAGAGAAATCCCAACAGATGCTGGGTTCGCCGTCTTCCTCGGACCCAGAGGGCCCGTAGGTCGAGACGTCCGTCAGCCGGTCCCAAGGTGACCGCATACGAAACCCCAGAGGGTTTGGACTTGCCTCTACAAGAGCACCCGCCAAAGCGAAGCCGCTAGGCGGGTCGAGGCTGAATCCAAAAGACGTGGGATGGGAATCGGTCGGTACCTTTTGGTCGACGGGTGGCGATGAGGTCACGTCGGGGACTGACTGCGCCGTCGTCTCAGGTACGAGGGTGACGTCCAACAAGCTTTTCGCGAGCGTGGTGGCGTCATCCGCTTGCTCGGGATTGGCGTGTCGCGGGGAGACGGCGCTCGCCTTCGTCTCAAACGCGAGGTCGACGCCCGGTGCGCCCCCCGTTGGGGCGCTGGGGCCGTCGACTCGCTCGACAGCCGACGAGGCGCTGCCTCCTGCTTGGCCTTGGTTGCCCCGTCTTCCCCTCCGTCAGCGGGGAAGAGGGCAGGATGAGCTCGAAGGTTGTTCTTCCACCACGCGGGGAAGACGTCGTCGATTCCGCCACCGGCGGGCGGGCTGTCGGCCGCCACTGTCGTTGTCGCGCGGCGGTGGAAGGAGTATCATGTCGTAGCTGCCGTCGAGGGACATGAACTCAAGACTCCCGAAACGGAGCACCGTCCCGGGTTGGAGAGGTTGCTGGAGACTGCCCATCTGGAGCTTGACGGGAAGCTATTCGTCAACACGCAGCAGGCCCCTACCTGGCGCGCCAACTGTCGGCGTTCCGAGACCGGGGGGTCCCTGAGCCGACGAGTGAATGTCGCCGCGTGCCCCAGCCCAGATGGGTCGAGCGCGAGGGCGAGCGCGAAGGGGGGAGAGCGAGGCGGCCGGAGACCGGCGTGAGAGAGGTGGGAATCCCGCGGCCTTCGTGTTCGTCCCGTGCCCAGGTCGGGTGCGCTTGCAGTAGGGGGTTACAAGCGTCCACGCGGGAGAGGGAGCGAGCGGCCTCCAGCGAGCGCCTGTCTCGTCCTCGTCCCCGCGCGGCCAACCCTCTCTAAGAGGGCCCTGGTCCTCCCTTTTATAGGCGCAAGGAGAGGATCCAGGTGTACAATGGGGGGTGTAGCAGAGTGCTACGTGTCTAGCGGAGGAGAGCTAGCGCCCTAAGTACATGCCGTTGTGGCAGCCGGAGAGATTTTGGCACCCAGCTGGTGTGATGTCGTGGCCATTGGAGGAGCGACGGAGCCTGGCGGAGGGACAGCTGTCGGAGCGGTTGAATCCTTGTTGACGTCCTCTTGCTTCCGTAAGGGGGCTGAGAGCCGCCGTCGTCACAGAGTATGTAGGGCGCCATCATTGCCTATCTGGCGGAGCAAGCCAGATGGGACGTCGGTCTTGTTCCCTGCGGCCCGAGTCAGCTCAGGGTAGGGTGATGATGGCGCCTCCTGTTGACGTGGCTGGTCTGCGCCCTAGGTTGGGCGATGTGGAAGCTCCTCCGAAGCCGAGGTCGAGTCTGTCTTCCGTGGCCGAGGTCGGGTCCGAGCCCCAGGTTCGGGCGAGGCGGAGATTGCCGGCTGGTGCCGGGGCGGAGTCCGAGCCCTGGGGTCGGGCGAAGCGGAGTTCGTCGTCTTCTGGGCCGAGCCCAAGTCCGAGCCCTGGGTCGGGCGAGGCGGAGATCGTCGTCTTCTGGGACTTAGCCTGAGTCCGAGCCCTGGGTCGGGCGAGGCGGATATCGTCGTCTTCTGGGACTTAGCCCGAGTCCGAGCCCTGGGTCGGGCGGAGTTCACCGTCTTCTGGGACTTAGCCCGAGTCCGAGCCCTGGGTCGGGCGGAGTTCGCCATCTTCCGGGACTTAGCCCGAGTCCGAGCCCTAGGTCGGGCGGAGTTCGTCGTCTTCCGGGACTTAGCCCGAGTCCGAGCCCTGGGTCGGGCGGAGCGGAGTTCGCCGTCTTCCGGGACTTAGCCCGAGTCCGAGCCCTGGGGTCGGGCGAAGCGGAGCTTCCTATGGTACCTTCGGCAGGGCCTGACTGCCTGTCAGTCTCACTCTGTCAAGTGGCACCGCAGTCAGAGTGGCGCAGGCGGCGCTGTCCTTCTGTCAGGCCGGTCAGTGGAGCGGCGAAGTGACGGCGGTCACTTCGGCTCTGCCGACTGGGGGCGCGCGTCAGGATAAAGGTGTCAGGCCACCTTTGCATTAAATGCTCCTGCGGTTTGGTCGGTCGGTGCGGCGATTTGGTCAGGGTTGCTTCTTGGTGAAGACAGGGCCTCGGGAAAGCCGGAAATATGTCCGCCGCTGGAGGGGGGCCTCGGGCGAGACGGAAATCCTCCGGGGTCGGCTGCCCTTGTCCGAGGCTAGGCTCGGGCGAGGCGTGATCGAGTCCCTCGAATGGACTGATCCCTGACTTAATCGCACCCATCAGGCCTTTGCAGCTTTATGCTGATGGGGGTTACCAGCTAAGAATTAGGAGCCTTGAGGGTACCCCTAATTATGGTCCCCGACAGGGCTGGCCCGGCATAGTCAACAGGCCGACATGACGTGCCTGTGCCAGAGTTGTGGCCCGCGCGCGTCTGGCCCGCCGACATGCTAACGGGCTGGCCCGGCACAGTCAGCAGGCTGGCATGACGTGCCTGGACCAGAGTTGTGGCCCGCGCACGTTTGGCCTGTGCCAGGCCGCCGTTTGGCCATCTATAGACGTGCAACAGAATAATTTGAAATAGCTGTGAGGGGTTATTTGTAAAAAGATGATGCGGGGCGACGTTGAAACTGGTGCTTCAAGTATAACTAGTCGGTTGCCCGTGCGTTGCGACGGCTTACAACAATACCCAAGTAAATTATCCATAAAAAAATTTCAAGATTTTTTTATTGATTGTCTCCGCTCTCTGTAATATTTTTTTATCTGACTAACTTATGTTATTGTTTACTTCATGCAATATATCTTGGTACAACACGGTCAATGAAGTGAGTGATTAGATGAGAGTTAACAACGACTGACTGAACGAACATATATTATAAAATGACATAATTCCACCAAATAGAGATCAAATAAGGGAAAGTTTGTGAGCTCAAGTTTCTAAAATAAGTCACATGAAGTCAAACTTATAAAAAAGATAGATCAAAATATAGAGTGACTGCTAAAGTCAGACATCAATAAAAACTGGATGTGTTGCATATAAATTATGCTACTTCATAGCAATTACTAACGTTTAAAATCGACAAATAACCTTTCATTTTACTGTTAGTGTGACAATTTTATTGTTGCTCCATCCAATTCAGCAACCTCAAACACCATGGAGTCCATTGCGTCAATGTGGACTCCGAAATGACCTAATGCTTGCAAGAGCCAAGAACGTCGTGTTGTGCTTGGGTTGTAGCCTCGGCCCGTAGTGCTTGCCCGACCCGGCCCGACACAATTTTTTTTTATTTTACAAAAATACGTATATACATATATACAATTTATTTTTAATATTAAAAATATCTGAGCATGATGTTCTGCTGGTTAGGCAGTTTCACCCAGTGTCTTCCGCCTTGTTACATTATAGGGCATGGATTCAAACCCACCTCCTACACTGTTTTTTTTTATATTTTACGCTGATTTAATCAAATGTGCCGACAGTCTAACGGGCTGGCCCGACACAATTAGCAGGCCGACATGACGTGACTGGGTCAGAGTTGTGGCCTACGGGCATCTGGCCATATCGGATCGTCGTTTGGCCATATCTATAGGCATGGATTAATTTGAAATAGCTGTTAGTGACTATTTGTAAAAAGATGGCGCGGGACGACCGTGGAAACTGGTGCTTTAAATATAGTATAGATATAGAAATATATATTAGTAAGAGCTAGTTTGGAAAGTCTATTTTTCTAAAGAGATTTCTATTTCCCAAAGAAAAATGAACTAATTTATCTTAGAAAAATGAAAATCTCTTAAAAAATATAGTTCCCAACCTAATCCTAATAAATATTTTATTAATATAGTGCTACTATAAAAACACGATCTAACTCGATTCCTAACTGCCAATTCTAGATCATATCTAACTGCAATACATAAAAGATGCTAAAATAAACCAACACAAACAAAAGGAAAAACATATCTCAAGTAAAATTTGTACCTCGGTCGTACACACACCCTTCCTATAAAATTTTTTCGTATACTACTACTGTACATGTAAAAGAATTATTCCTCTAGTTTCAACTATAGAATCGATCATATGAACAATGATGAAGTAGCTACCTAAGAGACCGATGAATGATGAGAAACCAAATCGTTTCCTCGTCTTTCTCACTCACACAGAAGCTAATGTTGTGGCGTCGGCTGCTGCGAGCCTCCCGTCATCTCGTGCGCCACCATCCTCCTGCTCCGGTTGATGGTGATGAGGCAGAGGCAGACATGCTCCTCTAGCTCCTCCAGCTGCGTCCTGAGGTCCTCCTCGCACTCCGCCTCCTCCCTCGTCACCTCCTGCAGCAGCGGGCGCTCGCCGCGGCCCTGCACCGCGATGCGCGCCACGTCGCGACCGTGCTCCAGCTCGTCGTGCGCGCGCCGCACCATACAGCTCACCGTGTCTAGGTCCCGTCCAACGATGTAGGCGCCGCGCGCCGCTGCGTCCACCGCGGCGCCCGCGCGCGCGTACCACCGCCGCCGCACGGAGGTGGCCGGGCCGGCTCCCACGCCCGCGGCAGCGGCGGCCGCCCCGACGCCCACCACGGCGTGCGCGGCGAACACCACCGAGGCCACGATGGCCGCCGCACACGCCGCCACGAGCGCCGCCGCGGCCGCGCCCCGCGCCACGCGCATCGCCCGCGCCAGCCGGCGCAGCCGGCGCTGCGCCGACGCCAGACGCGCCGCGAGCGGGCCGCACCGCCCGTGCACGGCGTGGAACGCCGCGAGCCGGCCCGGCGACGACGACGACAGAGGGTTGTCGAGGCGGACGTGCGCCGCGACCGCGTCCCACGCGGCGGCTTGGTCGTCGTCGTCGTCCTCCTCCAGCCGGCGGAGCAGGCGGCGGAGCGTCAGCTGGTGGCGCCGCGCCGCGGCGATGGCGGCGAGCAGCGAGGAGCACGCCTCGCAGGCCTCCTGCGTGACGTCGAAGTACTCGACCAGCAGCTTGTCGACGCGGCGCCTCCGCCTCCGCCGCCCTCGCCCCCGCGCGAGCACCTCCGGGCTGGGCTCCAGCACGAAGTCGTCGAGGACGGTGTACGAGCACGACTGCTCCAAGGCGGCGTCCGACGCCGCGTCGTGGTCGTGGTCCTTGACGACGACGCCGGACTTGGACGGCGACGACGTGGCGAGCTTGAAGGACGGCGAGGAGGAGAATGTGTGCCTGAGGTGGCGGTGCGCGTGCGACCAGAGGTCGAGGAAAGACTTTGACTTGAAGGCGCTGTCGTACTCCTCGTCGACGCCGATCCGGCTGCGCGTCGGCTGTAGCCTCGAGCTCCCTGGAGTCGTTCTGCTGGAAGAAGAGGTGGAGCTGCTCCTCTCCATGGTGGTGTCATCGGCTGCAACGATGAGTCGGAGTTGGAGAGATGATGACGATGATGATTGATGAGACGACGTCGCATACTCGCATGAGAGAGACTATGAGAGCTAGCTAGAAGCAAACAAGGCAAAATAAGCAAGGCAAACATATGGGACGACACGGCATGCGGGAGAAAGCGTCAAGGAATGGGGTTTCCGATCGAGTAGTAGAGATTGGCGTCGTTGCTTTACTTTACATGCAAGTATGTACTCCAGGAGAGTAACGAGCTTAGCTTAGCTAGTCTATAGAAATAAATAAATAAATAAATAAATAAATAAATAAATAAATAAATACAGGTGTATGTATGTAGCATGTGCATCATCATATCGCCAGCAAAAAGCAACTCCAATTCGCAGATACTAGTGCGATCAAGGAGATAACCATGCATGCTTGATGCTTCTTCACGTTTCAAACAACACAAGAAAGAGGAAAAAACATGCTTCAAGAAAAAGGAAAAACATGCATGAAAAATAATGCTGTCTATAGCTTGCTTGACCAATGACCATGTGTGGAGTGTACATGCACGCATGCATGTACCAAATGCTCACACACTACTCAACAAGGCTAGTAGAGAAAACACGGCCACTACTACCGTACTACCGTGACTCAGTTGGATCTATCTATCTACCTATCTAGCTTGCGGTTGTGTGTGTACTTGGATCCATGTTTGCTAAGATATATAGGACGGACAATTGAAGAAGAACCAAAGTAGCAAAACCATCATATAGCACGATGAATGCATGATCCAAAGGCGTGCATGCACGCACGATAAGCTTTGGTAGGAATTAATTGGCTTACGAGTTCCGATCCCGAAAATGGAGGTCGACGACGACAGCGGTGACGGAGAAGAAGAAAAAGGCGGTGGTGGTGACGGTCTCATTTTGGCGGTGCTGGTTCGAAGAACAAATAAAACAAAAAACGTGCTACCACTGGATTTGTCAGATCGATCAGTCAACAACAACCTAA
This sequence comes from Zea luxurians, assembly GCA_029449295.1. Taxonomy (NCBI): domain Eukaryota; kingdom Viridiplantae; phylum Streptophyta; class Magnoliopsida; order Poales; family Poaceae; genus Zea; species Zea luxurians. The sequence continues at coordinate 206,436 of JAOPSE010000618.1, forward strand.
CATAACTCACGACAAGCAAGTTTGTTGACTGTCGAATATATAATCTACTAGCACCTGTATGTGTGTGTGTCTTTTGTTTTTGCACATGGAACTTGAATTATATATAGGGCACTGGGATCCGGGAATGTGGGAGAGAGAGAGAGAGAGAATGATGATCCAATAAGAGAAAGCTAGCTCTTGCAAGGCAAGAAAGAGAGCCCACAAGCCACCCACGGGCCAACAGAGAGAGAGAGAGAGAGAGAGAGAGCTAGCTAGCTGGCTGGCTTCTTCTTTCTGGGTACAGGCTCGAGCTATTAAGGAAAAGGACACAGAGGCAACACGGCAGAGAAAGGGACGACGAGACGAGACGGACGGAAGCACGCGACATCATTCCCAGGCCGGGCACAGATAGATACATGCATCATGCATGCGGGAGATACGTACGTACCGTCTCGTTGCTTGGGCAGCATCACTGTTGTGTGTGTGTGTCCATATCTCTCTCCAGCACGCGGCATTGCGATTTGGCAATTGGCATGCAAATCGCCAATGCTGATCTCTCCCTCTCTCTCTCTCTCTCTCTCCATCGTACAATCGTCCACGCCACGCGACCGGAGGATCCTCCGGACCCGGAGCATCGCGGTCTTCTTCGGATCGGATGGCAGCTAGCAGGCATACAAAAGAAGAAAGAACCAGGAAGCTAGAGGAAGAAGAAAGAGAAGAGCGAGAGGCCGCATGCAGATCCATGCATGCATGGACCGGGCGCGCTTGTCGGCGATCCACATCGGCATGGATATATGAGAGAGAAGTGGTGGAGGGCTCCATCGTTTACGTCCGGGGTGGTGATATGAATGATTCTAGACCTAGCTAGCTGATGTGCACGTTCACGCAACCGTGTCCGCGCCGCGCGTGGCTTTCCCTAATTAAACCCGTTGCACCCCCCGTCGCTCATCTGGTTTTTATTACTGCTGCTCTTGCCTCTTGATCAAGACTTGTTGTATTGTACAAAACGGTTTTAGTAGGACGCATGTTAATTTGTTTGCTATTGACACCAAATAATCATGTCATGGTGTGTACGACATTTGGTTCGATTTTACAAAAGAGAGAGTAGTATTTGTGACGAACTTCTCATTGAGTCACTGTTAGATGCGCTTAAGCTTGACTAATCTGCTACGTACGCAAACATACTTTTATTTGCTACGTGTAATTTATCCATTTAGTTATATAATAACTGCTTTAGGGATTCATTTAATTCTAAAACAGCTAGCGCAATCTTCTAACAATATATACATTTCAGATAAAAAAAATGATTACAATATCAGAGCAACTCCAACATCATCGCTAAACTGATTGGTTTCGGTAAAAAAAGAGAGAGAGAGAGAGAGAAATTCAACCAAAATCGCATCCACCAACAGAGTCGTCATCTACCTCTCTTCTCTACTCCCCCCTCGTTAGGCATATTTGCCGAGGGCCTCCCACTCGCCATCTCTGCGCCATCCTAACCTCCCACCGACCACCGTTATTGTGCCAATTCCCTGATCTCGCGTTTTTCTCTCCCGCTCACATGCTTTACCTCGCCACCACGACCAGCTACAGTGCGTTGATGCATGTTGCGGCGGCAGTCTTAGCTACATACAGGCGTTCGAATCCCACCTGGCTAGAAATTCAATTCACTGCTGGCAGGAACTGCGGCTGTGCGTCCATAGCCTGGGAGTGGAAATCGCGGTGGCAGACTTCAGGCCTCCAATTCGCTGTTGGCATGAATGTATAGATGTACATGAGGCACGGGCCCGTTAACCCGGCCCGAGGCCCGTTTTTTTCGGCCCGGTTCGCGCCCGGCCCGGCACGTATGGGATGGGCCCGGGCTGGCACGGCCCAGTGGAGCAGGCCGTGCCTGGGCCGCTGGCCAGGCACGTGGGCCGGCACGGCACGGCCTGCTCCACGCGGAGAGCCCGGTCGGGGCCCGTAGGCCGTAGCCGACGCCGCCCGTGCCCCTTACCTCCTCGCCTCCTCGCCCCAAGGGGCCCACCTCTCAGTCCCTCCGCTCGCACTCGCATTCGCACTCGCACCCTGACCCTGCTCCCTCTCTCTCTCCCGACTCGGCGGCGATTGACTTGGCGATTGGCGATTCCCCTCCGACGCCTCCGTCGCGGCGCCGCCCCTGTCCAGCGACCTCGGCTCCCGTCCCCGACGCCGGTGACCTCGATCCACCAGCTCCTCTCTAACCCCTCTCCCCTATCCAATCCCCTCTCTCTCGGTGAACTATGTGAGTTCGTGTTGTCGTCTCATCCTCCCCTCCGGCCATCCCCAGCTCGCCGTCGTCTCTAATCGGTCTCTGTCTGTCGTGTGTCGTCTGGGTGGCCCCCGTGTTCTCCGGCATCGGGCTCCGGTAGCACAGGTAAACCCTAACCCTAGATCTTTCGTAAACCCTAACCCTAACCCTAACTGTATAATGTTTTGCTCTTTTGTAGGTCAGTTGCTGATGCCTCGTCTTCCTCCTCTGGGGTAGATCGGGCACGGCGACTGCGTGCTCCGTTGAGGGACGGTGCTGGAGATCGGCCGTCCGCGGTGAAGGTCGCCATGGCGGATGATGACGATGTCAATCCGGTCACCGGCAACGACGACCTTCGCGCGGCAGGGCTTGTCCCAGATGACGAAGACGACATCCAGGCTGACGCTGCTGCTTTGCTCGGTATCGATCTAACCTCTGCTCCTGTCGATCTAAGTTCTAATCCGACCAACGCTGGTGGAGGGCCTGCTACGGCCACCGATACTCCGGTCGGCTCCACCAGCACCGATGGTGGTACTGGTACCTCATCTGTTGGTAAGCGTAAATCTACTGTCTGGGTTGATTTTGATGAGGTATTTGAGAAAGTGAATGGGTCCAATGTTCGAATTGCTGCTATTTGTAGAATGTGTAAGACTCGTTTATCTGCTAGATCTTCTGCTGGTACTGGGCATTTGCTTAGACACCAGAAAGCTTGTAAGAAGAAGGTTGATCACGCTGCTAGGGTCCAGTCTAGGCTTGCTTTCAATCCTGATGGTTCTCTACACAATTGGGAATATGATCCTATTTTTGCTCGAACTGAGTTGTGTCGTCTGATTGCTAGGCTTGACCTTCCATTAGGTATTGGTGAGTCACAGGCCTGGGAGGATTATATTGCCCGTGCTCATAACCCTAGTGAAAGCATCTAGGCCCCTGGTTGGTTTTAGTGATTAATGACAACGTAATATTATATGTGACTAACGTGTGTTTTGCAGAGACAAATGGTAAGTTAGGTCGCATGACAGGTAGAAGTACTACAACGGTGAAAACAATCCCGGAGATAAGAACTCGAAGCGACGGCTAAAACGACGAAACAAAAGGTGAAGGTCTACGGAGTCCGAGTGTCAAGGAGATGTGGACACTCGCATTTTAGTTAGGTCTTTTATTCTCTTTTAGCCGTACTATAAAGAGGGGTTGTCGATGAGTAGTTTGACCAAGAGAGTTCTAGTGTAGTGTTGGTGCACAATCACACTCATACACAGTGCTAGGTGTCACTCTAGAACTCACACTCAAGTTAGAACGAAAACCGATTTGAAAATCAGCTGAAAAACAAGAGTTAGTGTTTCTGGCGTTGGGGCACCGGACTGTCCGGTGTGCACCGGACTGTCCGGTGCACCCTCTGCCAGGTGGGGTCAGGCTGGTCCGCGGCAGAGACTTTGCCTCCGCAGAAACCCGAGAGCGCAGTTTTCAGAGATGAATTTTAGTGGCACACCGGACACCGCACCGGACTGTCCGGTGTGCACCGGACAGTGAACTGTTCACTGTCCGGTGCGCCATGAGTCCAACGGCTATCTGTCAGAACTAGCCGTTGGAAACGACCGTTGGCGCACCGGTGGCGCACCGTTGGCGCACCGGTGGCGCACCGGACTGTCCGGTGCGCCATCGCGCAGTGAATTGCCTGTAACGGCTAGTTGGTGGGTGAGGGCTATTTATACCCCCTCCACCCACCATATTCAATGTCTTGCACTCCACATTTATTCCAGCACATTGGTAGAGCTTTGCAAGCACCAAAAGCCTAGTGAGGAGATTAGAGAATCATAATCCGCGTTTGTTCCTCATTAGCGCTAGTGAGAGCCACCTAGAGCACACACCACTTGCATTAGGCTTCTCTTGGTCAAGCGAAAGTCTACGGCTTGTTACTCTTGGTGATCGGCATCACCTAGACGGCTTGGTGGTGTTGGGAGCTCGGTGATCACCGTGAAGATCTTGTTGGTGACCCGACTCAAGTTTGTAAGCGGTCTCGAGGGATCCACCGCGCCAGAGTGGCAAAGGATCATCTCGTAGTGAGCACTTGGTTCTTGCGAGGACCAAGGGGGAGCGATACCCTTGCGCGGGTGCTCCAACGAGGACTAGTGGAGAGTGCCGACTCTTCGATACCTCGAGAAAAATTGGAGGAGTCTTCTAAACTTTGCTTTACATTCCGCACTTAATTCAAGCACTTTACATTGTGTATTTGTTTAGCAAGTATTTGAAGTATTATCTTAGCTTTGTTGCATTTCTAGTATTATATTCTTAGTGCTAGTTGTTGGGGTGAAGTTGGGCTCTTGCTTATCTCTTGCTTAGGTTTTAATTAGTGTTGATTTTTAGAAAAGCCCAATTCACCCCCCCTCTTGGGCATCGTGATCCTTTCAATTGGTATCAGAGCCTTGTTGCTCATAGATTAGCTTAATCGCTAGAGTTACGATGTCCGGTGGGGATGGACCTCCTCCCGTTTTTGATGGTGACGATTTTCCTTATTGGAAAATTCGTATGGAAGCATACTTAGAGGCTATAGACATTGGTGTCTATAAAGCCGCCACACAAGGGTTCCCCGAACCTAGAGATCCCACAAATCTTGTAGGTGATGAGTTCAATTATGAGAAATGGAATGCTAAGGCCAAAAACACCCTTTTTAGAGGCCTTTGCAAAGATGTGTTTAATAGAGTAAGAAATCATAAAAATGCTCATGATTTGTGGATGGACATTTGTGCTCTACACGAAGGAACTAGAAGTGAACGTGAGGAAAGATATCACATAGCCATGCGAAAGTTAAATTCTTTTGAAATGCTTACTAATGAAAATGCAAATGCTATGTACTCACGGCTTAATATTCTTGTAGAGGAAGTCAATGGATTGGGGCTTACTCAAATCTCACAACCGGATGTTGTGAGGAAGATTCTCAGTGTCCTCCCAATAGACAAATATGGACACATTGTCACTGTGCTACATCAAATGGATCTTTCGGTTACCACACCTACACAAATTTTGGGAAAGATCAATGCCCATGAAATGTACATGCACATCAATGACAAAGAAGAATCATCTTCCAAAAGAAAGGATTTGGCTCTCAAAGCAAATCATGAAAGAAAAGGAAAAGCAAAAATACAAGTTGAGGAAGAATCCTCAAGTGATGATGACCTTGATGCAAACATTGCCTTGATGGTAAGGAAGACCACCAAGATGTTGAAGAAGCTAAATAGAGAAGGCATCAAATTTGATTCAAGGAAGAAGAAGTTCTTTTCCAACAAAAGAAAGCCCATTTCTGAGATGGACTGCTACAACTGTGGTGAGCTTGGTCATCTTGCTCATCAATGCAACAAGCCCAAGAAGAACAAGTTCAAGGGCAAGAAAGAAGATGACAGCGATGATGAAAAGAAGGAAAAGAAATTTTTCAAGAGAAAGGATGGGAAGCAAAAGAGGTTCCACAAGAAGAAGAATGGAAAGGCATATATTGTTGGCGACTGGCTCACCGACATCGAATCATCAAGTGGGTCTTCTTCAAGTGAAGAAGAGAATGATGAAAAAATTGCCGCCATCGCCGGGGACTTCTCTTCACCACCACCATCGCCATCATCCACTTCTCACCTATGCCTCATGGCTAGGGGTGAACGGAAGGTACAAAATGATATTGTTGATGATAGTGATAGTGATAGTGATGAGGAATTTGCTTCACCTTCATATGATGAGTTAGCTGACTTACTTAAAGAATATACTCAAATCATTAGAAAGTCAAAAGCTAAATGTGATAGGCTGAAAAATGAAAATGAATCTTTAAATGCCAAGTATGACATAGTTATAAAGGCTAGTGATGAAATAAAAGAAGAAAATAAAACTATGTCATCAACTGTAAATGAGCTCACAAACTCCCTAAAAGATGCTAAGGAAAAATATGACAAATTAAATAAAGCTAATAGGGAGTTGCAAAATAGACTAGTAAAGATCGAGAAAGACTATGCTCAAATTAAATTTGATCATGACAATCTTCTTGTTGAAAATGAACTTTTATCTTGCAAAACACATGAGGCTATTAACCCTGTTGTTAAGCTTGATGTAGCAACCTCATGTGATGATTTGATTCAAGAAGAGCAAACTAGTCTACATGCTGAATTGACTGAAAAAGTTGAAGTCCTGACTTTAGACAACCAAAAATTGAAGAATTACTTGACTGATGCAACTACTAGAGGAAAAATTGCTATTGAGAACGACAATGATTTCAACAATGAGTTGGTAGTGGATAATCAAAGGCTTAAGAATGAGGTCAAGAAACTAAAAAGTGAAAATGAACATCTTGCAACAAGTGTGCAAAAGTTCAACAAGGGTCAATACCTCCAAAATGAGCTGCTTATGAACACTGTTATGAAAAGTAACAAGAGTGGTATTGGATACAATGCTTTTGTGCAAAAGAAAGCTACCACTCAATACAAGCCGAAGCAGACTCACAAGCCTATCAAATGCTTTGAGTGTGGAAATGAAGGTCACTTTGCCCACAACTGCAAAGCCAAACCACCAACTCCCTTGCCTAAGCACTCAAGACCATTTGCTTTCAATGCTCACTATGTTCTAAGAAAGGTTGCAAATGGAAAGGTTAAGGTTACATTCCTAGGTCCACCAAACAAGAATAGACCTAGACAAATCTGGGTGGCAAAGTCTTTAATTGAGAGAGTCACTGGTCCTATGCAATATAGGGCCCTCAAAACTCAAGCTTGAATTGTCTGTGAATGTAGGTGAACTACAAGACCGGTGGGAGCCATTGGGTTATTGACAGTGGATGCACACAACATATGACAGGCAACCCACGGATGTTCACCTCACTAGATGAAAATGTTGATGGACAAGATAAAATCACATTTGGAGACAATTCAAAAGGAAAAGTGCAAGGACTTGGCAAGGTGGCAATCTCAAATGATTTATCAATATCAAATGTTCTCTTAGTTGCACCTTTGAGCTTCAATTTATTATCAGTGGGTCAACTCTGTGATCTTGGACTTCAATGCTTATTCACTCCAACAGAGGTTATTGTAACAAAGATGGATGATGAATCAATGGTATTTAAGGGATTTAGATACAACAACCTCTACTTAGTGGATTTCACTTCAGAAGATGCAGACTTAAGAACTTGCCTCTTCACCAAAGCTTCTCTTGGATGGCTTTGGCATAGGAGGCTTGCACATGTTGGAATGAGCACACTCAAGAAGGTATTAAAGAAAGATATGGTTAGAGGATTAAAGGATGTGGTGTTTGAAAAAGACAAGCCATGCAGTGCATGTCAAGCTGGAAAGCAAGTTGCTAATACACATCCCACTAAAGCTTTCATGTCAACATCAAGGCCACTGGAACTACTTCATATGGATTTGTTTGGGCCTACAAATTATGTCAGTGCCGGTGGCAACCTCTACTGTCTAGTGATCGTTGATGACTTCTCAAGATACACTTGGGTGTTCTTTCTCCATGACAAATCTGAAGTTGCATCTATATTCAAGAAGTTTGCCAAGAAAGCACAAAATGAATTTGATTGCAAGATTAAGAAAATCAGAAGTGACAATGGCAAAGAATTTGACAACACCAACATTCATGAGTACTGTGATGAAATTGGGATCAAACATGAAGTATCTGCCACATACACACCTCAACAAAATGGAGTTGTTGAAAGGAAAAACAGGACCTTGATCACTCTTGCAAGAACAATGATTGATGAGTATAACACACCGGAGAGGTTTTGGGCCGAAGCTGTCAACACTGCTTGTTATGCATCAAACAGGCTATTTCCTCACCGGCTACTTGAGAAGACTCCTTATGAACTGCTAAATGGGAAAAAGCCAGACGTCTCCTTCTTCCGGGTGTTTGGGTGCAAATGCTACATCTACAAGAAACGCCATCACCTAGGGAAGTTTCAAAGACGTTGTGATATTGGTTTTCTTTTGGGTTATTCATTAAAGTCCAAAGCATATCGAGTATTCAACCATGCCACTGGTATGGTAGAAGAAACATATGATGTGGAATTTGATGAGACTAATGGCTCCCAAGGAGCACTTGAAAATCTTGATGATGTAGGTGATGAGCCACTAAGGGAAGCAATGAAGAACATGCCTATTGGAGCTATCAAACCAAAAGAAGATGAAGAAGAAGTGCAAATCATTGATAGGCCTTCTTCATCAAATGTACCACAAGATGATGAAAAAGATGAGAGGCATGCAAATGAAGATACATTTGTCTCTCATGAACAAGCAAGGGTACAAGCCGAAGATGTTGATGCTCCAGGATCTTCTTCCCAAGTGGTTAACAGGAGAAACTCATCACTACTTCAAGCTCATCCTCAAAACCAAATCATCGGGAGTCCTTCACAAGGGGTTATTACTCGATCACATAGACATGCTTCTTTTATTGAACATCACTCTTTTGTTTCTTGTGTTGAGCCTACTTGTATAGATGAGGCGCTACAGGATCCGGACTGGGTGAATGCCATGCATGAAGAACTTAACAACTTCACCCGTAACGAGGTTTGGACCCTGGAGAAGCCTCCACAAGATGCAAGAATCATTGGAACAAAGTGGGTGTTCAGAAACAAACAAGATGATCAAGGTGTAATTGTAAGAAACAAGGCAAGACTTGTCGCGAAGGGATTCTCTCAAGTTGAAGGCTTGGATTTTGGAGAGACCTTTGCACCGGTTGCTCGACTGGAAGCCATCCGTATCCTACTTGCATATGCATCATGCTATGATATAAAACTTTATCAAATGGATGTAAAAAGTGCATTTTTAAATGGCTTCATAAATGAACTTGTATATGTTGAGCAACCGCCTGGATTTGAAGACCCTAGATATCCTAACCATGCCTACAGGTTGTCCAAGGCGCTATATGGGCTAAAGCAGGCTCCAAGGGCTTGGTATGAGCGCCTTCGCGACTTCCTCATCGAAAAGGGCTTCAAGATCGGGACCGTCGACACAACTCTCTTCACAAAGAAACATAACGGTGATATTTTCATTTGTCAAGTATATGTTGATGATATAATCTTTGGCTCGACAAATGACTATCATTGCAAGGAATTTGGTGAGTTGATGTCGAAGGAGTTTGAGATGTCAATGATTGGTGAGCTAACGTACTTCCTCGGCTTTCAAGTCAAGCAAATGAAAGATGGTAACTTTCTCTCACAAGAGAAGTATACCAAAGACTTATTGAAAAGGTTCAACATGGAGAAGTGCAAACCAATCAAGACCCCCATGCCTACAAATGGACATCTCGACTTAGATGAGGGAGGTAACCCGGTTAATCAAACTCTCTACCGTTCTATGATTGGTAGTTTATTATACCTTACCGCATCTAGGCCCGATATTATGTTTAGTGTCTGCATGTGTGCTAGATTTCAATCTAATCCTAAGAAAGCTCATCTTCGCGCTGTTAAGAGAATTCTTAGGTATCTCAGGCACACCACAAGCGTTGGTCTGTGGTATCCCAAAGGAGCTACTTTTGATTTAATTGGCTATTCCGATTCGGATTATGCCGGTTGCAAAATTGATAGGAAAAGTACTTCTGGGGGATGCCATCTGCTTGGTAGATCACTAGTTTCATGGACTTCCAAAAAGCAAAACAGTGTTGCCTTGTCAACTGCCGAAGCGGAATACATTGCCGCGGGTGCTTGTTGCACACAGATTTTATATATGAAACAAACCCTTCTAGACTATGGCATAGTTCTAGATAAGGTACCTTTGTTGTGTGACAATGAGAGTGCTGTTAAAATTGCTAATAATCCTGTTCAACACTCTCGCACCAAGCATATTGATATCCGTCATCACTTCCTTAGAGATCATGTTGCTAAAGGAGATATCATTTTAGAAGGAGTGAGGTCGGAAGATCAATTAGCGGATATTTTCACTAAGCCACTTGATAAGACCCGCTTTTGCATGTTGAGGAATGAACTAAATATTCTTGATCTCAGAAATTTTGTGTAAAATGTCAAATGGTGTTGTCAAGCCTGCATTGCATGTTTAAATTCCTTGTATTGCATCTAAGGCTTGTCTAACCTAGTTAAGATAACCGCCAACAAAGCGAGTGAAAAAGCTTAACTCGGGTCAAACTTGACAAGTCTTAGTTTTAAGCTTTTAGCACTTAAATTCTTACTTTTTATGCAATTGTTGGTTCTTGAAATATGCATGAGGTACTGCACTTAGGGGGAGTATTCAAAACTCAAATCACTCATGAAAAACCCCTAGTGCAAGCCAAAATGCAAATTTCACCATTTGCCTATTTTCTCTAAAAATTATCTAGCCCATGGCAAAATATTTTGAAAAGTATATGAGGGTGCCAATACCTGTCCCAACAAGTGTTATTTTGTGTGATTATAAGTTGGGATTTGGTTTGGTTGGGAGTTAGATAGAAATTCAAAATTTTCAAAACTCTCCTCTGTCTGGGCTCACCGGACAGTCCGGTGTGCACCGGACACTGCACTGTGCAATGTCCGGTGCACCGGCAGCCGCGCGCTTTAAATCAGATTTCTTGTGCGCTGTCCGGTGGTTCATCGGACAGCTACTGTGCGCTGTCCGGTGTGCACCGGACAGGCGCTGTAGACTGTCCGGTGCGCCCATCTCGCGTTTTAAAAAAAGGCCTCCAGCCCGACCGAGCCAGAGGCTCATTCTTTCTCCCAGCCAGCGCTCCATTCTCTCTGTCTCTGGCGACTCCTCCCCGTCGCCGGCAATCTCCCTCACCGGCGTGCCCTGTCTCTGGCCGAGCTCCGGTGACCCCGACCTGTGCTTCTCGTGACCTTATTTGACCGTGTGCCGTCTCCCGTCCTGCCTGGATCGTCACCTCTCGTGTGAGCTTTCCAGCCATTGGTTCAGGATGCCGCGCACGAAGAATGTGTCGGCGCCAGGGGGAGGCGATGATGAGGATCCTCGTCGCCCCTTCAGGCAGGTCAAGGGATCGACTGTTTACTTGGAGCAGCAGGAAGGCCGCAAGAAGCGGCGTACGGACAGAGCAGCCCGTGCAGCAGCAGCAGCTGCAGCAGCCGCTGCGTAGGCCGAGCTTGGAGATCAGCCGCAGACTCCGTCAGATCAGATCGCATATCGTGTTCGTCGTCTCGCCTCCCGGCGCTCCTCCTCTCACACCACCTCTGCTTCCACTCCGCCACCCACTCTGCCTGCTCCCGTCACTCCTATTGCGCCATCCACCACCACAGACATACCCACTACCTCCACCACGCCAGCTTCCACTGCTCCTCCTCCTCCCGCTTCAGCTCCTCCTGTCCCTCCACCTCGATTCTGGGAGCGCGATGAGACTGAGGTTCAACCACTTGCTGCGGATCCTCGTCTGTTTGACCTTCAGCGTGCTACAGCGGCACGGGTACGTAGGTTCAGATACGTACCCGTAGAGTCTTGGCTACCAGCTCAGAGAGACCCTGCAGCAGGTGACCTTTTCAGCACACGTACTCAGGAGTCGTTTTTCAGAGCTCAGATGTCTGCTCAGATTGCTCTGCGAGTGCACCGGCTTTTGGATCTTCCAGCCTTTCTGCTTGCAGCCGGTGCTGACTCTGAGGCGCACCTCACCTATCTGCCAGGCCTTCAGACCCTTTTGACTACCAGCGGCAGGTATGTTGAGGAGTGGGTACGAGTCTTCTACGCCTCTATTTGGATTGACCCGGATCATCACTGGATGAGGTTTCGCTTTGAGCGCGAGGATGTCACTATTACTGCCAGTCAGATCCGCCAGCTTTTTGGATTTCCCGAGTCGACGACTCGTCTTCACAGCCTTTGCTACGGCACTTCTGACCCTCCTCGTCGCCCTCACGGTGGTGTGGCTCCGGGTACAGCTCACATCGCGGCTCTGTTCCGCCCGCCCTTCTCAGATGGGTCGCGATGTTCACCAGCAGATTTTACTACCGCAGCAAAGTACTTATATGAGCTTATCAGACGGACTCTTCTGCCGAGGATGGGATACAGGGAGGCTACCACTCATATTCAGCTTTGGCTCCTTGGTGCCCTGGTCTCCCACTCTAAGTTTGACGTTGTGGACTTCCTGATTTGTGAGATCGAGGACACCGTTTTGGATGGGATTCGTGCTCGTCGGCAGTTGCCCTATGCTCACTACTTGTGCCACATCTTTGCGCAGCTGATTCAGCCCCCTCGATTTCAGAGCACCCTTGAGGCCTCACGCCTCGTTTTTGGATCCTATCGTCCTGCGCCTGAGATTCCTGTGCCAGCTTCTGCTACTGTTTTTGACTCTCAGGCCGAGGATGCTGCTCTTTGACAGTTTGACACTCAGGGTACAGCAGCTGATGATGATGATGATGATTTTGGGGTTCCTCCTCCACCTCCTATGCCTCCACGCTCACATGATCATGAGGCTGGGAGTTCTAGTGCTGCCCTGCTCCTCCTCCGGCTATGGACCCTGCTCTTGCTTCGATTCTCCAGACTCTCACTCAGCAGCAGGCTCACATGGCAGCCGAGCAGGCTCACCTAGCAGCCGAGCAGGCCCGGTTATCCGAGAGGATGCTCTCGATGTTTCAGACCATGCAGGACAGGCAGGATTCGTTTCAGCAGCAGCTTCTTCAGGATCGGGCTGAGAGTAGGGCATTCATGGCTCTCATGCTCCAGCAGTCTGGTGTCTCAGTTCCTCCGGTTCTGTCTGCTCCACCTCCTCCGCTTCACGCTCCTGTGGTGCCATCGATTCTGTCAGGACCCCCTGTTGGTACCTCTCCGCTCCGGCCGGTCACTTTGGCGTTCACCTCTCCGGCGCTCAGCTCTGTCTGCCCGCAGCCGCCAGTGTCACCAGCATCTGCTGTTATCACTACCGCTGTGGCAGTATCTGTCTCCGCTTCTGTTCCGGTAGCTCCTGCAGCGTGGCCTCAGTCCGAGTCAGTACCAGCTCCAGCTTCTACCACAGATCCTGGATCCGAGACTGACTCTGACCCTCCGCCAGCGTTCGCTCTGCTGCCTCGACCGCGATCGGATGCGCCCCCGCCGCCTCCTCCTGCTTCAGATGTTTAGGTTCAGGACCCTTTTGGTGTTTGACGCCAAAGGGGGAGAGATATGAGTTGTGAGAGTTAGGGGGAGTTAGAGAGTTAGCAGAGAGTCATGTTGATGTAATATATGTGCTTGCTACTCTCTGTACTAGCTTGATGTTTTTGGCTCACAAACTCGTCATATACTCTCGTTGCTTGATTGACTGTGTGTATTATGTTTTCACCTTATATTTTATCACCAGTCTTCTAGTTCTTGTTTCATTGATTTAACTTCACTTTTATATGAACAAGAATCTTATGATGTGTATGCGCTCACTCTTATTATTATGGTACACGTTCTTTCTGTCAAAGATTACTGAGTATAACTAACCATTCTTTCTATTGACAGAAACTTCAAAACAAACTACTCTCACAAAACTTGTAGGGTTGTCATCAATCACCAAAAAGGGGGAGATTGAAAGCATCTAGGCCCCTGGTTGGTTTTAGTGATTAATGACAACGTAATATTATATGTGACTAACGTGTGTTTTGCAGAGACAAATGGTAAGTTAGGTCGCATGACAGGTAGAAGTACTACAACGGTGAAAACAATCCCGGAGATAAGAACTCGAAGCGACGGCTAAAACGACGAAACAAAAGGTGAAGGTCTACGGAGTCCGAGTGTCAAGGAGATGTGGACACTCGCATTTTAGTTAGGTCTTTTATTCTCTTTTAGCCGTACTATAAAGAGGGGTTGTCGATGAGTAGTTTGACCAAGAGAGTTCTAGTGTAGTGTTGGTGCACAATCACACTCATACACAGTGCTAGGTGTCACTCTAGAACTCACACTCAAGTTAGAACGAAAACCGATTTGAAAATCAGCTGAAAAACAAGAGTTAGTGTTTCTGGCGTTGGGGCACCGGACTGTCCGGTGTGCACCGGACTGTCCGGTGCACCCTCTGCCAGGTGGGGCCAGGCTGGTCCGCGGCAGAGACTTTGCCTCCGCAGAAACCCGAGAGCGCAGTTTTCAGAGATGAATTTTAGTGGCACACCGGACACCGCACCGGACTGTCCGGTGTGCACCGGACAGTGAACTGTTCACTGTCCGGTGCGCCATGAGTCCAACGGCTATCTGTCAGAACTAGCCGTTGGAAACGACCGTTGGCGCACCGGTGGCGCACCGGTGGCGCACCGGACTGTCCGGTGCGCCATCGCGCAGTGAATTGCCTGTAACGGCTAGTTGGTGGGTGAGGGCTATTTATACCCCCTCCACCCACCATATTCAATGTCTTGCACTCCACATTTATTCCAGCACATTGGTAGAGCTTTGCAAGCACCAAAAGCCTAGTGAGGAGATTAGAGAATCATAATCCGCGTTTGTTCCTCATTAGCGCTAGTGAGAGCCACCTAGAGCACACACCACTTGCATTAGGCTTCTCTTGGTCAAGCGAAAGTCTACGGCTTGTTACTCTTGGTGATCGGCATCACCTAGACGGCTTGGTGGTGTTGGGAGCTCGGTGATCACCGTGAAGATCTTGTTGGTGACCCGACTCAAGTTTGTAAGCGGTCTCGAGGGATCCACCGCGCCGGAGTGGCAAAGGATCATCTCGTAGTGAGCACTTGGTTCTTGCGAGGACCAAGGGGGAGCGATACCCTTGCGCGGGTGCTCCAACGAGGACTAGTGGAGAGTGCCGACTCTTCGATACCTCGGGAAAAATTGGAGGAGTCTTCTAAACTTTGCTTTACATTCCGCACTTAATTCAAGCACTTTACATTGTGTATTTGTTTAGCAAGTATTTGAAGTATTATCTTAGCTTTGTTGCATTTCTAGTATTATATTCTTAGTGCTAGTTGTTGGGGTGAAGTTGGGCTCTTGCTTATCTCTTGCTTAGGTTTTAATTAGTGTTGATTTTTAGAAAAGCCCAATTCACCCCCCCCTCTTGGGCATCGTGATCCTTTCACCTAGGTTTACCAAAGTGTCTAGACAGACCACCACTAGAGACCTTCTGAAGCTTTTCACTGAACGACGTAATGTGCTTATCAATTCTGTGTTGCCTGCTACTTCTTCGGTTGCATTAACCTCAGACATTTGGTCTGGTAATGCTAAGGAGGACTACATTAGTGTTGTTTGTCATTATGTTAATGCTGATTGGGAATTACAGAAAAAGGTCATTGGTCTTAGGCTTATTGAGGTTAGACATACTGGTCAAAATATTGCTGAAAGAATTGGTGTTGTGGTTGAGGAGTTTTGTCTGGTTGACAAGATTTTCTCTCTCACTCTAGACAATGCTTCTTCTAATTCAAAGGCTATGGATACATTGACACCTTTGTTTGCTGGTTATTTGGGTCCTGATCCTTCTTCTAACTACACTCTTATGCATCAACGTTGTGCTTGTCATATCATTAATCTCATTATGGCAAGGGATATTATGTCTGTTCCTGTATCTACTGTCTCTTCGGAGTCTTGTTTCAGTTTGACAGGGAGGATAATCGAGGAGCGACGACGACGCTTATTGCCTGAGAATGTGGAGATGCTGACTTGCTTAAAAGATTGGGAATTAGGAGAAAAGAGAGAACAACATGCTGTTGACAATCCAGAGCTTGAGGACTCATTCCAGAATTTATTTCTTGATGAAGATGAACCTGTTGCTGCTTAGTTGTAGTCTTCTAGACTGTGATGTGGTCATCTGACATGTGCTTTCACTGCTTTGTCATTGAGTGATTGTGAGAGAGTCATTTTGTATTGTAATATACAACTGTAACAGATACAAACTTAGTGATTAAACTTTTGAGCTGGCTGCACTCTTTTTTCCTTTCTAGGGTTTCTCACAAGGGTGAGTTTTACCTAGAAAGGTTTTTAATGAGGCAGCATTGCACAAAACAGCTCATTTATTATATTTCTCTATATTTTCTGCTGTTTTTTAACTTTGGTTAAATTTCTCTATGTTTTCTGCTGTTTGGGATCTCTGACGGGCTGGTGCTGGCACGGCCCGTTTTTTTGAGCGTGCCTAGCGGGCTGGCCCGGCACGAAAAGTGGCCCAGAGGGCCGTGCCTGGGCCAACGGCCAGGCACGTGGGCTCCCTAGGCACGGCCCGTTAAGCCCGTGTGCCCGGACCGGCCCGTTGGCTGATGGGCCGTGCTTCCCCGGGCCCGTGCCGGGTCGTGCCGGGCCGGCCTGTTGGCCATCTATACATGAATGAAACTGCAGCTGCGCGTCCAAGTGTCAACTAGCCACTCATTAGAATCTGGCAGCAGGGAACCGTGCTAGCTTGCAATTGGGCTGGCCTGCCGTGTGAGGCCCAGAATCCAGCGTCGATCCAATCGTCATCCACGGATCCACCTAGCGAGGGAGCAGCGACCTCGCTCGCTGTCCTCCTCCAAGTGTCCGCGCAGCAGGCAGCAGCACTTGGAAGGGTCCGTCGCCGTCAGCGTCAGCGTCAGCGTCGGCTCTGCCGCTCCGCCTCGTCCTGGACCGGAAGCGTCGTTAAGTAGCCATAAGCCCATAACACAAGTGCTGAATTGAGCTTGAGCATCCTGCCATATATATACCACAAGCTAAGTCCCCACAACACAACCACCCCCGCGGGCAGCACTCCATCCGCGCCAGTCACCACCACGCACGCAAGCAAAATTAACACAGCAGCCGTGATATGGCGACGCAGCAGCTGCTGGCCTTCGCCTCCCTGCTGCTTCTGTGGCCGGCGCGCCGCGCTGGCGCCGCCGAGTACGTGGTCGGCGACGGCTGGGACTCTGGGTCCGGCGTCAACTACGCCGCCTGGGCAAGGGCGCACGCCTTCGCCGTCGGGGACGTCCTAGGTGAGCTCACCAGAGCCACCGCCTGCTCGGCTCGGCTCGTACATATTCGTGCATGATGATCGAGCTGAGTTTCGTACTGATCCATGTGACCTACCCGCTAGCTGCGTGCAGTTTTCCAGTACGTGAGCACCCAGCACAACGTGTACGAGGTGACCGAGGAGGTCTACCGGTCCTGCGACACCGCCGGCGGCGACGGCGACGGCGACGGCGTGCGCGCCAAGTACACCAGCGGCTACGACCGCGTGGTGCTCGCCGAGGCGAGGGGCTACTGGTTCATCTGCGACGTCCCCGGCCACTGCCAAGGAGGCATGAGGGTCGCCGTCAACGTCTCCGCTGGCGCAGGAGGAGGAGGAGGAAGCGGCGGGCCGCCGATGACTGTGAATCCCCCGCCGCCGGACGGCAGCGCGGCGTCGACGACGACAGCCAAAGGTCGCCTGGGTTGGGCTTGGGCGGCGGCGTGTCTGGCTCTCGGGGTCCTGGCGTTGATGAATACTAGTTATTAATTACTACGCCATTTTGTGCAATAGTCCCGGCGGCCATTTTGTCGCGGCGTGTCACTGACTGAAACAGAGCAATAGTCCCACAATGTTTGGCGAGACGCACCTCCGGTTAGGAAATTTACCCAAAAAACATTTTATACATTTTAAAATTGATTGGTAAAAATATGTACCAACATTTGTTTTCTTTCCATTAAGGAAAGCAATGTGCTTAGATGAACCACCATGCCTACAACATAATTATGCATTGCCTAATTGACCTACTAAAAATATAAACTGGGCAGCTTGCTACAATCACATAATAACTGGTGTAAACAATAATATAAGCAGTTGTTGGTAATGTACTGCTACCCGGTCCAGATGTATGTGTTTGATGTTTCTTTCTTATTTTGACTGGACAGTGCACGGTGTTCATGTTGCCATGTGTTGCATTTTTCTGCGAAATTTCGATTTCATAGGGAAAATACAGGACATTCCAATTGCTTATTTCGGTGGTAATTTCAGTCTATCTTCTGAATCTGAAACAGTTTACAGAACTTTATCATCCTAATTAGAGGCAATTGTAACCAACCCGAAACTGTAATTAGCATCATAGCATCATCCAAATTCCAAACAATTCCAGCACAGGCACAGCACATCGTTCGCAGCCACATGATGACATGAACACAATTATTCTCACATGCACACTCGCTGATCACTGTGGGGCTAAATCTTTCAATCCAGACCCTGCAGCTCTCGGTAAGTTGAAGTAACATTTTGTAGCTTAGGACTAGGAGCCACCAAACTCTGCCCCGCCAAGTGATCTTCTACTAAGCTAGGAGCACCCAAACGGAGAAAGATGAAGACGGTGGCGTTGTGGGCCGGAGGCTCCCTCCTGTGAGTTGGTCCTGAGCTTGGTGCACCCTGCGCCGCTCCTTCCCTCCCTACTTCGTTTTCCTCGCCCCCGCTGTCCTCGCTTCTCTCCCCCCTTCTCGCTTGGTCTTCTTCGTGCTGGGGGATGGATTTGTCTCGTTTGGACTTACGGCCGGGGGTGCTTTTTGAAGCTGATGTTTGGCGCCGGTTTTCCTCTCCTGTTTGCCCCGGAAGCCCGCGCTCCCCTTCGGCATTCTGGCTTGTTGTCTCGTTTGGAAGATGCATCTTCAGGCTTGATCCTGTCTCGGTTGGTCATATCCTTCAAGCTGCTTTTGGTGGTTCTGCCAGGGGATTCATGGTCCTCTCGCTTGCCGATCGGGTTTTTCGCTTCACAGTTTCCTCCAGGGATGTTGGGTTCCACATCTACAATTCCAGATGCATTGTTCGTTCTGAATTCAAAGCTTTCTTCAACTTGTGGAACTTGGGTGGACCAAACTGGAACTATGAACTCAGGCTATTCCTTCAGGAGGAGAATGCCAACTGGTGGTTTTTCTCGGGCAGGAAAAAAATCTCATTCGCTGATGTGGTTAGGCGCCCGCCTTTGACTGGTGCAAATGCTGTCCCAGTTCGTCGACATCTTCGTTCTTCCTGTTCAGCTGGAAATTTGATTGCTCCGAGGACTTCTGTTTTCAATAGATTGGGTTTCCCTTTCGGGGCTCGGGGTCCGAGGTCTCCTGCCATCTCTTCGACCTCGGGGGCCTCGTCGCGTGATCTCCATCGTGGGATTGCCCCTCCGGCGGGTTTTCCCAGGCTTAACGGGTGCAGGACTGGACGCGGATGTCGGGGCTGTGGTGATTGCTCCTTTTCAAATTCAAAGTCAATTTCAAATTCGACTGTTGGGCGGCCTTGGTCTCGTAGGTTGCAGTGGCGGCCCATTCTGCGTAATGGGCCCCTCAGGCCTGGGCTTGAACTTGGAAGGATGGATTTGTCGGGCTCGGCTTCTTCAGCCTTTCGCTGCCTTTTTTGTAAGGCCAGGGGACATTTGGAATTGTTCTGCAAACGTAAAAAATCAGAATTTGGTTTCCCTCTTGAAAGGGAAATGTGCCCTTGGGCCATTTCTAAGTATTTTGGTGATTAAGTGCCAACACATGTGCTCAATTGTGAATTTATGAACAAGGTGCAAATCATGAAGTAAAGGTATGTTTCTAAGCCTTAGTACATTGGTTTTGTGTACTAATATATTTGTTTAAGTGTTAGAAACAGAAAGAAGAAGAAGAGAGAAGAGGAGAAAAGACTTGGCTATGTGCTGCCAAGACCCAGCTCGGTCTGGAGCACCGGACAGTGTCCGGTGCGCCAGGCTGACTCGGCTCGAACTGGCCGCTCTCGGGAAATTGGCCGACGGCGTACGGCTAAAATTCACCGGACTGTCCGGTGTGCACCGGACTGTCCGGTGAGCCAACGGTCGGCCGGGCCAACGGTCGGCCGCGCAATCTGCGCGGGACACGTGGCGGAGCCAACGGTCGGAAGACGGCACCGGACTGTCCGGTGTGCACCGGACATGTCCGGTGCGCCAACGGCTCCAGATCTCCAACGGTCTGCAACGGTCGGCAGCGCCAGTTAAGGAAACAAATCGGGCACCGGACAGTGTCCGGTGTGCACCGGACTGTCCGGTGCCCCCGTCGACAGAAGGCAAGGATGGCCTTCTAAAATTGCTCTCAACGGCTCCTAGCTGCCTTGGGGCTATAAAAGGGGCCCCTAGGCGCATGGAGGAGTGAAACAAGCAACCTTTGAGCATTCTTGATCATCCACACTAAGTCTCTGCGCATTCGTTTGTGTTTCTAAGTGAATCGAGCTCTGTTCTAAGTGAGAACTCTGAGATAGTCTTGTGAGCTCGATTCTTGGCCGTGTGTGTGCGCTTTTGCTGTGGATTTGTGTGTGTTGCTTCCCTCCCTTACTCTGTGCTTTCTTTGTGATCATATACTTGTAAGGGCAAGAGACTCCAATTTGTGGAGATTCCTTGCGAAAGGGATAAGAAGAGAAAAGCATAACACTGTGGTATTCAAGTTGATCATTGGATCGCTTGAGAGGAGTTGAGTGCAACTCTCGTCCGTTGGGACGCCACAACGTGGAGTAGGCAAGTTTTGTACTTGGCCGAACCACGGGATAAATCACTGTGTCTTCTCTGTGTTGAATTCTTTGTGATTATCATATTGTGCACGACCTTCTCTCTAGCCACTTGGCAATTATCGTGCTAACACTTAACAAGTTTTTGTGGCTATAAGTTTAAGTTTTACAGGATCACCTATTCACCCCCCCCCCCCCTCTAGGTGCTCTCAATTGGTATCAAAGCCGTTCTCTTCACAAAGGGACTAACCGCCCGAAGAGATGGATCCTAAGGGGAAGGGTATCGTGATCAACGACAAAGAGAAGGAATCCTTCGTCAACGAGCCGAAGGACGATAAGCCTACCGACTCCGGCTCGGGCCAAAGACGGAAGGAAGGGAAGAAGAAGAAGACAAGGCGCATCAAGGAGATCGTCTACTACGACAGCGACGAGTCTACTTCTTCCCAAAAGGACGAGGACCACAACGACTACGAGAGAAGGAAACCGGTTAATTCGAACTTTTCTTTTGATTACTCTCGTATTCCGCAAAGTTCACATTCTCATTTGCTCTCCATTCCACTCGGCAAGCCCCCACACTTTGATGGAGAGGACTACGGATTTTGGAGCCACAAAATGCGTAGTCACCTATTCTCTCTCCATCCTAGTATATGGGAGATTGTAGAGAGTGGAATGCACTTTGATAGTTCGGATAGTCCCATGTTCATTAATGAACAAATTCATAAGAATGCACAAGCTACTACTGTTCTTCTAGCTTCCTTGTGCAGGGATGAATACCATAAAGTGAGCGGCTTGGATAACGCCAAGCAAATCTGGGACACCCTCAAGATTTCTCATGAGGGGAACGACGTCACCTTGCTCACCAAGATGGAGTTGGTGGAGGGAGAACTTGGACGATTCGCGATGATAAGGGGCGAGGAGCCGACGCAAACATACAATCGGCTCAAGACCCTTATCAACAAAATAAGGAGCTACGGGAGCACGCGATGGACGGACCACGACGTCGTCCACCTAATGCTAAGGTCATTTACCGTTCTTGATCCTCATTTGGTGAACAATATACGTGAAAATCCCAGGTACACCAAGATGTCGCCCGAAGAAGTTCTTGGGAAATTCGTTAGCGGGCGAATGATGATCAAGGAGGCGAGGTATGTGGACGACGCCTTGAACGGTCCGATCAACGAGCCGCAACCCCTTGCTCTCAAGGCAACACGAAGCAAGGAGGCGCTACCTAGCAAGGTGGCACAGATTGAGGCGGCCGGACTCAATGATGAAGAGATGGCTCTCATCATCAAGAGATTCAAGACGGCACTAAATGGTCGCAAGGGGCAGCCAAGCAAGACCAAGACAAAGGGGAAGCGCTCATGCTTCAAGTGCGGTAAGCTTGGTCATTTTATCGCTAACTGTCCCGATAACGAAAGTGACCAGGAAAAGGGGAACAAAAGAGAGAAGAAGAAGCAATACAAGAAGGCAAAGGGCGAGGCGCATCTAGGAAAGGAGTGGGACTCGGATTGCTCCTCCTCCGACTCCGACAATGAAGGACTCGCTGCTACTGCCTTCAACAAGTCTTCCCTCTTCCCCAACGAGCGTCTCACATGCCTTATGGCAAGGGAGAAGAAGGTGAGTACTCAAGACTCCACTTATGCTTCTTCTAGTGATAATGAATCTAGCGATGATGATGACATAGATTATTCATGCTTGTTCAAGGGCTTAGATAGATCTAAGATAGATAAAATCAATGAATTGATTGATGCATTGAATGAAAAGGATAGGCTTTTAGAAAAACAGGAGGATTTATTGTATGATGAACATGATAAATTTATAGAGGCACAAAAATCATATGCTTTAGAAGTAAAAAGAAATGAAATGCTTTCTTATGAACTATCTACTTGTCATGAAACCATTTCTACTTTACAAGGTGCTAACAATGATTTAAATGCTAAGTTAGAAGTAGCAAATAAATCTAATTCTTGTGTAGAACATGTTATGATTTGCACTAGGTGTAAGGATTTCGATGTTGATGCCTGTAGTGAACACCTAGTTTTAATTTCCAAATTAAATGAGGAATTGGCTAGTCTTAATGCCCAACTTAAGACTAGCAAGAGTGAAATTGATAAGATAAAATTTGCAAGGGATGCCTACACGGTTGGTAGACACCCCTCAATTAAGGATGGGCTTGGCTTCAAGAGGGAAGCCAAGAACTTAACAAGCCATAAGGCTCCCATCTTCGTCAAGGAGAAAGGGAAGGCCCCTATGGCTAGTAGTGCTAAAAAAATCATGCTTTCTTATACCATGATAGGAGACATGCTAGAAATGCTTATAATGATTTTGATTCACATGTTTATGATTCTCATGCCATGTTTGCTTCTAATTCTTCTTATAAGCATGATAGAGATATGCGTAGGAGAAATGTTGTACATATGCCTAGGAGAAATATTACTCATGTGCCTAGAAAGAATGTTACTCATGCTCCTAGGAAAGTAGTGAATGAACCTTCTATAATTTATTGTGCTTTAAACACTTCCTTTGCTATTTGTAGAAAGGATAGGAAAATAGTTGCTAGGAAATTAGGGGCAAAATGCAAGGGAGACAGGACTTGCATTTGGGTCCCTAAGGACATTTGTGCTAACCTTGCAGGACCCAACATGAGTTGGGTACCTAAGACCCAAGCCTAAATTTGCCTTGCAGGTTTATGCATCCGCGGGTTCAAGCTGGATTATCGACAGCGGATGCACAAACCATATGACGGGGGAGAAGAAGATGTTCACCTCCTACGTCAAAAATAAGGATTCCCAAGATTCAATTATATTCGGTGATGGGAATCAAGGCAAGGTAAAAGGGTTAGGTAAAATTGCAATTTCTAATGAGCATTCTATCTCAAATGTATTCTTAGTGGAGAGTCTTGGATATAATTTGCTATCTGTTAGTCAATTATGTCAAATGGGATATAATTGTTTATTTACAAATGTAGATGTGTCTGTCTTTAGAAGATGTGATGGTTCACTAGCCTTTAAGGGTGTACTAGACGGCAAGCTTTATTTAGTTGATTTTGCAAAAGAAGAGGCCGGTCTAGATGCATGCTTAATGGCTAAGACTTGCATGGGCTGGCTGTGGCATCGCCGCTTAGCACATGTGGGGATGAAAAACCTCCACAAGCTTCTAAAGGGAGAACACGTGATAGGTCTAACAAATGTTTATTTCGAAAAAGATAGACCTTGTGCAGCTTGTCAGGCAGGTAAACAGGTGGGAGGAGCGCATCACAGCAAGAATGTGATGACCACGTCAAGACCTCTGGAGCTGCTGCATATGGACCTCTTCGGACCCGTCGCCTACCTAAGCATAGGAGGAAGTAAGTATGGTCTAGTTATTGTTGATGACTTTTCCCGCTTCACTTGGGTGTTCTTCTTGCAGGATAAGTCTGAAACCCAAGGGACCCTCAAGCGCTTCCTCAGGAGGGCTCAAAATGAGTTTGAGCTCAAGGTGAAGAAGATAAGGAGCGACAACGGGTCCGAGTTCAAGAATCTTCAAGTGGAGGAGTTTCTTGAGGAGGAAGGGATCAAGCACGAGTTCTCCGCTCCCTACACACCACAGCAAAATGGTGTGGTAGAGAGGAAGAACAGGACGCTAATCGATATGGCGAGGACGATGCTTGGAGAATTCAAGACCCCCGAGTGTTTTTGGTCGGAAGCTGTGAACACGGCTTGCCACGCCATCAACAGGGTCTACCTTCACCGCCTCCTCAAGAAGACGTCATATGAGCTACTAACCGGTAACAAACCCAATGTATCTTACTTTCGTGTTTTTGGGAGCAAGTGCTACATTCTAGTGAAGAAGGGTAGAAATTCTAAGTTTGCTCCCAAAGCTGTAGAAGGGTTTTTATTAGGTTATGATTCAAATACAAAGGCGTATAGAGTCTTCAACAAATCATCGGGTTTGGTTGAAGTCTCTAGCGACGTTGTATTTGATGAGACTAATGGCTCTCCAAGAGAGCAAGTTGTTGATTGTGATGATGTAGATGAAGAAGATGTTCCGACGGCCGCTATACGAACCATGGCGATTGGAGACATTCGGCCACAGGAACAAGATGAACGAGATCAACCTTCTTCCTCAACGACGGTGCATCCCCCAACTCAAGACGATGAACAGGTTCATCAACAGGAGGCGTGTGATCAAGGGAGAGCACAAGATGATCACGTGATGGAGGAAGAAGCGCAACCGGCACCTCCAACCCAAGTTCGAGCGATGATTCAAAGGGATCATCCCGTCGATCAAATTCTGGGTGACATAATGAAAGGGAAATGTGCCCTTGGGCCATTTCTAAGGATTTTGGTGATTTAGTGCTCAACACAGGTGCCTATTTGTAAAATGGAACAAGGTGCAAATCATGAAGTAAAGGTATGTTTCTAAGCCTTAGTACATTGGTTTTGTGGACTAACATATTTGTCTAAGTGTTAGAAACAGCAAGAAGAAAAAGAGAAAAGGGGAGAGAATGACTTGGCTGTGTGCAGCCAAGTTCCAGCTCGGTCTGGAGCACCGGACTGTCCGGTGAGCCAACGGTCGGCCAGGGCCAACGGTCGGCCGCGCGATCGGCGCGCGACACGTGGCCGAGCCAACGGTCGGAAGACGGCACCGGACTGTCCGGTGTGCACCGGACTGTCCGGTGCGCCAACGGCTCGCAGATCTGCGGCAGTCTTCCAACGGTCGGAAGCGCCAGAAAAGGAAACAAATCGGGCACCGGACAGTGTCCGGTGTGCACCGGACTGTCCGGTGCGCCACGAGACAGAAGGCAAAGATGGCCTTCCAGATTTGTTCCCAACGGCTCCTAGCTGCCTTGGGGCTATAAAAGGAGCCCCTAGGCGCATGGAGGAGATACACAAGCAACTCTTAAGCATTCTTGATCATCCACACAAGTTCTTTGCGCATTCGTTTGTGATTCTAAGTGATTCGAGCTCTGTTCTAGTGTGAACTCTGAGAAAGTCATTCGAGCTCGAGTCTTGGCCGTGTGTGTGCGCTTTTGCTGTGGATTTGTGTGTGTTGCTTCCCTCCCTTACTCTGTGCTTTCTTTGTGATCATATACTTGTAAGGGCAAGAGACTCCAATTTGTGGAGATTCCTTGCAAACGGGATAGTGAAAGGAACAACAAAACAACGTGGTATTCAAGTGGGTCTTTGGACCGCTTGAGAGGGGTTGATTGCAACCCTCGTCCGTTGGGACGCCACAACGTGGAAGTAGGCAAGCATTGGCTTGGCCGAACCACGGGATAAACCACTGTGTCACCTCTGTCTTGATCTCTTGTGGTATTGTGTTTTGTTGAGACTTCACCTTAGCCACTTGGCAATAATCGTGCTAACACATAACAAGTTTTTGTGGCTTAAGTTTGAAGTTTTTACAGGATCACCTATTCACCCCCCCCCTCTAGGTGCTCTCAATTGGTATCGGAGCCGTTCTATTCACTAAGGGACTAACCGCCCGAATAGATGGATCCTAAGGGGAAGGGTATTGTGATCAACGACAAAGAAAAGGAGACCTTCGTCAACGAGCCGAAGGACGACAAGCCTACCGACTCCGGCTCGGGCCATAGACGAAAGGAAGGGAAGAAGAAGAAGACGAGGCGTATCAAGGAGATCATCTACTACGACGATAGTGATGAATCCACTTCTTCCCAAAAGGACGACGACAACGACTACAGGAAGACGGTCAATTCGAACTTTTCATTTGATTATTCGCGTATTCCGCATAGCTCAAATACTCATTTGCTTCCCATTCCACTTGGCAAACCTCCTCACTTTGATGGAGAGGATTACGGATTTTGGAGCCACAAAATGCGTACTCACCTGTTTTCTCTCCATCCAAGCATTTGGGAGATTGTGGAAAGTGGAATGAAATTTGATAGCTCGGATAGCCCTATGTTTATTAATGAACAAATTCATAAAAATGCACAAGCTACTACTGTGTTGCTAGCCTCTTTGTGCAGGGACGAGTATCACAAGGTGAGCGGCTTGGACAATGCCAAGCAGATCTGGGACACCCTCAAGATTTCTCATGAGGGGAACGACGTCACCTTGCTCACCAAGATAGAGTTGGTGGAGGGAGAGCTTGGACGGTTCGCCATGATAAGGGGCGAGGAGCCGACGCAAACATACAACCGGCTCAAGACCCTCATCAACAAGATAAGGAGCTACGGGAGCACGCGATGGACGGATCACGACGTCGTTCGCCTAATGCTCAGGTCCTTTACTGTACTTGATCCTCATCTCGTGAACAATATTCGTGAGAATCCCAGGTACACGATGATGACGCCCGAGGAAGTACTTGGAAAATTCGTGAGCGGGCGGATGATGATCAAGGAGGCAAGATACGTCGACGACGCGTTGAACGGACCACTCCACGAGCCTCAACCCATTGCTCTAAAGGCAACGAGGAGCAAGGAGTCGCTACCTAGCAAGGTGGCGCAAGTTGAGGCGGCTGGCCTTAATGATGAAGAGATGGCTCTCATCATTAAAAGATTCAAGACGGTGCTTAAAGGTCATAAGGGACAACCAAGCAAGACCAAAGCCAAGGGGAAGCGCTCATGCTTCAAATGCGGTAAGCTTGGTCATTTCATTGCTAACTGTCCCGATAATGAAAGTGACCAGGAAAAGGGGAGCAAAAGAGAAAAGAAGAAGCAATACAAGAAGGCAAAGGGCGAGGCGCATCTAGGAAAGGAGTGGGACTCGGATTGCTCCTCCTCCGACTCCGACAACGAAGGACTCGCCGCCACTGCCTTCAACAAATCGGCTCTCTTCCCCAACGAGCGTCTCACTTGCCTTATGGCAAGGGAGAAGAAGGTGAGTACTCAAGACTCCACTTATGCTTCTTCTAGTGATAGTGAGTCTAGTGATGATGATGACATAGATTATTCATGCTTGTTTAAGGGCTTAGATAGATCTAAGATAGATAAAATCAATGAATTGATTGATGCTTTGAATGAAAAGGATAGGCTTTTAGAAAAGCAAGAGGATTTATTGTATGATGAACATGATAAGTTTATAGAGGCACAAAAATCATATGCTTTAGAAGTAAAAAGAAATGAAGTGCTTTCTAGTGAAATATCTTCTTGTCATGAAACCATTGCTACTTTACAAAGTGTTAACCTTGATTTAAGTGCTAAACTAGAAGTAGCTAGTAAATCAAATTCTTATGTTGAACATGTTGAAATTTGTACTAGGTGTAAGGATTTTGATGTTAATGCTTGTAGTGAACACCTAGTTCTAATTTCCAAATTAAATAATGAAGTGGCTAGTCTTAATGCTCAACTTAAGACTAGCAAGAGTGAAGTTGACAAAATAAAATTTGCAAGGGATGCCTACACGGTTGGTAGACACCCCTCAATTAAGGATGGGCTTGGCTTCAAGAGGGAAGCCAAGAACTTAACAAGCCATAAGGCTCCCATCTTCGTCAAGGAGAAAGGGAAGGCCCCTATGGCTAGTAATGCTAAAAAGAATCATGCTTTTATGTATTATGATAGGAGACATGCTTATAATCATTTTGATTCACATGTTTATGATTCCCATGCCATGATTGCTTCTAGTTCGTCTTATAAGCATGATAGAGATATGTGTAGGAAAAATGTTGAACATATGCCTAGAAGAGATATTGCTCATGTACCTAGAAAGAATGTTAGTCATGCTCCTAGGAAATTAGTGAATGAACCTTCTACCATTTATTATGCTTGTAATGCTTCCTTTGCTATTTGTAGAAAGGGTAAGAAGGTAATTGCTAGGAAGTTAGGGGCAAGGTGCAAGGGAGATAAAACTTGCATCTGGGTCCCTAAGAATATTTGTGCTAACCTTGCAGGACCCAACATGAGTTGGGTACCTAAGACCCAAGCCTAAATTTGCCTTGCAGGTTTATGCATCCGGGGGTTCAAGCTGGATTATCGACAGCGGATGCACAAACCATATGACGGGGGAGAAGAAGATGTTCACCTCCTACGTCAAGAATAAGGATTCCCAAGATTCAATTATATTCGGTGATGGGAATCAAGGCAAGGTAAAAGGGTTAGGTAAAATTGCAATTTCAAATGAGCATTCTATCTCAAATGTATTCTTAGTGGAGAGTCTTGGATATAATTTGCTATCTGTTAGTCAATTATGTCAAATGGGATATAATTGTTTATTTACAAATATAGATGTGTCTGTCTTTAGAAGATGTGATGGTTCACTAGCTTTTAAGGGTGTACTAGACGGCAAACTTTATTTAGTTGATTTTGCAAAAGAAGAGGCCGGTCTAGATGCATGCTTAATGGCTAAGACTTGCATGGGCTGGCTGTGGCATCGCCGCTTAGCACATGTGGGGATGAAGAATCTCCACAAGCTTCTAAAGGGAGAACACGTGATAGGTCTAACAAATGTTTATTTCGAAAAAGATAGACCTTGTGCAGCCTGTCAGGCAGGTAAACAGGTGGGAGGAGCACATCACAGCAAGAATGTGATGACCACGTCAAGACCTCTGGAGCTGCTGCATATGGACCTCTTCGGACCCGTCGCCTATCTAAGCATAGGAGGAAGTAAGTATGGTTTAGTTATTGTTGATGACTTTTCCCGCTTCACTTGGGTGTTCTTTTTGCAGGATAAGTCTGAAACCCAAGGGACCCTCAAGCGCTTCCTCAGGAGAGCTCAAAATGAGTTTGAGCTCAAGGTGAAGAAGATAAGGAGCGACAACGGGTCCGAGTTCAAGAACCTTCAAGTGGAGGAGTTTCTTGAGGAGGAAGGGATCAAGCATGAGTTCTCCGCTCCCTACACACCACAGCAAAATGGTGTGGTAGAGAGGAAGAACAGGACGCTAATCGATATGGCGAGGACGATGCTTGGAGAATACAAGACCCCCGAGTGCTTTTGGTCGGAAGCCGTGAACACGGCTTGCCACGCCATCAACCGGGTCTACCTTCACCGCCTCCTCAAGAAGACGTCATATGAGCTACTAACCGGTAACAAACCCAATGTATCGTACTTTCGTGTTTTTGGGAGCAAGTGCTACATTCTAGTGAAGAAGGGTAGAAACTCTAAGTTTGCTCCCAAAGCTGTAGAAGGGTTTTTATTAGGTTATGATTCAAATACAAAGGCGTATAGGGTCTTCAACAAATCATCGGGTTTGGTTGAAGTCTCTAGCGACGTTGTATTTGATGAGACTAATGGCTCTCCAAGAGAGCAAGTTGTTGATTGTGACGATGTAGATGAAGAAGATGTTCCGACGGCCGCTATACGAACCATGGCGATTGGAGACGTTCGGCCACAGGAACAAGATGAACGAGATCAACCATCTTCCTCAACGACGGTGCATCCCCCACCTCAAGACGATGAACAGGTTCATCAAAAGGAGGCGTGTGATCAAAGGGGAGCACAAGATGATCACGTGATGGAGGAAGAAACACAACCGGCACCTCCAACCCATGTTCGAGCGATGATTCAAAGGGATCATCCCGTCGACCAAATTTTGGGTGACATTAGCAAGGGAGTAACTACTCGGTCTCGATTAGTTAATTTTTGTGAACATTACTCTTTTGTCTCCTCTATTGAGCCTTTCAGGGTAGAGGAGGCCTTGCTAGATCCGGATTGGGTGTTGGCCATGCAGGAGGAACTTAATAACTTCAAGCGCAACGAAGTTTGGACACTGGTGCCTCGTCCCAAGCAAAATGTTGTGGGAACCAAGTGGGTGTTCCGCAATAAACAGGACGAGCACGGAGTGGTGACAAGGAACAAGGCTCGACTTGTGGCAAAAGGTTATGCCCAAGTCGCAGGTTTGGACTTTGAGGAGACTTTTGCTCCTGTGGCTAGGCTAGAGTCCATTCGTATCTTGCTAGCATATGCCGCTCACCATTCTTTCAGGTTGTACCAAATGGATGTAAAGAGCGCGTTTCTCAATGGGCCAATAAAGGAGGAGGTGTACGTAGAGCAACCCCCTGGCTTCGAGGATGAGCGGTACCCCGACCACGTGTGTAAGCTCTCTAAGGCGCTCTATGGACTTAAGCAAGCCCCAAGAGCATGGTATGAATGCCTTAGAGATTTCTTAATTGCTAATGCTTTCAAGGTTGGGAAAGCCGATCCGACTCTTTTCACTAAGACTTGTGATGGTGATTTGTTTGTGTGCCAAATTTATGTCGATGACATAATATTTGGTTCTACTAACCAAAAGTCTTGTGAAGAGTTTAGCAGGGTGATGACGCAGAAATTCGAGATGTCAATGATGGGCGAGTTGAACTACTTCCTTGGGTTCCAAGTGAAGCAACTCAAGGACGGCACCTTCATCTCCCAAACGAAGTACACGCAAGACTTGCTGAAGCGGTTTGGGATGAAGGACGCCAAGCCCGCAAAGACTCCGATGGGGACCGACGGACACACCGACCTCAACAAAGGAGGTAAGTCCGTTGATCAAAAAGCATACCGGTCAATGATAGGGTCTTTACTTTATTTATGTGCTAGTAGACCGGATATTATGCTTAGCGTATGCATGTGTGCTAGATTTCAATCCGATCCTAAGGAGTGTCACTTAGTGGCTGTGAAGCGAATCCTTAGATATTTAGTTGCTACGCCTTGCTTCGGGATCTGGTATCCAAAGGGGTCTAACTTTGACTTGATTGGGTACTCAGATTCCGACTATGCTGGATGTAAGGTCGATAGGAAGAGTACATCAGGGACGTGCCAATTCTTAGGAAGGTCCCTGGTGTCATGGAATTCTAAGAAACAAACCTCCGTTGCCCTATCCACCGCTGAGGCCGAGTACGTTGCCGCAGGACAGTGTTGTGCGCAACTACTTTGGATGAGGCAAACCCTCAGGGACTTTGGCTACAATCTGAGCAAAGTCCCACTCCTATGTGATAATGAGAGTGCTATCCGAATAGCGGAAAATCCTGTTGAGCACAGCCGCACAAAGCACATAGACATCCGGCATCACTTTTTGAGAGACCACCAGCAAAAGGGAGATATCGAAGTGTTTTATGTAAGCACCGAGAACCAGCTAGCCGATATCTTTACCAAGCCTTTAGATGAGAAGACCTTTTGCAGGCTGCGTAGTGAGCTAAATGTCTTAGATTCGCGGAACCTGGATTGAATTGTAGCATACATGTGTTTATGCTTTTGATCATGTCCATTCTGCATTTTGTTGCTTATTATGGTGCTCAAGTTGTACAAACACTCCCTGGACCTCACAAGTCCGTTGCAAGGTGATGCACATGTTTAGGGGGAGATGTGTTACAACTTGACCCTTTGAGACTAACCATATGCTTGAGTTTGCTTGTTTTAGTCTCAAAGGCGAATTGAAAGGGAAATGGTGGACTTGGACCGTGAAAGACTTCCACTGCACTCCGATGAGAGGGTAACTTATTCCAAGTTCATCTCATGAACTCTTATTGCCATTTGCTCTTAATTGAAGATTTTTGGTGAGGCAATGGGGTTAAAGGGCCAAAATTGATCCCGTTTTGGTGTTTGATGCCAAAGGGGGAGAAAATAAAGGCCAAAGCAATAAATGGATCAGCTACCACTTGAGAGATTTTGAAAATAGTAGAATAGAGCTTTTGGTTTGTCAAAACTCTTTTGTTGTCTCTCTTGTCAAAAGTTGGCTTCTTGTGGGGAGAAGTAGTAATTATGGGAAAAAGGGGGAGTTTTTGAAATCCTTGATCAATCTCTTTTTGAATGACTCTCTTTATGCTTAAACATGTGTGTTTAACTTAGAGATAGAGATTTGTGTTTGATTTGCAAAAACAAACCAAGTGGTGGCAAAGGATGATCCATATATGCCAAAATTGATTCAAAATAAATTTAAGTGTTATTTGAATTGAGTTTGCACTTGTTCTAGTGGCTTTATGAAGTGTTGGCATAAATCACCAAAAAGGGGGAGATTGAAAGGGAAATGTGCCCTTGGGCCATTTCTAAGGATTTTGGTGATTTAGTGCTCAACACAGGTGCCTATTTGTAAAATGGAACAAGGTGTAAATCATGAAGTAAAGGTATGTTTCTAAGCCTTAGTACATTGGTTTTGTGGACTAACATATTTGTCTAAGTGTTAGAAACAGCAAGAAGAAAAAGAGAAAAGGGGAGAGAATGACTTGGCTGTGTGCAGCCAAGTTCCAGCTCGGTCTGGAGCACCGGACTGTCCGGTGAGCCAACGGTCGGCCAGGGCCAACGGTCGGCCGCGCGATCGGCGCGCGACACGTGGCCGAGCCAACGGTCGGAAGACGGCACCGGACTGTCCGGTGTGCACCGGACTGTCCGGTGCGCCAACGGCTCGCAGATCTGCGGCAGTCTTCCAACGGTCGGAAGCGCCAGAAAAGGAAACAAATCGGGCACCGGACAGTGTCCGGTGTGCACCGGACTGTCCGGTGCGCCACGAGACAGAAGGCAAAGATGGCCTTCCAGATTTGTTCCCAACGGCTCCTAGCTGCCTTGGGGCTATAAAAGGAGCCCCTAGGCGCATGGAGGAGATACACAAGCAACTCTTAAGCATTCTTGATCATCCACACAAGTTCTTTGCGCATTCGTTTGTGATTCTAAGTGATTCGAGCTCTGTTCTAGTGTGAACTCTGAGAAAGTCATTCGAGCTCGAGTCTTGGCCGTGTGTGTGCGCTTTTGCTGTGGATTTGTGTGTGTTGCTTCCCTCCCTTACTCTGTGCTTTCTTTGTGATCATATACTTGTAAGGGCAAGAGACTCCAATTTGTGGAGATTCCTTGCAAACGGGATAGTGAAAGGAACAACAAAACAACGTGGTATTCAAGTGGGTCTTTGGACCGCTTGAGAGGGGTTGATTGCAACCCTCGTCCGTTGGGACGCCACAACGTGGAAGTAGGCAAGCATTGGCTTGGCCGAACCACGGGATAAACCACTGTGTCACCTCTGTCTTGATCTCTTGTGGTATTGTGTTTTGTTGAGACTTCACCTTAGCCACTTGGCAATAATCGTGCTAACACATAACAAGTTTTTGTGGCTTAAGTTTGAAGTTTTTACAGGATCACCTATTCACCCCCCCCTCTAGGTGCTCTCACATAAGCAAGGGAGTAACTACTCGATCTCGATTAGTTAATTTTTGTGAGCATTACTCTTTTGTCTCCTCTATTGAGCCTTTAAGGGTAGAGGAGGCCTTGCTAGATCCGGATTGGGTATTGGCCATGCAGGAGGAACTTAACAACTTCAAGCGCAATGAAGTTTATGCCCAAGTCGCAGGTTTGGACTTTGAGGAGACTTTTGCTCCTGTGGCTAGGCTAGAGTCCATTCGTATCTTGCTAGCATATGC
Source organism: Zea luxurians (assembly GCA_029449295.1). Taxonomy (NCBI): domain Eukaryota; kingdom Viridiplantae; phylum Streptophyta; class Magnoliopsida; order Poales; family Poaceae; genus Zea; species Zea luxurians. Next base: position 240,197 of record JAOPSE010000618.1, read on the forward strand.
CGCTCACCATTCTTTCAGGTTGTACCAAATGGATGTGAAGAGCGCTTTCCTCAACGGGCCAATAAAGGAGGAGGTGTACGTGGAGCAACCCCCTGGCTTCGAGGATGAGCGATATCCCGACCACGTGTGTAAGCTCTCTAAGGCGCTCTATGGACTTAAACAAGCCCCAAGAGCATGGTATGAATGCCTTAGAGATTTCTTAATTGCTAATGCTTTCAAGGTTGGGAAAGCCGATCCGACTCTTTTCACTAAGACATGTGATGGTAATTTGTTTGTATGCCAAATTTATGTCGATGACATAATATTTGGTTCTACTAACCAAAAGTCTTGTGAAGAGTTTAGCAGGGTGATGACGCAGAAATTCGAGATGTCGATGATGGGCGAGTTGACCTACTTCCTTGGGTTCCAAGTGAAGCAACTCAAGGACGGCACCTTCATCTCCCAAACGAAGTACACGCAAGACTTGCTAAAGCGGTTTGGGATGAAGGACGCCAAGCCCGCAAAGACTCCGATGGGGACTGACGGACACACCGACCTCAACAAAGGAGGTAAGTCCGTTGATCAAAAAGCATACCGGTCCATGATAGGTTCTTTGCTTTATTTATGTGCTAGTAGACCGGATATTATGCTTAGCGTATGCATGTGTGCTAGATTTCAATCCGATCCTAAGGAGTGTCACTTGGTGGCGGTGAAGCGAATTCTTAGATATTTAGTCGCTACGCTTTGCTTCGGGATCTGGTATCCAAAAGGGTCTAACTTTGACTTGATTGGGTACTCAGATTCTGACTATGCTGGATGTAAGGTCGATAGGAAGAGTACATCGGGGACGTGCCAATTCTTAGGAAGGTCCCTGGTGTCATGGAATTCCAAGAAACAAACCTCCGTTGCCCTATCCACCGCTGAGGCCGAGTACGTTGCCGCAGGACAGTGTTGTGCGCAACTACTTTGGATGAGGCAAACCCTCAGGGACTTTGGCTACAATCTGAGCAAAGTCCCACTCCTATGTGATAATGAAAGTGCTATCCGAATAGCGGAAAATCCTGTTGAGCACAGCCGCACAAAGCACATTGACATCCGACATCACTTTCTGAGAGACCACCAGCAAAAGGGAGATATCGAAGTGTTTTATGTAAGCACCGAGAACCAGCTAGCCGATATCTTTACCAAGCCTTTAGATGAGAAGACCTTTTGCAGGCTGCGTAGTGAGCTAAATGTCTTAGATTCGCGGAACTTGGATTGAATTGTAGCATACATGTGTTTATGCCTTTGATCATGTCCCTTCTGCATTTTGTTGCTTATTATGGTGCTCAAGTTGTACAAACACTCCCTGGACCTCACAAGTCCGTTGCAAAGTGATGCACATGTTTAGGGGGAGGTGTGTTACAACTTGACCCTTTGAGACTAACCATATGCTTGAGTATGCTTGTTTTAGTCTCAAAGGAGAATTGAAAGGGAAAAGGTGGACTTGGACCATGAAAGACTTCCACTGCACTCCGATGAGAGGGTAACTTATTCCAAGTTCATCTCATTACCTCTTTTTGCCATTTGCTCTTAATTGAAGATTTTGGTGAGGCAATGGGGTTAAAAGGGCCAAGATTGATCCCGTTTTGGTGCTTGATGCCAAAGGGGGAGAAAATAAAGGCCAAAGCAATAAATGGATCAGCTACCACTTGAGAGATTTTGAAAATAGTAGAATAGAGCTTTTGGTTTGTCAAAACTCTTTTGTTGTCTCTCTTGTCAAAAGTTGGCTTCTTGTGGGGAGAAGTAGTAATTATGGGAAAAGGGGGAGTTTTTGAAATCCTTGATCAATCTCTTTTGGAATGACTCTCTTTATGCTTCAACATGTGTGTTTAACTTAGAGATAGAGATTTGAGTTTGATTTGCAAAAACAAACCAAGTGGTGGCAAAGGATGATCCATATATGCCAAAATTGATTCAAAATAAATTTAAGTTTTATTTGAAGTGAGTTTGCACTTGTTCTAGTTGCTTTATGTTGTGTTGGCATAAATCACCAAAAAGGGGGAGATTGAAAGGGAAATGTGCCCTTGGGCCATTTCTAAGTATTTTGGTGATTAAGTGCCAACACATGTGCTCAATTGTGAATTTATGAACAAGGTGCAAATCATGAAGTAAAGGTATGTTTCTAAGCCTTAGTACATTGGTTTTGTGTACTAATATATTTGTCTAAGTGTTAGAAACAGAAAGAAGAAGAAGAGAGAAGAGGAGAAAAGACTTGGCTATGTGCTGCCAAGACCCAGCTCGGTCTGGAGCACCGGACTGTCCGGTGTGCACCGGACAGTGTCCGGTGCGCCAGGCTGACTCGGCTCGAACTGGCCGCTCTCGGGAAATTGGCCGACGGCGTACAGCTAAAATTCACCGGACTGTCCGGTGTGCACCGGACTGTCCGGTGAGCCAACGGTCGGCCGGGCCAACGGTCGGCCGCGCAATCTGCGCGGGACACGTGGCGGAGCCAACGGTCGGAAGACGGCACCGGACTGTCCGGTGTGCACCGGACATGTCCGGTGCGCCAACGGCTCCAGATCTCCAACGGTCTGCAACGGTCGGCAGCGCCAGTTAAGGAAACAAATCGGGCACCGGACAGTGTCCGGTGTGCACCGGACTGTCCGGTGCCCCCGTCGACAGAAGGCAAGGATGGCCTTCTAAAATTGCTCTCAACGGCTCCTAGCTGCCTTGGGGCTATAAAAGGGGCCCCTAGGCGCATGGAGGAGTGAAACAAGCAACCTTTGAGCATTCTTGATCATCCACACTAAGTCTCTGCGCATTCGTTTGTGTTTCTAAGTGATTCGAGCTCTGTTCTAAGTGAGAACTCTGAGATAGTCTTGTGAGCTCGATTCTTGGCCGTGTGTGTGCGCTTTTGCTGTGGATTTGTGTGTGTTGCTTCCCTCCCTTACTCTGTGCTTTCTTTGTGATCATATACTTGTAAGGGCAAGAGACTCCAATTTGTGGAGATTCCTTGCGAAAGGGATAAGAAGAGAAAAGCATAACACTGTGGTATTCAAGTTGATCATTGGATCGCTTGAGAGGAGTTGAGTGCAACTCTCGTCCGTTGGGACGCCACAACGTGGAGTAGGCAAGTTTTGTACTTGGCCGAACCACGGGATAAATCACTGTGTCTTCTCTGTGTTGAATTCTTTGTGATTATCATATTGTGCACGACCTTCTCTCTAGCCACTTGGCAATTATCGTGCTAACACTTAACAAGTTTTTGTGGCTATAAGTTTAAGTTTTACAGGATCACCTATTCACCCCCCCTCTAGGTGCTCTCACCTCTCTCCTCGTTCCCTTCCTTCGAAAGTCTATGCCCTTTGGAAGGGTCACCCCGTCTCTTGGACTTCGGGTCCTGGTTCCGCTCGTCCTCCCGGACCCTGACGGGTGGGACTCCCCCTTCATTTGCCTCCTTCGGTGAGTTCGCCAAGGCGGTTTCATTATTAAAAAAAACCGAACAGGCGCCAGAAACGTCCTTGGAGCTCGCGTTGGGTGTCACTTCAACAAAACCCCAACCCGCTTCTCCACCCTTAGCTCTCCGGCGATCGTCTGTGAATCTGTCAATGGCGTACCGGCGCGTGGACCCGGGGCCGTTCCTCCCTCCTGGGTTCAGCGCCGCGGTGGTCCAGCATCATGGGATTATGGTCAGGTCAGTTTCGCAGCGTTTGCCGCCATTTCACGAGGACTGGGCGATTATAAATATTCATCCTTTACCGGAGCACGAGGTCTTGTTCCCTGCGGTTAGGGATGTGGTCAGGGAGTACCTTGTTGAGCATCATAGGGTTGGTGTCCGTGCCATTCAGCGCTCGCATTTGGGACAAGTGTTGGTGCAATTCCGTAGTGTGCTGGAGCGGGATAACTTGGTTCTGCTTGGTCTCCAGCAGTATTTGGACGCTACTTTCACTGCGGTCCGTCACAATGATGCCTGGAACCACCGTGCCCTTCTCTTCAACCATGAGTGTTGGCTTATGCTTCTGGGGTTTCCCTTGGATTATCGTTCTTCAGAGTATCTGCAGGCCGCCATTGGGTCGTTTGGGACGTTGATTCTGTGGGAGGAGGACCGAAGTAATATCTCTAGAACCCTGCTCCGTGTTCGAGTCACTTCGCTTGAGGAGGTCCCCCAATTTATTGTTTTTTCGGAGGCCGAGGGTTTTGCTGGGGACTCCTGGACGGTGCAATGTGAAATTATCCAGCAACTCATGCTTGGAGGTCAGGCTCAGGATGAGGACCCCATTCCTCCGGCCCCCGAGGATGGACATCAGCTCCCCCTGGCCTTCTTCGGGCTGGGCCAGCCTTTGCCTCCGGCAGGGCTTGACCTAAACTTTCCTCCGGAGCCTGAGGGTGGAGTGTTGCCGGCTCAGCAGGATGACTTGGGCCATGGAGAGTGGGATCAGTGGATTGTGAATGAGCAGCCCATTCAGCAAGACCTTCAACCCCCTTTGCCAGAAGAGCAACACATTCAGCAGGAAGAGCTGCAACACAGCAATCAGCATTCTGGCTTGTCGTCTGATAGCTCCATTGGTGCTGGTCATTTTGCGATGAATGGTCATGCTTTGATTGGGAATGGAATGGAAATCAATGTTGCCCCTTTCAATGGGCCACAGGAGGTTGACGGACCGGCACCTCAGGTGGATCAGGCCCAGGATTTAGAGGTTGTGCCCCTTCAGGCCCATGTTGATGTGCCTAACAATAATCACCATCAGAATTTGGAGATGAATTTCATGCTACATCAGGATTGGCAGCCTGACCCCGTCTTTCAGATGATTGAGGAGAGAAATAGAGCTGTCCAGTTCTCTAGGCTCTGGGCCAAATTCTTTGCCCCGGCTGGATCGACTGATCACTCGGTAGGCGTCCCTGAGAAGTGGGCACCTTTTTTTCTTTCGAATCTTCTTCAGCCGGAGTCTTTCAACTGGTCCAGGACTTTTCTTCTGTCAGATATCCCTTCAAAGTTGCAGGAGCAAGGAATGAGTTCCATCCCTTTTGTGGTTCCTAAGGATTGCCCAGTTGACCCCTCCCTGGGGGATGTCACCTCTAGGGTCACCAAGGATTCCGTTGGTTATGATGGGCTGACTCCAATCATTGTGGAGTCAGGACTCAGGAGAAGCAAACGATTGAAGGAATCACGTGATGGGTTCAGGCATGGGGCATGTCCAAAAAGGAACTGCCTCATGTGCCAACATAACTTCGGTGGCCCACCCCCGCTATCCTCCAAGGTGCTGCGGAATCTGGGCACCAGGCTTTGCAACCTGTCTGAGGATGACCTGTCTGAGCAGAGGTTGAAGCAAAAAAATCGTCTGTGGGATCTGTTGGACCGCGGAAGGTTGACAGGAAGGACCTGGCAGATGAGAAAACTGATGACTCTTCTGATGAGGATCAACAAGACAATCTTTAGGCGGATGGTGGGGGTTCTGGGCTTGTGTGTGGGCCCCATCAACTTTTGGATGTACTTGGTTTTACTTTTGGTTCTTGCAGGTCCTTTGGACTCTGGGCTGGCACCTGGGCGTGCCTGTTTTATTATTCTGTTAATATGTGGCTTGTGGACTGACTTGGACTTTATCCACTGGTGTGGGTATGTCCCAAAAACTTCTGGTGTTCTCAATGAGTAATCCCAATTCTGTTAACTGCATGGAGTGGTCTGTGCTGAGCCACAACGTTAGAGGAATTAACTCTATCGCCAAATGGAATGTTATTCGTTGTTCTATTCGAGATGCGGGTTGTGAGGTTGTTTGTTTGCAGGAAACAAAAAAGGAGTTCTTTGATTTGGCCTATCTTAAAAACTTTTGCCCTGCTCCTTTTGATTCTTTTGCTTTTGTTCCCTCGATGGGGAACTCGGGCGGATCTGTTATCATTTGGAAGAGCTCTAGGCTTACCGGAAATGTTATCTTTCAAAATAATTATGCCCAATCGGTGGAATTCACTTCAAAATTGTCGGCTTGCTCCTGGATTATTACCAATGTTTATGCTCCTTGTACCCATCATGGGAAAATTGATTTCCTCAACTGGCTGCATAATATTTCTATGCCTCCTGACAAACTTTGGCTCCTCGTGGGTGATTTCAATTTAATCCGTCGGCCGAAGAACAGAAATAGAATTGGGGGGGATATTAACCTTATGCTGAAGTTCAATGAAGCGATAAGCAATTTAGACTTGATTGAAATCCCTCTTCACGGGCTCACGTACACTTGGTCGAACAGGCAGCAGGAACCACTGCTTCAGAGGCTTGATTGGTTTTTCATCTCGCAAGAATGGTCGACAGTCTTCCCGGACTCCTATGCTAAGACAATGCCGCGGGACATCTCCGATCATGTTCCTTGCTTGGTTTCATTTAAGTCCAAAATTCCTAAACCTACGATATTTCGGTTTGAGAACTTCTGGCTTGAATTGGAGGGTTTCATGAACCTTTTTCAAACTACTTGGAATGGGATCCCTAGCATTCCCGACAAGGCCAAGAATCTGACTGCCAAGTTCAAATTTGTTAGGAAGGTTCTGAAAGAATGGCAGAGATCGCTGCCGAAAATTGATATAACGGTGAAGAACATTAAGTTGCTTATTGAGCTTATTGACATCATGGAAGAGCACCAGGATCTTTCTGTTGAGGAGTGGAATTTCAGGGAAATTCTGCAACAAAAGGTGGCTGAGTTGCTTAATATTCAAAAAATTTATTGGAAGCAGCGTGCGGCCATTCGGTGGGTTACTGATGGAGACATTTGCTCTCGCTTCTTTCACGCCCATGCCACCATTAAGCACAGGAAAAATTCAATCCCTACTTTGACTGATGACAATGGGACCATGTTCTTTGAGCATGAACATAAGTCTGATCTTCTCTGGGAGGCCTTCAAGTGCAGACTTGGGTCGTCCGACTTTTCGGATATCGGGTTTGACCTTTCAGAACTTTTAACTACCAATGAGCAATTACAGGGGCTAGATCATCCGTTTTCTAAGCTGGAAATTGATAGCATCATAAAACTCTTACCTTCAGATAAATCCCCGGGGCCAGATGGTTTTAATACAAACTTCATCAAGAAGTGCTGGCATGTCATTGCCCCCGATTTCTATGATCTGTGTGATAAATTCTTCCATGAGCAGGTTTGCCTCAGAAGTATTAACGGGTCATTCATTATTTTGATCCCAAAGATAGAGAGTCCTATGAAGGTGGGGGATTACAGGCCAATTTCTCTTCTAAACAATAGTATGAAAATCTTAACGAAGCTGTTGGCAAACCGTCTGCAACCGTTCATGCCCCGGTTAATTCACAAGAATCAGTATGGTTTCATCAAGGGAAGGTCCATTCAAGACTGCTTGGCATGGGCCTTGGAATATATTCACCTTTGTCACTCCTCAAAAAAAGAGATCATTGTGCTCAAGCTCGATTTCGAGAAAGCCTTTGACATGATTGAGCATGAGTTGATTATCCAGGTTCTGATCCACAAAGGTTTCAGCCATAAGTGGGTCAACTGGATTCGGAGCATCCTTCACTCCGGCACTTCCTCGGTGTTACTTAATGGAGTTCCTGGTAAGCCTTTTCAGTGCAGGAGAGGGGTTAGGCAGGGCGACCCTCTTTCACCCCTGTTGTTTGTCCTAGCAGCTGATCTTCTTCAGAGCATCATCAATAAAGCTAGGATGTGGAATCTTCTCAAGCTACCTTTGTCAGATATTGGTGAACAGGATTTCCCGATTATTCAATATGCAGACGACACTCTCCTGATTTTGGAAGCATGCCCTAAGCAACTTTTTTTCCTCAAGGCAATCCTCAACTCTTTTGCCTCTTCTACTGTCCTGAAGGTTAACTACAACAAGTCAAACATGTTCCCTATTAACGTGTCTCCGGAAAAAATGGTGATCTTGTCCCGAACCTGTTGGGGACTTGTTCTCAAATGCTAAGAGTTAAGAACAAGGCAACACAGAAAATGTTAGATATTAAGGTCCTTCGTCCTTCACTTCGTTATATCCCCTCAGGATATAAGGAACTTCGGACGAGGGTTACGAAGGACGCACCTTCGTAAACATAATAACGTAGGGTGAAGCGTTCACATAAATCATGAAGTATGAAATGGACTGTTAACATAGAATCATTTTCATTTCTATTAATATGAATATAAATAACAGATGTACCTTCGGTCTTGAGGAAGGCAAGAGTACAAGTCTGATGTGAAGGCAAATGACAGGTTCGCGTGAACAGTACAGTGGTACTGTTCATCTATTTATAGGTGCAGGTCGCAGCCTGTGACAAATTACAATTATGCCCCTTACAAATGTTTACAACATTGACTCTGACCTATATGAATAAAAAGGTCATTCTATCTCTATGTCGGTTTAAAACGCCGAAGCTCCATAAAAAAGGACCTTCGGCCATTTCTTGGAGACGACTCCAGCCGAAGCTGCTTCTTCGTGTGAGACCTTCGGCGCACCGAAGCACGACCCCAACAGTAGCCCCTTTCGCGGTGCTAGATCGTTTTTCGTAACGAGCTTGACCCGTGAAAAAAACTTCTTCAGCTTCGGGAAGCCGAAGGTCCAAAAAACACCTTCCCTGAGCTCGTTGCGGAGAACGATCCGGCTTCCGAGTACGTGCCAGGCCCACCTTGCAGAGTTACTGTTTGATCTTTGCGGTCCACTGCTCAGCGAGTACAAGTGACCGCCCGTCTGGTGTAAAAATCTTGCCGCTTCGCCTTCTTACCTGCAGTACTATATAAACAAGCGGGTAGGTGTGAAGTTACCACAGCATTCATTGCTATTTGCACTGTTTTGCTGCCAAAATTTTCACCATAGCCGAAGCTTGACTCTTAAAATCGAACGAAGGTCCTTCTCGACACTTGCTTCGTCAGAAAGGAGAGCTTCGGAGAATAGAAAAAAGAAAAAAGTTTTTGACTTCCCCAAACTTAGAATCACATGGCACGAGTGCGATCTACTGCCAAAGTTGCACGTGAGGGGGACGAAGCCGAAGGTTCGGACACTGTGCCCATCTCCGAAGCAATGCAGCGCTCCGGTCTAGTGACTGCGGAAGAAAGGCCTGCTGCCGAAGCAAACCCGACAACGGCCGAAGAAGAAGAAAACATTGATGGGACTGACTCCGAAGATGACTACCACATTGCTACGCCCAGCAAGCCCAGTCACCTGGATTTTGGGAAATCAACTGTTTCAAAAGCTGATCTTTCGAAGATGGTGAAAGCAGGTTATTTCAATGAAGATCAGAAGAAGCTACTCCGCTTCGGGGGAGAAGAAACCACCCCGAAGCCAGGGAAGGATGAGATTGTTATCTTCAAAAGCTTTTTAAAGGCTGGGCTGAGATTTCCTCTGCACAATATTATTGCAGAGATATTGAGGAGGTTTGGTATCTTTTTTCATCAATTGACTCCTAACGCCATCGTTAGGCTCAATGTTTATATCTGGGCCCTTCGGAGCCAAGCCGTGGAACCGTTTGCTGACAGCTTCTGCCGAGTTCACGAATTACACTACCAAACAAAGGCCAGAAAAGATGGGCTACATGACAATTTTGGTTGCTATAATTTTGCCTACCGAAAGACAACAAAATGTCCTGTCATCAGCTACCGAAGCAAATGGCCAGCAGGCTGGAAATCCGAGTGGTTCTATGTGAAAGTTGACGAAGATATAGAAAAATTGGTACAAAGCCCTTTGGAGTTAATCTTCGGAGAGACAAGGCCACGATGCCGCATCGGCGATCTAAAAGGTCCCACCTGGGCTGCTCTGGGTGAATTTGAAATCATTTCAAAACATATTGGCACCAGGGATCTAGTTCAGGAATTTTTGGCATTCAGAGTCTTCCCTACTCTAAAAGAGTGGGAAATGCCGAAGCTGAAGGGAGAAAAGAAGAAGGGGGAGCTGGTCCGTCTGCCCTATCACTTTAAATTCAAGAAATACTTTAAGAAGCCCTGCAAAGAGTGGTTAGAAACAGTTGAGACAATGTGCAATGAAATCTTGGGGAATTATTCCAAAAAGGAGGATCAATTAATGACAGCGGCCTTTGGCACCCGACCGAAGCGAAGGCTGAACCGAGTATTTGATGCCCTGGGCTTCGAGTACCCAGATTATGAGCAGTTGAACAAGGGTGCCGAGGGCCTCAAAAGAAAAAGAGTAACTGAAATTCTGACAAAGGATGAAGAGCAACCAGCAGCAGAGAAGAAAATCCCGAAGAAAAGGAAAATATCGAGTCCGAAACGGAAAATATCCGAAGAAGAGAGGACCCCCACACCGCCTTCTACCAGCGACGTGGAAGAAATTTTAAAGGTAATGACTGAACCTATGCCCACGAAGCTAAGTCCATTAGGGCTCCGACTGACGAAGCTTTTTCAAAAGGTGGACGAGCCGGATCAGGCGAAGATGAGCAAACACAAACGGCAAAGAATCATTGCGGTAACTGAAGTTATCGATAAGACACCTCCAAGAGCTTCAGTTCAGAAAACAGCAGCTGCCGAAGGCACCAAGAACATTGAAGTCGCCCCTTCGGAGGTCGCGGCTAGCGAAGCCGCTACAGCCGAAGAGGTTAATTTAGAAACAACCATTGAGGATATTAACAAAATTTTGGAAGACATAGATACAGAAGAAGCCGGTGCTGCTACTGAAAAATCCATGGCCACAGTGCCTGAAAAAGGAAAAGAAATAGCCGAAGATACTTCGGATGACGAAGCTTACTCCTTTCAGAATTTAATTGGGCAAAAACTGACAAAGGACGAAATAGAAGAACTTAAAGAATATGCCAAATCCTGCGGCTACAAGTCAGGTGCCCTCCTATTTGGAGGTGTAGATGATGAAAAACTAGGCTGCATTCGAGACCAGACTGGTGCTAAGGTAATCGGTACTCTATCAAAGAGTATCGGTTTTCCGAAGCTAGAGTCAGACATCAGCCGCTACCGACGACAACATGTCGTTGGTAGTTTATTTTACTCCAACTTCAAGGTGAACAACTTGCCACCTAACTTTTGTCGCTTCTAATAAAAACATGTCTGACGAAGGTTGTGTTCGTACAGAGTATGCTGCTGAGCAAAGCCTTGCAAATGCAACAAGATCTTGAAGATAAAAAGCATGAAGTTATAATTGGAAATTTGGAAAACAAAATAAAGGAGCAATCAGATGCTTTCGAGAAAAAGAACTTTGAGCTCCAGGCAACCGAAGGTTTATTGGCGGAAGCTGAAGCAAAGATATCAGAACTGAATACGAAGCTTCTCCGCCAGTCTGAGCAGTTCGAACGAGAAAAACAAGATCTTAGTGCAAAACTTGAAGCCGAAGCTCAGCAAAATTTAGATTTGAGAAAACTGCTGACAAATCTTCAAGAAAACTGCTTGAATTTTAGCAACAAGTGCATTCAACGACTAAGAAAGATTTTTTACTCAGTTGGAGCCAGCAGTGAAAAATTCACCCCCTCAGCTGAAGATCTGCCGAAGACCTTCGAACATATTGAGGGGGAGATTGACGAGCTCGACGAAGTCATAGCTGGGCATGGTGACTTCTGTGCCTGGGTGGCTTCTCGGGGCACTGCTGCTGCATTTCTGAAGGCCGGCTGCGACCACGGAAAAATTGTCAACAGGCCGAACTTCAGCTTATCTCCATCAATCCTGGATGATATGCCTGACCTCGCCCGAAGTATCTCCAATAGATTTATAAAAATGATATGGACAAAAGGCGGGCGGGAGAAAGCTGGAGACGAAGCACGAAGTCATCTTGAACCAGTAAGAAATGATACTTCGGAGTTACCTTTTCCTTTGCTCTTGATTTTACTTATAATCTCTTAATTTATGTAGGATGTCGAAGGTGAAGATGATGCCTAAGTTATGTCGCCGAAGCTGTTGCCGTAGCTGAAACTTGATGAAGATCAGTAGAAATGTACTGTAGAAAAACTCAGGATATTTTTGTAACAATTCTTGTAAATACAATTAAACCGTCTTCAAGGAACTTTGTACGTACCTTGTAATATATTCTTACCCTTTGCTTGAGGCGCTTTGATGTGGACGAAATCAGTATTTTGAGCCGAAGGCGAAAAAACACCTTCCCTTCTTTTCGTACACAACGAAGCCTAAAAAACTACTTCTCCTTTCTGCCGAAGCTATTCTTTACAAAAGAAAACATAAAAGACTACTACTCTTTTCTGCCGAAGCTCTTCTTTACATAAGAAAACATAAAGACTACAACTTTCTTTTACACAACGATTCATAAAAAACCACTTCGAAACTTTTCTTTTACATAATGAATCATAACAAACCATTTCTCCGAAACTTTTCTTTGTGCCGAAGCAACCACTTAGGAACACAAATGCTATGAATGAATGCTTATGCATGCACATGCCATGATGTAATGTAATGTGCAAATGAATATCCGAAGCGTATGTCCGAAGCCACATTCTCAACGATTACTCCTTTAGAATCGACCACACATCAGCTCTGCATTCCCTTGGGAACGACTTTGGAGCATCTTTGCCTTTTACTTAGGCAGTACCAGCGTTGACTTTTCGCTGTAAGCTCTGCATCCCCTTAGGGACGTCTTTGGAGCTTCTTCGTCTTTTACTTAGACGGAATCAGCGTTGACTTTTCGCTGTAAGCTCTGCATCCCCTTAGGGACGTCTTCGGAGCTTTTTTTCTCTTTTTCAGTTTCGGCACTCGATGGTGCGCTCTCAGCTTTTACATTTACATCTTTTGGGGGATTTTGCTCTTATAAAACTAAAAAGGAAAATTACATATGATGGCCCCATTAAAAACCTTTCTCCCCCTTTAGAAAGGAAAAGGGTGCCATAAAAAAGAAAAGATAAAATTACATCAAGTTACACATAGAACCGCCGAAGCTCATCCGCATTCCAAGATCTTGGAATTTCATTGCCGTCCATGTCCTTCAGTCTGTACGAACCAGGCCTTGACGAAGATGCTACTAAGAAAGGCCCTTCCCACTTCAGTTGCAACTTGCCCACTGTATCCGGGTTGGCCACCCTTCGAAGCACGAAATGTCCTGGCTCAATATTTTTTAGCCGGACTTTTCTATCTCGCCATTTGATTGTTTCAGCCTGGTATTTGTTGATATTTTCCACGGCCTGAAGCCTGATCCCTTCTAAGGCATCTTTTTCCACAAGGCAAGTATCTTCGGCACCTGATTCTGCCGAAGCTACCACTCTTATTGATCCAGCTTTAGCTTCTTCTGGAGTTATTGCTTCGTCACCAAATAATAACTTGAATGGGGTAAAACCTGTAGACCTTGATGTTGTTGTATTGTGGCTCCACACCACTTTGATCAACTGATCTGGCCATTTTCCCCTTGGTTGATTAAAAATTAACTTCATTATTCCTGTCATTATGATGCCGTTGGCCCTTTCAACAAGCCCATTCGACTCCGGATGCCTGACTGACGCAAAATGGATCTTCGTGCCAATTTGGTCACAGAAATTTCTGAAATCTTCGGAGTCGAACTGTGTTCCATTATCTACAGTGATAGCCTTCGGCACTCCGAAGCGACAGACAATATTCTGCCAGAAAAATTTTTGGACAGTGGCCGAAGTTATTGTGGCTAATGGCTTCGCCTCAATCCATTTGGAAAAATACTCCACAGCTACTATAACATATTTTAGGTTGCCTTGGGCCGGTGGCAATGGACCCAACAAGTCAAGGCCCCACCTTTGCAATGGCCAGATGGGTTGTATCAGCTGTGTTAATGACGAAGGTTGTTTTTGATCTCTTGCACATTTTTGACAACCTTCGCACTTTTGAACTAACTCCGCTGCATCCGAAGCTGCCTTCGGCCAATAAAATCCTTGGCGGAATACTTTTCCAAGTAACGGCCTGGATCCGATGTGGGATCCGCACAGGCCTGCATGTATCTCCTTCATCAACTCTATACCTTCGGCTCTAGACAAGCACTTAAGCAGCGGGGCACAAACTCCACGCTTGTACAACTCCCCTTCTATCATGACATAGGGACGAGCTCTTGCCTCTATCCTCTTATTATAAGCTTCGTCATCTGATAGAAAGTTGCCCTGAAGGTAAGAGATTATTTCAGTTCTCCAATCTTCACTGTACACAGGAGAAATGTTAAGGACTGCTCTTTCGAGTAGCTCCACTGAAGGTGCCTTTATTATCTCAAAGAACACGTCCGAAGATAGCGGCAGTCTCTGTGCTGCAGACTTGGCCAACAAATCAGCATGCTCATTCTGCCCTCGAGGGATATTCTTAACAGAAAATCCTTCGAAGGAAGCTTCGATCCTTCGGACCGTGTCTAGGTACTTTTCAAGCTTCGGGTCTTTAGCCTTGCAACTTTTATCAATATGACCCGAAACAACCTGAGAATCAGTTTTAAGGATCGCCCTTCTGACCCCCATTGCCTTTAGTTTCCGAAGACCCAGGAGCAAGGCTTCGTACTCAGCGATATTATTTGTGCAGCTGAAGTCAAGTCTTGCTGCATAGCAAGTTTTAACCTTGGACGGAGAGACCAACACAGCAGCTGCGCCTGCTCCGAAGGTTCCCCAAGAGCCATCACAAAACACTGTCCATGCTTCGGCATCTTTATTCGCTTCCTCGTCCTGAGCCCCTGGCGTCCAGTCGGCAATGAAATCTGCCAATGCTTGAGACTGAATTGAGGATCTATGCACATAATCAATGTAAAATTCATTGAGTTCCGCAACCCATTTTCCAATACGCCCAGTAGCTTCTCTGTTCCTCATGATGTCCTTCAACGGCTGCGAAGAGGGAACAATAATGTTGAATGCCTGAAAGTAATGCCGAAGCTTCCTGGATGCCATTAAAACGGCATATAATATCTTCTCCAGCTCTGTATAATTTTTCTTTGAGACACTGAGGACCTCAGACACAAAATATACTGGGACCTGCTTCTTAGCTTGTCCATCAAACTTCTCCTGGACAAGCGCCGCACTTACTGCTGAGTGCGAAGCTGCCACATATAACAACAGAGAAGCCCCTGGCGTTGGTGGAGTTAATGTTGTGAGATCTATTAAATATTGCTTCAGCTCTTCGAAGGCTTTTTGTTGACTTGGGCCCCATTGAAAGACTTCAGCTGACTTCAGCACCTCGAAGAATGGTAAGTTTCTTTCTGCTGATCTGGATATAAATCTGTTGAGAGATGCCAGCCTTCCTGTCAATCTTTGGGCCCCCTTTCTTGTGGTTGGTGGCTCCATTCGAAGTATAGCTTCGATTTTATTTGGGTTAGCTTCGATTCCCTTCGTTGAAACCAAACACCCAAGAAATTTGCCCTTCTTCACTCCGAAGACGCATTTTTCTGGATTCAGCTTCAGACCAGCCTGTCTGAAGCTGGCGAAGGTCTCCTGCAAATCAGCAATATGATTTTCTTGCTTCGTGCTCTTTACGATAATGTCATCAACATAGGTCAACACATTTCTGCCTATCTGAGATTGGAGGACCTTCGCAGTCATTCTGCTGAAACTCCCTCCAGCATTCTTGAGCCCCTCAGGCATCCGAAGATAGCAATATGTACCACTTGGGGTTATGAAGCTAGTCTTCGGCTCATCTTCCTTCTTCATCCAGATTTGATGATAGCCTGAGTAGCAGTCTAGGAGACTCATGAGCTCCGAAGAAGCTGCTGCATCAACTAAAGAGTCTATCCTTGGCAGTGGAAATTCATCCTTCGGGCAAGCCTTGTTGAGATCTGTGAAATCAATACACATTCTCCACTTGCCATTGGCCTTCTTCACCATAACAGTGTTAGCTAGCCACTCTGGGTACTTCACTTCTCTGATAACTCCTGCACTGAGGAGTCTTTTTACTTCATTACGAGCCCCTTCGGCCTTATCATCAGACATTTTCCGAAGCCTCTGCTTTCGGGGTCTGAAGGATGGATCAACATTAAGCGAATGTTCAATAACATCCCGATTTACTCCACAGAGATCATTAGCTGACCATGCAAAGACATCTTTGTTGTTGAATAAAAACCTTATCAAGGTTTTCTCCTGATCTTCAGATAATTGGGAGCCCAACAACACCTTCTGCTCTGCTATATCTTCGCACAATAACATGGGCTTCGGTTGATCTGCTGAAGCTGCCTTCTCCCTCCTGAATTTGTACTGTTCACAAGCTTCAGCCCCATCTATGTTATGGATTGCCTTAGAATCAGTCCAGCTTCCTTCGGCCCTTCTAGCAGCTTCCTGACTTCCATGAATAGCAATAGGTCCTTGGTCCGAAGGTATCTTCATGCAGAGATAAGCTGGGTGAAGAATTGCTTCGAAGGCATTAAGAGTGCCACGGCCGATGATAGCATTGTAAGGATACTCCATGTCAACAATATCAAACACAATTTGCTCAGTCCTTGTGTTGTTGACAAATCCGAAGGTTACCGGCATGGTAATCTTCCCAAGTGCCACAATCTGCCGCCCTCCGAAGCCACAAAGAGGGTGCGTAGCATCATGAATCTTGTCTTCGGGCTCCTGCATTTGTCTGAAGGCTTTAGCAAATATAATGTCAGCTGCACTGCCTGTATCAACTAGGACATTGTGGACCAGAAATCCTTTGATCACGCAAGAAATAACCATAGCATCATTGTGAGGATAATCCTTAAGCTGAAGGTCTTCCTGAGAGAAGGTAATTGGAATATGAGACCATTTTGACTTGATGAAAGGTCCCTGCACTCCAACATGCTGCACCCTTCTCTGAGCCTCCTTCTTCTGCTTCTTGTTAGCCGGCTCTGAGCAAGAACCGCCTGTTATCGGGAGCACCAGCTTCGAAGCCGAAGCAGCTCCAGCTTGATTGTTGAACGAAGCCATCAGCTCAGAAAAGTGGAAGTGAGTTCACCGGAGGTGGGCGCCAATGTTGGGGACTTGTTCTCAAATGCTAAGAGTTAAGAACAAGGCAACACAGAAAATGTTAGATATTAAGGTCCTTCGTCCTTCACTTCGTTATATCCCCTCAGGATATAAGGAACTTCGGACGAGGGTTACGAAGGACGCACCTTCGTAAACATAATAACGTAGGGTGAAGCGTTCACATAAATCATGAAGTATGAAATGGACTGTTAACATAGAATCATTTTCATTTCTATTAATATGAATATAAATAACAGATGTACCTTCGGTCTTGAGGAAGGCAAGAGTACAAGTCTGATGTGAAGGCAAATGACAGGTTCGCGTGAACAGTACAGTGGTACTGTTCATCTATTTATAGGTGCAGGTCGCAGCCTGTGACAAATTACAATTATGCCCCTTACAAATGTTTACAACATTGACTCTGACCTATATGAATAAAAAGGTCATTCTATCTCTATGTCGGTTTAAAACGCCGAAGCTCCATAAAAAAGGACCTTCGGCCATTTCTTGGAGACGACTCCAGCCGAAGCTGCTTCTTCGTGTGAGACCTTCGGCGCACCGAAGCACGACCCCAACAGAACCTTCAATTGTCAGATTGGCGAGATGCCATTCACCTATCTTGGCTTGCCTTTGGGCCTGGCGAGACCTAGAAAGGAACACTATTTACCTCTTATTCAAAGGATTTAGAGGAGGCTGTCTTGCTCTTCAAACTTTTTGTCCCAGGCTGGGCGATTGGAATTGGTAAATTCAGTCTTCTCAGCCCTACCAATGTTCTTCATGTGCACGCTCAAGATTCCTAAAACCATCATTAAGGAAATTGATATTTTCAGAAAGCACTGTCTGTGGAGAGGGAATGACATCAACTCCAAGAAGCCACCTTTGATTGCATGGAATTCGGTCACTCAGAGGAAAGTGAATGGTGGGCTGGGAGTTCTTCGCTTAGAATCACAGAACGAGGCTCTTCTAATTAAATTCTTGCATAAATTTTTCAACCACAGCGACTTACCTTGGGTCCATCTGATCTGGAACAATTACTATCTTACTCGAGGTCTCCCTGGCAATAGAAGCGTTGGATCTTTCTGGTGGAAGAGCATTGTAAAGCTTCTGCCAAACTTCAAAGGACTGGCTATCCCCGTTATTGGCAATGGCAGTTCAATTTCGTTCTGGGATGATCAGTGGAGTCAGGGCATCCCGAGGCATATTTTCCCAGAGCTTTTTTCCTTTGCCAAAAACTCAAAAATGACTATCAAAGAGGCCAAGGATCAAGAGCAGTTCCATGGTTTTTTTCATTTACCTGTCTCTGATCAAGCGTTTGATCAATTTCTGGTGCTCAAAGGGTCCTGGGAGCAAATTGTTCTTAATGATGCTCACGACCGATGGAAGTACATTTGGGGGTCGGACAAATTCTCACCCCAAAAAGCTTACAGATCTTTCATGGGCCAGATACAGACTCATCCTATCTACAGACTAGTTTGGAAAAGTAAATGTCAGCCTAAGCATAGAGTCTTCTATTGGCTGTGGCTCAAAAACAGGCTAAACACCAGAAATATGTTGAGAAGGAGAAACATGGAGCTAGATTCCTACGCTTGCGAAAACTGCCTTTGGCAAAGAGACGAGACCCTTTACCACCTTTTCCTCAGATGCAACTTCGCGAAAGCCTGCTGGAACTCAATTGGCATTACCCCGCCCAGAATTTCTAATCCTGAAGAGGCATCAGTGAACCTCAAGCACCAGCTCAACGTTCCCTTCTCTATGGAGATCATTATTCTTATGACTTGGAGCATCTGGAAAAGCCGAAACGAGTGGCTGTTTTCAAACAAAGATCCCTCCGTGCTCCGCTGTACTCAGGAATTTAGTAGAGAATTGCGACTGATCATTCACCGAGCGCGGGGAGAATTTGACACCTCAATCCCGAATTGGCTAAGTTTGTGGCAAACATAGAAATAGTTCTTTCTTTCTTTTTCTCTTCTTTTTATTGAATGTAAAAGTACCAGGTCCTAACCTTTACTTTTCGCTTTCTAATAAAATGCACAGCAGGGGTTCCCCTTCAAAAAAAAAATCCAGACCCTGCAGCCTGCAGGCAATTCCTCTCGCACAGGAAAAACCCTTACCCGAAAATACTCCATCTGTCGAGGTCCATTCCGGAAAACCGTGCCAGCAGGCCCAGCACCAACCACCGCTCGTCTCGTCTCCTTCCTCCTCTTGCTTCCCGTCTCGTCTCCGACGACCTCGTCTTTCCTCCCCAGCCAGCCTCGCCTCACCGACTCCCCGATCCGGTCCCTCCCTTCGCCAGCTATGCATCCCTCCTCCGGCGCGGGGGACTACGCCCCTTACTACCCACCTTACCCCTCCCCGGCGGCGCCGCCTCCCGCCGCCTACCCGTCGGTGTCCGCCCCGGCTTCCGCGCCCCCGTACTCGTCGTACCCCGCGGACTTCGCCCCCGCGCCTTCGTACCCCGCGTACCCGCCCGCCGACCTCCCCCACTACGCGCCGCCGCCGGCTGCGCCCGCGCCCCCGCAGCCGTACTACCCCTACGAGCCGGCGCCGGCGCCGCCGCTGCCGCCGTCCCCGCACAACCCGGTGCCCTCTCCGTACCCGTCGCTGGATCGGGCGGGGAGCTACGGCTACGGATCCGGCCCTGGCTCCGGGTACGGCCAGGAGCTGTACCCGCCCAAGCCGGCGGGCGGGTGGTCCGACGACGGAGCGTACGCTTACAACGGCGGCGACGCGCCGGAGCCGTACGGGTCCAGGGGCACCGCACCGAGGCCGGGCTCGGGATCCGCGCTGTTTGATGACTACGGGAGGTCCATTGGCTCAGCTGCCGATAGGGGTGGCCGTGGGGGTAGCGCGGCCAGCCCCAAGGTGGTGAGGGCCGTGCCCAAGGCAGAGACGTCAGAGGACGTCAGGGGTGGGGTGCAGAAGTTCAGGGTCAAGCTGCTGCCGGAGGGCGCTGGGAGCCCCATGGATGTGCTCTGTCAGGTACTTTGCTTGTTCTGAGGCTGTGGAACAAGATGAATTTCGTGAACCTTGTCATGTTCTCATGGATGAGCTCTGTAGTCCATTTCTGGTGGCTTAGCATTCAGTGTGCTAACTATACAATTGACCCATTCATCAGTGTGCCAATAGATTGCATTTCATAGTAGTGCGTTGCTTACTGGCTTAGCATCGTCATTCAGACCTGGCTTCAATTTACTTGGAAGTTTTACAGCATAGGAGGTCACCGTGACCAGTAAATGTACCTACGGAGGTCTAGAGCCTTTTTCCCCCTTTTAAGCCTCTAAGGCACGAGGCGAGACGACTTCATAGACATATAAGTAAGGCGGATAAAAGCATAAAAAATGGAATATAATAGATAAATGATATAGGTCATAATAGGTAGATTATAGATAGAATTATAGATGGATCATAGATGATATAGGACATCAAGTCCTAATGCATAGCATAATTCACAAAATAACATAGTTTTGACCGGTGCACCCTAATACATAGTTCACAAACTAACAAGTCCACAAATGAACACATGACAACATTAAATTCAAATTCTCAGCTCTCAAGTGCTCTCCTTCTAGGCATATTCATCCATCAAGTCATTGTTTGTATTGGTAGGGAAATATTCACCACCATCTTCATGGTTGATGTGATCTTTATCTTGACTATCAACATCTTCAACATCATTCACTATCTTGTTCGCATCCCTTTCTCCCATACTTGGATCATCTTCCTCTTCTACATCAATTTCATCCTCCACTTGCCGCACCCTTCTTGTGTAGTACAATGGTTGACCATGAGCTCTCCTAGGGAGGCTACGATCTTGAAGATGGCTTGATGCACCAATAACATCGTCAACATGATCCCAAGCAAGGCCATCATGGCCTGCAATTTCATTGGTTTGTTTGGATGATGCATTAACCCATCCATTATTTCCAGGGTTCAAGAAGTGAGCTGCACCATACAAAGGGCTTGACATTTGATTATTCCAATTCCCATCCTTGATGTTTAAGATGCGAGTGATCAAAGCCTTGTTTTCAGTGGAGAAAGATTCCATCACCTTCTGTCTTGCAAGAGACATTAATGCTTGAACCTCTGGCATAGCAAGCATCTCATCACCATCAACCACTTGCAGCACCTTGAGTAATCACCATCTTCATGGTTTAAGATACTAGTGAAGCTCTAATGCAATCCTCCACTTGGTTGCAATATGCCATGGAAAGAACAATTTCAGTTGCCTTTCTCCCTGCCTCCGTACTTGCTAGCTTGTTTATAGTACAATCCACACATATAAATAGACCTCTCAGTGCAGCTCTATGTTTGTTAAAACTTGTCAATGTGAAACCTAGTAGCAGCGGGTCTCACAATATCCACCCTCATGTCTTCTCCTTCATCAAACTAAGGAGCCCCGAATGCCTATAAATAAGTGTTGTTAGATGGAGGGCTTATGCAATAGGCTTTTTGAATTCCTTCAACTTTCCTATGTCTTCCAAGTTCCAGCATAAGGTATTAAGGTCCAAGCAAAGTGCAGTACAATGAGTCCAAAAAAGTGTGGGGATCCTTTCCATCAGAAGTCTGCCTGCAGCCTTGTAGTTGGCACCATTATCAGTACCTTCCGTGCTGCCTCATGCTTGACCTTGCCATTGTCAATCTTCTTAACAACCATGTCAAGCACAGGCTCTCGCAAGTCATGATAACTAGGAGGCTTGAACCCTGAACCATATTGACATATTGTGCAATTGCTTCCACATCTATCTCAAATTGTCGTGAGTTTGCAACATTGAAGGGAATTCCACACTCATAAAACAACTTGTCTATCACAAGATTTACAGCTGCTCTTTCTTCTGTCTTTCTCATATAAGATTGCATGCTTGTTTGATAAGGTCCCTTTGAGTGTATTTGCTCTACGACCTCATGTGGTGTCATATGGGTCTTGATACTAATTGATCAATGAGCTGGAACGTTGAAAGACAAGGCACTTTGCCTTTTTTTAGCTGCTGCCCCTGAACTGTCCACAGGCTTGCTCTCGTTCCTCTGACCCCCTCCACACTCACATCATTTGTTGCTTCATCCTCCTCCACTAGAATAGGCTGGCCCCTATTATTTTTCTTCAAAGCAGCATCCATCTCCTTCATGATGACTTAAGTGGTTCTGTTACACTGTACCACATCACCATATCCTCCTGCAAGACGTTCCTTGTATCTCTTACTCCCACCAGATATCCTTTTCTTACATAACGAGCACCGCATCCAATTTCGATTGCCAATCACATCCTAATACCCGTACTTCCAACAAGGATCATCACTTTTTGGCCTTCGTTTTGGATCTGTCATGGGATCATATTCAGATGCCTGAGAAGAACCTGTTTCAGTTGTGTTCATTGACTATTGCTCATCACTTGCAATGTCCACCTATAGAAGCAATCAAGCACTGAACTACTGAAGCATGCACAAAGACACAAATCAGAGAGATAGAGCCATAGATGGATAGCAGAGGAAAGAGCCGTACCAAGTCAGGCGCTGGTGGGTGGAATCTACAGTGGGCGATGTTGGGCCGATGGTGGACGGATGACGTGTGGGATTGGGTGCGTGGCGGATGGACCGCGTGGGCGATTAGGTGCATGGTGGTCTGACGGATGGACGTCACAGCGAACAACACTGGAGGACAGATGACGGCCATGCCGGCTCGCTGGCGAGCAGAGGCTGAGCCCCCGTGTGGCCGAGGCAGCGGTTGGGCAGCCACGGCGAGGAGGTAAGTGCACGGGCGAGGCGGCGCGTTGAGGCGAGTCCGGCAGAGTCAAATGAACACCTTGCCGCTCAAGTGACACTTAGAGGACGCCATAACAACCATGATTTCTAACAGATGGTTGTGAATTCGCACCAAACTGAAAATGGTCAGGCTGGGGGAGGACTGTTGTTCCCAAAATGTTCACATTTAAAATTACCAAATAATGGTTTCGAATACCTGTGAACTTTTGCATTGAACTCCTGTTTAAGGAAGAGGTGTTAATAATGTTATGCTGTTATACTTGGCATGTCATAAGTTGGTATGATCCAGCAGTTATTGGTCAATACTTTTCTGCTTATGCAGGTTGGCCTGGATGGAATTCGGATGCTTGATCCCAACACTGGTAGGACACTAAGAATATATCCCCTTGAAACTGTAACTAGATGCGATGTAAGTAACTCATCCTTATGGCACCTTTGTAACCTGTCAAAATTCTAGTATTACTATTGTTGATTTTATGGTCTTTGTATCAGGTATTAGATTCCTCTATTTTTGCCTTTTGGTCCAAGAGTTCAGTGGATGTTGAAGGAAAAAGAATAAGGCTGAAATCAAACAGCTATACATCCAACACCATTCTTGACACTGTCACAGCTGCGACTGTGCAGGTTTGGCATCTGTGTTATCAACATATTTTAAATCATCCGATAGTTTCTATATTTTGTATGGTTGCACTATATGTGGCTTGCCCAAAATGATTGATGTCTGTTAGTTTCTTTGGACTGCAGTTCAAGGAGATGGGTGAAAGCAGCATTTCAAGAAGTAGAGCAATTGCTGATGCATCCAAGCCCGCTGAGCAGCAAAATGAGAGGAAGAAAATTTTCCTTGATTGGAGGAATTTAATGAAGCCTATGAATGAGGAGAAAGATCACTGGGTAATTAGTCTCTATTTGTTTCTTCCTATCATCTCAAACCTGTAATTTCTGCATAATTTGCAAAGCTATATTCAAATTGAGCTCATTGTTTGTTTGCCTCTGTTGCTAATTTGCTATTAGTTTGATTGCATTGTTGGTCGTGTTTGTTCGATGGCATCATAGTGGAGCCTGCCTTGAATACTATTATCTGCAGTCTCCTTTTGATTTTATACTTATCACATAATATGTAATATGTGTTAGAATATTTCCTAATTCTCGATTTGTTCATTGACTCGCTTTTTTCTAATCCAATACATGTTTTCTCCTAATTTTCTTTCAGGTCCCAGATGAAGCTGTCAGCAAGTGCACAGCATGTGCAGCAGATTTCAGTGCTTTCAACCGCAGGGTAAGAACAGTTATATATTGATCTGTTCTGCTGATGAATTGATGATATCACCTTGGCATTTTTAAGATTTGGCAAACCTATTATATTTTTCAGCATCACTGTCGAAACTGTGGTGATATTTTCTGCGATAAGTGCACCCAGGGAAGAACTCCTCTGACTACAGATGCAGATGCTCAACCAGTTCGAGTTTGTGACAGATGCATGGTAATATTTCCTTTTTTCAATCCTTTGCCATTGCAGTACCTCTGCTCTTATTTATGTTACATTAGTTATTGTTTAGTTCTTTGATTTATTTTTTCTCGAGTTTAGAGGGCTCAAGCCATAAACGTTGAAAAAACAAACATGTCACTTGGATATATGGGTGGTAATGGATCACGATCCAAATGCTTCTTCACAAAATGATAGGGCCCTAAATAAATTTTAGTTTAAAAATGAATAGAAATAGGGTCTGATCCTAATCCGATCTAATCCTTAAATCTTATAGTGTAAAATTTAGAGCCCATAGTCACCCATACTTGGATAATACAGCCTATATTGTTAATTTATAAGTTGGGCTCAAGATATTTATATTTGAATAACCACTATATGTTCAGTTTGATATTTTATTGAGGCACTGAAACTTTATTGTTGATTATTTTCTTTTCTCAACAAGGAGCTACTGTTTTCTTCGAACTGCACTGTTGGGAAATAAATGAGGGAGTTAGTTTACGCCATTAGTGAATTTTTTGTAAGAACCTGAAGATTTGCACTGTTTGGTGGGTTTCTTTTCATCTAATAAAAGTATAAAACCTTGCTGCTGTTTTTGTCAAGGTCTTAAGTTGCCTGGTCTGTTTGGAGTGGTCTACTTGGCAGTGTTATTAAAACTACGTTTAAACTATGTTTAAACGTCATAGTTTAAACGTCAAAACTCTAATTAGAGCTTGAAACCGCGTTTTGGCGTTCTAAACTATAAAACGAACTGTTTCATGCGTTTTGGACCATTAGCTACATTTGGGCCTAGTCTGTTAGTTACTTTTGGGTCTAATCTGGCTCATGGGTGAAGTTTTGGTAAGCCACTAACCTCTATGTTTTGGTATTTAACTTCATGTTATTGTCTGAAATTATGATATATTGGTATTTTTTTCTATAATGTTTAAAACTATGTATAAACTTCATTTAAACGTTTAGAAGTCAAAACTTCACCCATGAGCCGGATTAATAATCTTAACGTTTTATCGTTTTAATAATCTTGCTACTTGGACAACCTGAACATACAATTCCCAACAAAGGGACTTTTTAGCTTACGCTATTAGTGCATTTTCTTCTCAAAAAAAAATAAAGAAAAACTGAAGATTTGCATTGATTGGTGGGTTTCTTTTCAAAACCCTGTCGGTTTGTCAAGGTCTTTATAATACCCTGGTTTGTTCGGAGTGATCTACGTGGACAGCCTGAACATACAATTCCCAGTGAGCTATACTAATTTTCTCATCATGCCTTTCTGTTTTCAAAGGCTGAAGTAACGCAAAGACTTAACAATGCAAGGGAAGTGGCTAATCGACCTATTGTTCACAGCCACGAGGATCTTGCCAAAAAACTTCAGGTTTGTTAGCTCCTCTTTTTCTTTTGAGCGCTGTTGTCTTGTACAGTTCTACCGAACTGGAAGGGATACTAGTTTGGTCATGACTGCTGCCAAGATGTACTAAAAACAACGCTCACTGGGGATATTATGTGGTTTTGAACAGGAAGCCATGGATATAAATAAAAGGTCGTCTTCAGGCGAGTGGATCCATCTCTGTAACCCATACCAAAGATGCTCTCCTCCCTTGTGCTTTTTTATCAACAAACGTGTTGTTTTACCCCCTCGACAGGAACAAGGTCTTCAGATGTTTCTGGCAAGCGGATGCGGGAGGTCGCATGCCCAACCTGCACGGTCCATCTTCAGGTGTCTATTTTTTTTTCTTCTCTCGCAACAATACGCCTCTTCCGAATTCCGATGCCTAGTTGCCCGGTTGACAATCTGACACATCTGGACATGGCACAACGAATTTGCTTTGATCCAGGTCGAGGTTCCAGCTTCTGGTTCGGAGACGATAGAGTGCGGTGTATGTCAGAACCCTTTCCTCGTCAGCGCCCGTTGAACCGAGTTCAGCGGCTTCAGGCGCGGCGGAGTCTTCTTGGATTCACAAGCGAAGAGTCGGTCCTGTTCAATCGAGCCTGGCGCTGAATTCCGGCTATCCCTGTCTGTCTGTACCCTAATTCTGCACGGAAGTCTGTCACTGCAAGTTGTTAGTAAGTTATATGGATGAGTTGAGTCGTTTGCAAGTTGTTAGTACAGTTGTGAGTTGCTTTGAGAAGCAAGCAGGGTCATGTGTTTGTATTGCCAACAACTAACTTTGCTGTTGTTACATGAGAAAAAAAAATGGTGTAAACTTTGCTGTTGCTACATGAGAAAAGTGCATGGATCCAGTGTAATTCCTCGGAAGAGGAAACCGTCTGCTGGAGGCTGCGTTGATCTTGAACTGGGAATCGATGAGGTGTAATTCCTCGGAAGAGGAAACCGTCTGCAGCTGTTTCAGGTGGAGGGATTTCTGAACTTGCATCTGGGGAAGGCTGCTGCCGTGCAGACCGGGACTTGTGTTCCACTTCCACCTCGAGTTGGCCCTTGTGATTCCCGGCGGGATCATCTGTATATACCGTACGTCCGTGAACATAGCTGCAACTGGCTGACTCACGTGTAGGGCCGTGGGGCCAGCTGCGGCTATGGTGTGGCCCCACACGTCAGGCGCCGGACGTAAATGTAAAGGAAACGCGCGTCCTGTGATTCTGGTGTAGGAACATTTGGTAGGTCACAGAATGCTGATGTGATTGTATCAGGGGAAAGGCAAACGATTCATTAAAATTAAGGAAGTTTTGTTGCGTTGGCGCTGATCATTTTCAGGTGCTATGGTTGTTTTGTGTGTGACGACTTCTAATGCTGTTTTGATATCCCTATACTAGACCTGACGAGTCATGGTTCTTCTTTTGTGAGAAATCCTTCTGTGCTACCTCCGTAGATGAGTGTTGTACAGAACTGGAAGCAACAAACTCCAAGCGTCAGCCTACAGAATCTACGCCAAAAAAAAAAAAAAACAGTGGAGTTCTACTCTGTACAACACCATATGAACGAATCAAAGACCACATGATCGGCAGGCTAGGCTGGGAGCTTTGTGGTCTTTGACAGCCTAGCCTTATCCTGCCGGCGAAGTTCTTCTTACAGCAGGGAGTTCCACGGAGCTGAGGTCCGCAGGGTACGGAGTCCACAGCCCCAACCCTCCTCTACTCTCCCTCAGCCCCTTCTCCACGATCTCGTCGACCGTTTTGGCCCACTCCACCTTAGACGAGTGCTCCCTCGTGTGCCTGTGCAGGACGAACAGCGAGTTGTACTCGCAGTTGGGGAACATGAAGAGCTCGAGAGCGTCGCCGAGCCTGCGCGCCACGTAGCCGAAGCTGATCTGGTCGCGTGGGGTGAAGAGGTTCACCTCGTTGAACCAGAGGCAGCTGAACAGGTTGGTCGTCGCTGTGTGTTCCCGGATCAGCACGGCTCCCTCCGGCACATCTGCAGGTTATAGTTGGGTCTTATATAAGCAAGCACTGCGCGGATTGGTGTGAGCACGGCGAACCAGTTCGTCTAACGTTTAAGCAAGCGACAAAACAACACTTGTGTAGAGTATTGTGGGCACGTGTGATTTCACTCACCGCTAGGCATCTTTTTCTTCGGGCTCCAATAAGGCTCCATCCCCTCGTAGTAGTACATCTTCATCTGAAGATCAACCAAAGGGCGGGCGTAGCGCTTCCGTCGCTTGATCGCGTCGCCCTCCTCGTAGATGCTCCTATGATGCTTGTGGACAGCCACCGCGAATGCGTATTTTCCACGCCAGAGGTACCTGCAAAAAGAATTTCCATTCCAGACCATCGATGGAGCACCACCGCGACTGTGCCTAGAGGTTCCAGATAGAAAGCCAACCTCTCGAGAATAAGCAGCGGATCAACTACGAGCTCCATTTTCCCGTCAATCCAAATGCTATACCAAGCTTGAGGGAATAGTCTGTGCGTCAAGATCTTGGGTATTTTCCCGTTCCTTCTAGGTTCGTCGAATGGGAGGCGGTGCACTGTTAGAAGTCGCCATATGCCAACCCATTTCCCTCCAGCGCTGTCGATCTTGACGGTGGTGTTCTTTTCGATAAAATCAAGAGATACTTCGTCCACCACCATCAGGAAGCAGAACAGCTTCTGAGACCGACGGCTGATATTGGATGGCTGGTGAGGGATGTCGTAACCATCGAAAATACCAGAGGCAACCACGAATTTGCATTTCTGTATGTACTTGACATCAATGATATCCATATCTGCACCACTATTTTTCATAAATCCGCAGTGAACCTGAGCATATATACCACAAACCAAACACATACAACAAGAGTTCAGGGGCTTAACGATGAAGCATTGTAACTTAAGATTCAGAAAATGATGAAAAAAAAAGTCATAATAAGGTACCATTTAGAGGAAAATAACTATTCTTTCGAAACAATGATGAATTTGAAGGTCTTTTTTTTTCATCGTATGCCCAAACCAGGCAAGCACTTGAAAACTACACTAACTGGCCACCAATATTCCTACTGCAGTTTTAGATTCTGGTGATCGACCTTCATCATCTATGGATCTTGGAGAATATCAAGTTGATGATTGGCTCATGCCAGACCCATTCATTTAGCATTCAACAATATCTGCAAATGCTTCAGTGCCAAATGCCCTAATCTATAAATAAATTAAAATGAAGTATTGAAGTGTACAAGCAAGTTTATACGATGCACACACAAACTAAACGCAATGAGTTACCTTCATGGTAGAGTTCAGTTTAAAGCTCTCCTCCCTCTGTTTCCAGTTTTGACGTCCTCCAAACAGCGGTGAGGGATCTTTATCCTGTTTGTCAACAGTTATATATGCCAACTTCTTCACAATTGTGTTGGGAATCCTCTTTGGTATGACAACAGCATTTGGATCATCCGCAACAGGTATCGGGCAGCCTGTAGATTGAAGTAAGAAACGTGAGGCTATGAAACAGTCACGTTTTAGCCACCAAAAGAATTTTTTAAGGCACAAGTCTTACGGTGGAGTGGTTTGGATGAGAGCCCCATCGAGTCCAACACAGAGAGAACTTTACTGTCTTTTTTGCAAAGAGCTGCAGAAATACAAGGCACACCAAGGCATGTAATGCTAACTGATAAGACAAAGTGTCACTGTTATGATAAGCATCAGCCCATGGAAGACCAGGAGATATTTAACTTCTGAGTAAATGGTCTGAAGAAAATATGTATATTCAGACGATGTAGCACTGAAACAGCATCGTCAACTCATTACAGAAATTAATTAAAGTATTAGAAGAAGTATAATTATTGTGTGCAGTAAACATCCCAAGAGTACCGGTCTGCATTCCAAGCCTGATACCTCTCCAGCTCTCCTTAAGGATATGCCCAGGAGGTGTCTGCCCCCAAGACGGCAAATTTCCCCTCATTCTCTACGGCGATGACCACATCGGGTCCGAATGGGAAAGGCGAACATGGTCAAACAACCAGGAAAACCCTACCTCAGAAAAGCTTGATAGAATTCCTGTGTCAAAAGATTGGGAAGACATTTTCCCACAAGCTGTGGTGAAGACTTCGCAGAGAAATTTCAGGCCATAAGCATTTGCTGGTGACAGATGGTAAATGTGAAAATTTGCCTTTTATCCAGTTTAGGTTTGACCTCAATTGGCTGAATAACCCCGATTCTTCTTAAAGAAATAGAAAAAATTGGTTGATACCTTGCAGGGCCGAAATAGCCCTAGACAAGATTCAACAAAAACTCAAGTTGATTAAACATATATTTAAAGGATGGGGATTTAACCTGCAAGGAGAACTGAGGGGAAAAAAAGAAAAGAAAAGAAAAGCTAATCAAATTGAACTACCAGGACTGGGAAAAAATTAGAAGGCACAGGGTTCAATGCCCACCAGTTACAAAGAAAATCCTAACTGTTATGTGAAAATTTTAAAAGTTTAGAACAAGAACTTTACGGGTTTGAGAAGAGTCATGAAACATGGCTGCTTAAGGGGGATCTTAACACAGATTTTTTTCCCCATAGTGTGCTAGTGGTGTAAAGAAAAAGAACACTATTTAAAATATTGAAAAAAAGATAGCATTGTGATTGAAAGAGAATAAAACCTACTGTATCATGCAACTGAATACTATGCTGGACTTCTTTTTTTTTTCTAGATAAGATCTAGCCATTTTCAGGTGCTTCTGGTTTTTTTCTATCTCTATGCTCGAACATCTGTATTTCCGTTATGATCTAATGGAAATGGTGTTTCCTCGTGCGGAAATATAATTATGGTGTCCATGAGCAAGTAAGAAGTGATGAACATTAGCTGTAGCTCAGAAGCAAGACATCTTAACGCATGATTGCACACTGTAGTTGTCAGATACTGCTTCCATGCGTGAAGAATGTGGATAGCATAACCGGGTGGTCCTGTTACTACTTGAGTTAACTGACTCCCAAGGCAATGTAGGCAGGCAGGCAAGCTTGCTCTACCGACGCATCATCAATCTCAAGGCATTTGGGCATTGCAAAGAAGAAGTTGGGAAGCCATAGTGATAGAGTATAATGCCGGCAGAAGAGGTAAGCAAATCACAGTGGATCTATGGGCAACCGCGGGGCTGACCTGAGAGGAATGCGACGCGGGAGCTGCATGGCCGGAGGTGGAAGGCGAGCGCGACGAGCCCGAGCATGGCCCAGGCGGTGGCCGACACGAGCACCAGCCGCACGGCGCCCCTGCGGGACACCATCCGCATCGCCGCCGCGTCCGCCTTCGACGCCGCGTCCGTGACGCTGCCGCTGCCTGAGACAACCGAACCGAACCCTCAGATCCGAACAGGGAGAGCGAGCGCAGCGCCAATTGACTGGATCGGGTCGTGTCGGGTCCGTTCAGTGCCTACCTCTGTTTCGCCTCGCCATTCCCTCCGCCGGCCGCCGGCCGCCGCGCCGCCCCGTGCGAGGCGAGGGCGTGGGTGACGTTAGGCCTACGCCTTATAGGGACGCCACCGTGACTGAGTGTGCAGGCAAGCTAACTCCACTCCACTCCACATGGAGATGGAGTTGGTGCAGCCTGGAAGATCACAGTTTACAATTATAAATGGTAGAGGTAGTTTCACACACTTTGAAATCCATTAAATTTCCTAAAAAACCTTGCACATACACGTATGAAGGAAGCATATCAACAAGTCGTGCTTCAAAATGCATTTGTCATCGCACCTCCATGTTTTGGAATCGGAGAGCATTTTTTCCCAGCATAAAGCATTTAATCCCTGTAACAAAATCTATACTAATCTATTAAGAATCTAACTAGTCTAATACTCGTGCGTGCGACGATACCGCACCATAATTGATGATATTGATTAGGTGACTAAGCGACACTCGAGAGTCTTAATGGACGCTCCACATAAAAATATCCATAATAAATGAATTTAATGTTAAAGTGAACATATTGTTAATATACCAGATATTGAACTGGTAAAACAAATATTACACTTGATCTTAGCCAAAAGACCGAAAAAATAAGTTGAAAAGGAGCCCCTATGCTTGAATTAAATCATAGCCAATATTTTGGCTTAGGACTTAGGAGCGAGAAGATGGTGTAGATCTGATGTCCTAACCAAGATCATCATTGAGATTCGATAGCTAACACATGCAAATTCATTTATGGTGATGGCTTAATTTTCTTCAAGTTTAGCAAGACATAGAAAAACACCAATACGTCAACAAGATCATTCCTGAAATACCAAATACAACAAGTTTATCCTCTAATGCTTAACATGCTTAATGAAATACATACTTGCTCTTGCCTTTAGAGCATCATATCAAACAATAAAAACATTTTCCGCTTTTACAGAGCCTTGTACTCATTTCCAATTGTATAGTTGGTTTCACTTAAAATTCAATGTGAAATGAATTCGACATTAACAAAACTTTTTCATAGTTATGCTCTAGCAATGTTCCACATTTAAATGGCTAGAAATCTGTACAAGACCTTGCCACATTTGGTGATGTGTGGAATACACGAACTACACCCTATGTTGAAGGGATTCGAAAATGAAAGGAGAACAGGAAGTGTTTCTCAAAATAACTCTCAAGAGCTTTTCCACCATATCTTATTCCTATCGTTGCTGGAAGTTCAACCTCTTGATGCAGACTGCGTACATGAAAGCTAAGAATGCTGCAAAGAGCACAAGAACATGTGCAAGGCATAAAATCCCTATGGTAGCCAAAATGATGTGTTACATAGTAGCTAATCTTCTGCTTGCTTTCGCCAGGGACTGATGGGTTCTTCTAGGTCTCCATATTGTGTCACGATAAGCCCATACATTGTCCATGCCAATGGGCAAATCTAGTAGTACAAAATCCACCCTCTAGGAATTCTCTGAAATAAAAATAGAGACAAGAAAACAAAAGCACTCTTTTAT
This sequence comes from Zea luxurians, assembly GCA_029449295.1. Lineage (NCBI taxonomy): Eukaryota > Viridiplantae > Streptophyta > Magnoliopsida > Poales > Poaceae > Zea > Zea luxurians. The sequence continues at coordinate 272,505 of JAOPSE010000618.1, forward strand.
TCCTATAGAAAAGGATCACGAGAATGGTGATTGAAGAAACAACTAACCCATCTTGGAATGAAGCCTGAGAACAGATTGAAGAGAGAATATAAAAGTGAGAGCACCTAGAGGGGGGTGAATAGGTGATCCTGTAAAAATCAAACACTTGTAGCCACAAAAACTTGGTTAAGTGTTAGCTCAATAGAAACAAGTGGCTAAGGACCAAGCTCTTGTGAAACACAATGGACACGAAGAACACAAGCACAAGAGACACGATGATTTATCCCGTGGTTCGACCAAGTAGCACTTGCCTACTCCACGTTGTGGCGTCCCAATGGACGAGGGTTGCACTCAACCCCTTTCAAGTGATCCAATGATCGACTTGAATACCACGGTGTTTTCCTTTCCTTTACTATCTCCTGTTCGCGAGGAATCTCCATGAAAGGGAATTAGGCTTCCACCTCTTTCCTAAATGATTTTGGTGGTTGAATTGCCCAACACAAATAATTGGACTAACTAGTTTGCTCTAGTCTATAAGTTCTACAGGTGCCAAAGGTTCACAAAAAGTCAATAAAAAGACCAAGAGTGGGTTCAATCAAGAGAGCAAAGGATTTCCCGGAAGGCACCCTAGTCTGGCGCATCGGACTGTCCGGTGTGCCACCGGACAGTGTCCGGTGCACCAGGGAACTCTACGTCCAACTATTCACCTTCGGGAATTTTCAGAGGAGTTTCGCTATAATTCACCGGACTGTCCGGTGCTACAGGGGAGAGCAACTCTGAACTCGCCAGCTTCGGGAATCCGCTCCGCTATAATTCACCGGACTGTCCGGTGCACACCGGACTGTACGGTGTGACCACGGGGCAACGGCTACTTCGAGTGCAACGGTCGTCTGCAACACATTAAATGCGCGCCAACGCGCACAGAGGAGCAGGGCACGCGCGGGTGGCACACCGGACAGCCAGGCGGGCCCACAAGACAGAGCTCCAACGGTCAGAACCCTTCGGCCAGGTGACGTGGCTGGCACACCGGACAGTGTCCGGTGGCGCACCGGACTGTCCGGTGCACCATGCGACAGGAGCCTCCACCAACGGTCAAGTTTGGTGGTTGGGGCTATAAATACCCCAACCACCCCCACATTCATGGCATCCAAGTTTTCCACCTTCCAACTACTTACAAGAGCTCTAGCATTCAATTCTAGACACACCAAAGAGATCAAATCCTCTCCCAATTCCACTCAAAGCTTTAGTGATTAGATAGAGTGATTGTTGTGTTCATTTGAGCTCTTGCGCTTGGATTGCTTCTTTTTTCTCATTTTTTCTTGCGATCATCTCAATTGTAATCGAGGCAAGAGACACCAATTGTGTGGTGGTCCTTGCGGGGAAGTTTGGTTCCCGGTTGATTGAGAAGAGAAGCTCACTTGGTCCGAGTGACCGCTTGAGAGAGGGAAAGGGTTGAAAGAGACCCGGTCTTTGTGACCACCTCAACGGGGAGTAGGTTTGAGAGAACCGAACCTCGGTAAAACAAATCCTTGTGTCTCACTTCTTTATTCGGTTGCGATTTGTTTTTACGCCCTCTCTCGGACTCGCATTATATTTCTAACGCTAATCCGGCTTGTAGTTGTGATTAACTTTGTAAATTTCAGTTTTGCCCTATTCACCCCCCTCTAGGCGACTTTCACTCCACAACTTGGAGCCTCTCGCCCTTACAATTGATGATCACAAAGAAGCACTGAAGTAAGGGAGGGGAGAGCAACACACACAAGACTCAAAGAACGAACACAAACACGCACACAAGTCACAACTTGAGCTCACAACACAATGCGGGGAGTTCTCTACTCAACTAGAGCTCAAGTCACTTATCACAAAGAATCGAATGCGCGAGAATGGAGTCTTGGTGCTTAGAGATGATCAAAGAATGCTTGGGTAACTCCTCCATGCGTCTAGGGGTCCCTTTTATAGCCCCAAGGCAGCTAGGAGCCGTTGGAAGCAATCTAGGAAGGCAATTCTTGCCTTCTGTCGGGTGGCGCACTGGACAGTCCGGTGCACCACCGGACAGGTACTGTTCATAGTCCGGTGCAGATCTCCTTCCAAAAATAGAACAGTAGACCATTGCAGAAATGGAGCCGTTGGCGCACCGGACACTGTCCGGTGCACACCAGACGGTCCGGTGCCCCCTGCCGATCGTTGGCGCGGCCACGCGTCGCGCGCGGATTGTGCGGCCGACCGTTGGCGCAGTCGACTGTTGGCTCACCGGACCGTCCGGTGAATTTTAGCCGTACGCCGTTGAACGATTTTCGAGAGCGACGACTTCGCCGCAGACGGCTCACCAGACAGTCCGGTGCACCACCGGACAGTTCCCGAGAGTGGCCTGTTTACCGGAGGCTGGCCTGGTGCACCGGACACTGTCCGGTGCACCACCGGACAGTCAGGTGTGCCAGACTGCGCTGAGTCTTGGCTGATCCAGCCAAGATCTTTTCTTCTTCTCTTTTCTCTGATTCCAGCACTTAGACAAATATATTAGCACACAAAAACCAATGTACTAAGTCTAGAATCATACCTTCTTGTTGATTTGCACTTCATCAATCATTTGTCACAAGATTACTCACTCAATACGTGTTGGACACTTAATCACCAAAACTATACTAGAAATGGCCCAAGGGCACATTTCCCTTTCAATCTCCCCCTTTTTGGTGATTTATGCCAACACATCAACAAGCAACTAAAAGAAGTGCAACATCAAAGCAATTGAGAACAAGAATTGTTTTTGATTCAAATTTGGCATATTTGGATCATTCTTTGCCACCACTTGGTTTGTTTTTGAAATTAAACTCAATTTCCTATCTCTAAGTCAAACACACTTGTTTAGGCATAAAGAGAGGTATTCCATGAGAAAAATTGATCAAGAGCCAAAAACTCCCCCTTTTTCTAAAATCCTACATTCTCCCCACAAGAGGCCAAATTTTGCACATAGGAGTATTTTGACAAAACACAAGTTCTAACTCTACTATTTTCAAAATTCTCAAGTGGTAGCCGATCCATTTGCTTTGGCCTTAATTTCTCTCCCTTTAGCATTAAGCACCAAAACGGGATCATTATTGGCCCTTAAACCCCATTGCCTCACCAAAATCATCAGTTAAGAGTAAAAAGGCAATAAGAGCATGGAGATGAACTTGGAGTAAATTACCCTCTCATCGGAGTGCAGTGGAAGTCTTGCATGGTCCAAGTTCACCTTTCCCTTTCAATCCATCTTTGAGACTCCTTTGTTGAGGTCGACATGTCCGTCGATTCCCATTGGAGTCTTTGCGGGCTTGGCGTCCTTCATCCCGAACCGCTTGAGCAAGTCTTGCGTGTACTTTGTTTGAGAGATGAAGGTGCCATCCTTGAGTTGCTTTACTTGGAATCCAAGGAAGTAGTTCAACTCGCCCATCATCGACATTTCAAATTTCTGAGTCATCACCCTGCTAAACTCTTCACAAGACTTTTGGTTAGTAGAACCAAATATTATGTCATCAACATAAATTTGGCACACAAATAGATCACCATCACAAGTTTTAGTGAAAAAAGTTGGATCGGCTTTCCCAACCTTGAAAGCATTAGCAATTATAAAATCTCTAAGGCATTCATACCATGCTCTTGGGGCTTGCTTAAGTCCATAGAGCGCCTTAGAGAGCTTACACACGTGGTCAGGGTACCGTTCGTCCTCAAAGCCAGGGGGTTGCTCCACGTACACCTCCTCCTTGATGGGCCCGTTGAGGAAAGCGCTCTTCACGTCCATTTGGAACAACCTGAAAGAATGGTGAGCGGCATAGGCTAACAAAATGCGAATCAACTCTAGCCTAGCCACAGGAGCAAAAGTCTCCTCAAAGTCCAAACCTGTGACTTGGGCATAACCTTTTGCCACAAGTCGAGCCTTGTTCCTTGTCACGACCCCGTGCTCGTCCTGTTTGTTGCGGAACACCCACTTGGTTCCCACAACGTTTTGCTTGGGACACGGCACCAATGTCCAAACTTCATTTCGCTTGAAGTTGTTGAGCTCTTCCTGTATGGCCAACACCTAGTCCGGATCTAGCAAGGCCTCTTCTACCCTGAAAGGCTCAATAGAAGAGACAAAAGAGTAATGCTCACAAAAATTAGCTAATCTAGAGCGAGTGGTTACTCCCTTGCTTATATCACCCAATATCTGGTTGACGGGATGATTCCTTTGAATTGTCGCTCGAACTTGAGTTGGAGGGTCCCGTGGTGCTTCTTCCTCCTCAACTTGATCTTCTTGTGCTCCCCTTGATCACACGCCTCCTTTTGAGAAACCTGTTCATCATCTTGAGATGGGGGGTGCACCATTGTTGAGAAAGAAGGATGATCTTGCACTTGGTGTTCCTGTGGTCGCACATCTCCAACCGCCATGGTGTGAATTGCGTCCGTTGGAACATCGTCTTCATCTATATCATCAAGATCAACTTGCTCTCTTGGAGAGCCATTAGTTTCATCAAATACAACGTCGCTAGAGACTTCAACCAAACCCGATGATTTGTTGAAGACTCTATACGCCTTTGTATTTGAGTCATAACCTAACCAAAACCCTTCTACAGCTTTGGGAGCAAATTTTGAATTCCTACCTTTCTTCACTAGAATGTAACATTTACTCCCAAATACACGAAAATATGAAACATTGGGTTTGTTACCGGTTAGGAGTTCATACGACGTCTTCTTGAGGAGGCGATTAAGGTAGACCCGGTTTATGGCGTGGCAAGCTGTGTTCACAGCTTCCGACCAAAACCGCTCGGGCATCTTGAATTCTCCAAGCATCGTCCTCGCCATGTCTATAAGCGTCCTATTCTTCCTCTCTACCACACCATTTTGCTGTGGTGTGTAGGGAGCGGAGAACTCGTGCTTGATTCCTTCCTCCTCAAGGAACTCCTCCACTTGAAGGTTCTTGAACTCGAACCCGTTGTCGCTTCTAATCTTTTTCACCTTGAGCTCAAATTCGTTTTGAGCTCGCCTTAGAAAGCGCTTGAGGGTCCCTTGGGTTTCTGATTTATCCTGCAAAAAGAATACCCAAGTGAAGCGGGAAAAATCATTAACAATAACCAGACCATACTTACTTCCCCCGATGCTGAGGTAGGCGACGGGTCCGAAGAGGTCCATGTGAAGTAGCTCCAAAGGTCTTGATGTGGTCATCACATTCTTGCTGTGATGAGCGCTTCCCACCTGTTTGCCTGCTTAATAAGCTACACAAGGTCTATCTTTTTCGAAAAATACATTTGTTAGACCTAACACATGTTCTCCCTTTAGAAGTTTGTGAAGGTTCTTCATCCCAACATGTGCTAGACGGCGATGCCACAGCCAGCCCATGCTAGTCTTAGCAATTAAGCATGCATCTAGATCGACCTCCTCCTTCGAAAAATCCACTAAATAGAGTTTGCCATCTAGTACACCCTTAAAAGCTAGTGAACCATCACTCCTTCTAAAGACAGAAACATCTACATTTGTAAATAGACAATTATAACCCATGTGGCACAATTGACTAACAGACAGCAGATTATAGCCTAGCGACTCTACTAAAAATACATTAGAGATAGAGTGCTCATTAGTGATAGCTATCTTGCCTTGAAAGTCGCCTAGAGGGGGGTGAATAGGGCGAAACTGAAATTTACAAAGTTAAACAACAACTACAAGTCGGGTTAGCGTTAGAAATATAAGCAAGTCCGAGAGAGAGGGTGAAAACTGAAAGGGAATTAGGCTTACACCTATTTCCTAAACTAATTTTGGTGGTTGAATTGCCCAACACAAATAATTGGACTAACTAGTTTGCCCTAGTTTATAAGTTCTATAGGTGCCAAAGGTTCACAATAAGCCAATGAAAAGATCAAGAGAAAAGGGTTCAAACAAAGGAGCAAAGGGACAACCGAAGGCTCACTGGTCTGGCGCACTGGACTGTCTGGTGTGCCACCGGACAGTGTCCGGTGCACCAGGGAACTCCAAGCCAAACTCCTCACCTTCGGGAAAACACAGAGTCGCTCCGCTATAATTCACCGGACTGTACGGTGTACACCGGACAGTGTCCGGTGCTCCAGGGATGAAGCGACTCTGAACTCGCCAGCTTCGGGAATTCGCAACGGCTCTCCGCTATAATTCACCGGACATGTCCGGTGTACACCGGACTGTCCGGTGTAACTGCAGAGCAACGGCTACTTCGGCGCCAACGGTCACCTGCCATCGCATTTAAGGCGCGCCAGAGCGCGCAGAAGTCAGACACGCGCGAAGAGGCGCACCGGACACTCTACAGTGCATGTCCAGTGCGCCACCAGACATCCAGGCTGGCCCAGCGTCAGAGCTCCAACGGTCGGAACCCTAATGTTCGGGTGACGTGGCTGGCGCACCGGACATGTCCGGTGTGCACCGGACTGTCCGGTGCACCATGCGACAGACAGCCTCCACCCAAACGGCTAGTTTGGTGGTTGGGGCTATAAATACCCCCAACCACCCCACATTCAAGTGGTCCAAGTTTTCCACTTCTCAACCACTTACAAGAGCTAGGCATTCAATTCTAGACACACCCAAGTGATCAAATTCTCTCCAATTCCACACAAGGCTTTATGATTAGCGAGAGAGATTTGTCGTGTTCTTTTGAGCTCTTGCGCTTGGATTGCTTCTTTCTTTCTCATTTGTTCTTGTGATCATAAACTCATTTGTAACCAAGGCAAGAGACACCAATTGTGTGGTGGTCCTTGCGGGGAAGTTTTGTTCCCGGGTTGATTTGAGAGAAGCTCACTCGATCCGCGGGGTCGTTTGAGAGAGGGAAAGGGTTGAAAAAGACCCGGCCTTTGTGGCCTCCTCAACGGGGAGTAGGTTTGCAAGAACTGAACCTCGGTAAAACAAATCCGCGTGTCACACTCTTCATTCGCTTGCAATTTGTTTTGCGCCCTCTCTCTCGGACTCATTATTATTACTAACGCTAACCCGGCTTGTAGTTGTGATTAATTTTTGTAAATTTCAGTTTCGCCCTATTCACCCCCCTCTAGGCGACTTTCAATTGGTATCAAAGCCCGGTGCTTCATTAGAGCCTAACTGCTCGAAGTGATGTCGGGAGATCACACCAAGAGGGAGATGGAGACCGACGACAAGCCCACTACGAGTCACGGGAGCACTTCATCGGAAGAGTCCCGCACCAAGAGGAAGGAGAAGAAGAAGGACTCCTACAACAAAGGGAAGGGGAAGGAGAAGAAATCTTCTTCCCACAAGTCGCATCGGAGAGGCGACAAGAACAAGAGGATGAGGAAAGTGGTCTACTACGAGACCGATACTTCATCAACGTCGACCTCTGACTCCGATGCGCCATCCGTAACTTCTAAGCGCCAAGAGCGCAAGAAGTATAGTAAGATCCCCCTACGCTACCCCCACATTTCAAAGCGTACTCCTTTACTCTCTGTTCCATTAGGCAAACCACCGGTTTTTGACGGTGAAGATTATAATATGTGGAGTGACAAAATGAGGCATCATCTAACCTCACTCCACACAAGCATATGGAATGTTGTTGATTTGGTGTACAGGTACCATCCGTAGGGGATGAAGACTACGACTCGGACGAGGTGGCCCAAATTCACCACTTTAACTCCCAAGCCACCACTATACTCCTCGCCTCTCTAAGTCGAGAGGAGTATAATAAGGTGCAAGGGTTAAAAAGTGCGAAGGAAATTTGGGACGTACTCAAGACCGCACACGAAGGAGATGAGGTGACAAAGATCACCAAGCGGGAAACGATCGAGGGGGAGCTTGGTCGCTTCATGCTTCACCAAGGGGAGGACCCACAAGCTATGTACAACCGCTTGAAGACCTTGGTGAACCAAGTGTGCAACCTCGGGAGCGAAAAATGGGATGACCATGAGATGGTCAAGGTTATTCTTAGATCTCTCGTATTTCTTAACCCTACACAAGTTCAATTAATTCGAGGTGATCCTGGATATAAGCTAATGTCTCCCGAGGAAGTTATAGGAAAATTTGTGAGCTTTGAGCTATTGATTAAAGGCTCAAAGAAAATCATTGAGCAAGGCACTTCCTCCACACCCGAGGCACAACCGGTCGCATTCAAGGCGACAGAAGAAAAGAAGGAGGAAGCTACTCCAAGTCGAACACCCATCGACGCCTCCAAGCTCGACAACGAGGAGATGGCGCTCATCATCAAGAGCTTCCGTCAAATCCTCAAGCAAAGGAGGGGGAAAGACTACAAGCCCCGCTCCAAGAAAGTATGCTACAAATGTGGTAAGCCCGGTCATTTTATTGCTAAATGTCTATTATCCAGTGATAGTGACAGGGGCGATGACAAGAAGGGGAGAAGAAAGGAGAAGAAGAGACACTTCAAAAGGAAGGGCAGTGATGCCCACGTGTGCCGCGAGTGGGACTCCGACGAGAGCTCCACCGACTCCTCCTCCGACGAGGACGCCGCCAACATCGCCGTCATCAAGGGACTTCTCTTCCCCAACGTCGGCCACAAGTGCCTCATGGCCAAGGAGGGCAAAAAGAAGAAGGTAAAATCAAGATCCTCCACTAAATATGGAACCTCTAGTGATGAGGATGATGCTAGCAATGAGGAGGATAACTTGCGCATTCTTTTTGCCAACCTAAACATGCAACAAAAAAGAAAAGTTAAATGAATTGATTAGTGCTATTCATGAGAAGGATGATCTCTTGGATTCTCAAGAGGACTTCCTTATTAAAGAAAATAAGAAGCATGTTAAGGTTAAAAATGCATACGCTCTAGAAGTAGAAAAATGTGAAAAACTATCTAATGAGCTAAGCACATGCCATGAGACTATTGACAACCTTAGAAATGAGAATGCTAATTTGTTAGCTAAGGTTGATTCTAATGTTTCAATTCCCAATCTTAGAGATGATAATGTTGATTTACATGCTAAGATTAAAGAATTGAATGATTCTCTTGCTAGCCTTAGGATTGAAAATGAAAAATTGCTTGCTAAGGCTAAAGATTTTGATGCTTGCAATGTTACTATTTCTAACCTTAGAAGTGAAAATAATGTATTACATGCTAAGGTTGTAGAATTAAAATCTTGCAAACCCTCTACATCTACCGTTGAGCATGTGTCTATTTGTACTAGATGTAGAGATATTGATGTTGATGCTATTCATGATCACATGGCTTTAATTAAACAACAAAATGATCATATAGCAAAATTAGATGCTAAAATTGCCGAGCATAACTTAGAAAATGAAAAGTTTAAATTTGCTAGAAGTATGCTCTATAATGGGAGACGCCCTGGCATCAAGGATGGCATTGGCTTCCAAAGGGGAGACAATGTCAAACTTAGTGCCCCTCCTAAAAGATTGTCTAATTTTGTTAAGGGCAAGGCTCCCATGCCTTAGGATAACGAGGGCTACATTTTGTACCCTGCCGGCTATCCTGAGAGCAAAATTAGGAGAATTCATTCTAGGAAGTCTCACTCTGGCCCTAACCATGCTTTTACGTATAAGGGTGAGACATCTAGCTCTAGGCAACCAACCCGTGCTAAGTTGCCTAAGAAGAGAACTCCTAATGCATCAAATGATCATGACATTTCATGCAAAACTTTTGATGCATCATATGTGTTAACTAACAAATCCGGCAAGGTAGTTGCCAAGTTTGTTGGGGGCAAACACAAGGGGTCAAAGACTTGTGTTTGAGTACCCAAAGTTCTTGTTTCTAATGCCAAAGGACCCAAAACCGTTTGGGTACCTAAAGTCAAGAACTAAACTTGTTTTGTAGGTTTATGCATCCAGGGGCTCAAGTTGGATCATCGATAGCGGGTGCACAAACCATATGACGGGGGAGAAGAAGATGTTCTCCTCCTACGAGAAAAACCAAGATCCCCAACAAGCTATCACATTCGGGGATGGAAACCAAGGTTTGGTCAAAGGTTTGGGTAAAATTGCTATATCTCCTGACCATTCCATTTCCAATGTTTTTCTTGTTGATTCATTAGATTACAATTTGCTTTCCGTATCCCAATTATGTCAAATGGGCTACAACTGTCTATTTACTAATGTAGGTGTTACTGTCTTTAGAAGAAGTGATGATTCAATAGCATTTAAGGGAGTGTTAGAGGGTCAGCTATACTTGGTAGATTTTGATAGAGCTGAACTCGACACTTGCTTAATTGCTAAGACTAACATGGGTTGGCTCTGGCACCGTCGACTAGCCCATGTTGGAATGAAGAATCTTCATAAGCTTCTAAAGGGAGTGCACATTTTAGGACTAACAGATGTTCATTTTGAGAAAGATAGGATTTGTAGCGCATGCCAAGCCGGGAAGCAAGTTGGTGTTCATCATCCACACAAGAACATCATGACGACTGACAGACCACTGGAGCTCCTACACATGGATTTATTCGGCCCGATCGCTTACATAAGCATCGGCAGGAGTAAGTACTGTCTAGTTATTGTGAATGATTATTCTCGCCTCACTTGGGTGTTCTGTTGGTGACTTGTTCTCAAATGCTAAGAGTTAAGAACAAGGCAACATAAAAAGTGTTAAGTGTTAAAGCCCTTCGTCCTACTAAACATTATTCCCCTTCGGGAAACAATAAGTTTCGGACGAAGGTCACCAGAGACATACCTTCGTCAATATAACAAGTAATGACGAGGGATTCATATAAAGCATGAAATATAAACATCATCGTAGAATCATTTCTATTTTATTAATATGGAGAAATAGAAATGATCACAAATTACAAATGTACCTTCGGTCCTGAAAGAAGGTAAAGAGTACAGGTGTGACGCAAAAGTATATGCCAAGTCAGCGTGAACAGTACGGGAGTACTGTTCATCTATTTATAGACGTGAGACGCAGCCCACGTAAAATTACATCCATGTCCATTACATTTGTCAATGACTTATGAAAATCTATCAAGGTCCACGTAGTCTTTTTATCTCTAAGTCGGTTTCCCCCTCTGCTATCGCGACGAAGCTTCCCTGCGCACAGCTTCGGCTGTGCACCATCCTCCGTAGAGCTTGGTAATCAGCTCGTCCTTCGTCTGGTTCAGGCTTCGTCCTGACCGTGCTTCATGTTTATAATTCTGAGTCCGAAAATACCTGTTCACATAATTCACTTGGAAAACATTGTCAAATCATGTTTTTGAGGACCTTCGGAGGACGAAGGCCCCCAACAGTAGCCCCTCGCAATATTAATTTGTTAATAATAAATTCAGATTGCGATATGGACGAAGGCCTTGAGCCGAAGGTCCGAAAAAACACCTTTCCTTTGCTAGAATAGCAATATTCACTGACAAGTGGGGTCTTTCAATTTTGAACGCCCTGGGGGTATAAATAAGATCATACCGCAAACTTATTTGGTACGCACACTTGCCATCTGCTCCGGCCCACTAAATTTTTAGCTCTTGTGCACTAAGATTTGCTGGTCTTTTTGATTTTGAAGCTTCGGCCTCGAAAACAGTTTTTTAGCGTTTCTGAAGATGTCTGAAGGTAAGAAGATCCCTGCCGAGACGAAGCTGAGTCTCGACGAAGAGAAGAATTTGGGGTTCCTCATAGCGATGGCGGAGACCAATACGGAGAAAATCACCAAGGAGATTCTTGAAGGCTTGTCCGAAGATACTGGTGACAGCGACAGCTATGATGTAGAAAGTGGTGGAGAAGAGGCCGAAGATCGACCATGGCGGCCAAGTCACACGGTTTTCGGGAAAACCACTATCAAGCAGAGTCATATTGATAATATGAGGGGGCGGTACTTTCGAGATATATCTATTGTGAGGGCTGACGTTGGAGAAAAGACTTCTCCCACCCCAGAAGAAGATGAAGTCGTAATCTTCCGAAGCTTTCTCAAGGCTGGGCTTCGATTCCCCCTAAGCAACTTTGTTGTTGAAGTCCTGAAGACATTTCAAGTCTACATTCATCAAATTACTCCCGAAGCTATCATAAGAATGGGGTTGTTTGTCTGGGCTGCGAGAAGCCAAGGTTTAGAACCAAATGCTAAAAGCTTTTGCAATATTCATGAGTTGTTATATGAGACGAAGCCCTGGGGAAAAGAACAATATCACAACAACTTTGGGTGTTACAGCTTCGGTGCCCGCTCCGGGTCAAGCCGCCCTGTGCCAACCTTTCGGAAGAGATGGCCCGGAGCCTGGATGACAGAGTGGTTCTATGTAAAGAATGACTTATCAGCGCAAGAAAATATTAAGAGTATCATTATGCGCCCCATCTGGCAACGCTTCGGACTTCGAAGGCCGAAGGTTGAAATGGACGAAGCAGCCGAAGAATGCCAAAGAGCCTTCGGCATAATCTGCTCTTTCATTGGGACAAGGGACTTGGTCCAAGAGCACATTGCCTTCAGGGTATGGCCACTTGCAGAAAAGTGGGAAATGCCGAAGGAGACCATTAAAGAGTCCGACGAAGGCGGACTGGTCAGACTGAAATACACATTCAAATATGCAGATAAATTTGTTGAACCTGATGATGACTGGTTGAAAAGCATTGAAACATTAAGTGACGAACTGCTCGGGGCATATTCGAAGGCCGAAAATACTGCGTTATCAGCAGCCTTCGGAGGCCGAAAGAAGAAAAGGCTCAACCGGGTATTTGACGCAATCGGGTTTGTCTACCCTGACTATCATTATCCGGTACTGGGTCGCAAAAGAAAAATTACTTCTCCTGCGACAGAAGCTACCCCAAGTGCCACTAGTGAGCCAGCGCCGCAAAGGAAAAAGATGAAGGTGCTCACCCATCGAGCGCGCTTTATTGAGCCGGCCACAGTGCCAAAATTTATTGGTGAAGTCTCTTTGGCCTCTGAAGCTACAGAACCAGCTCCAATGCCGAAGATAGAAGAGAAAACTGAAGCACCTTCAGCCGAAAAAGCAGAAAAACCGAAGATTGAAGAGCGAAAAATATCGGAAATCTTAAGTTCTTCAGCAACTGTTGAAACAACAAAAAATCAAAAGGGCCCGTCGGTGACCCCGAGAAGAAAAAGAATGGTGAACGTGTTAGATGTTTTGGAGACAATTAAGTCTTCAAGCACAACTCCAAAAGGGACTATTGAAGTTGCTGAAGTGTCTACCGAGGCTGAAGTTGCTGAAGCTTCGAAGCAACAACCTGAAGCTGAAGCTGAAGCTGGGCCTTCAGAGCCCACCAAGGAACAATCTTTGGAGACCGATAAAATATCAGAACCAGCTTTGGTTAAAGAAATTGACACTGCCGCCCCCGAAGCTCCTTCCAGCGCATGCGATTACATCGTGCGACATGCTTCGGGGAAGAAATTATCCGAAGAGGAAACTTACGAAGCTAACTACTATGCCAGAGAGCTAAAATATCCGAAAGGGGCAGTAGTGTTTAACGGGACTAATGAAGATGACTTCCTGTACTGCCTCCCTGATAATAAAGAACTATCTGTCTGCCGAGAGATGGCTAGAAGTATGGGATTCCCGAAGCTTGAAGCTGGATTATGCGCTATGACGAAGGAAGATCTCGCGGATAGTCTTGCATATAATAGCCTGAAGGTGTGGGAATTAGTCGTTTGAAAAAATTTTACAATACGTAATTCATTCCTTTATCCTTATGTGGATTCTTTTTTGTATAGGGTTTGATCCTGAGCAACGCACTAAGAGCACAAAAGAGTGCCGAAGATGAAAGCTATGAAATTGCGTTCAACAACCTTCGATCAGAAGTTATCAAACTGAGAAACGAAGCTCTGGAGAAGGATAAAATTCTGCTTACACTGGTAGATAAAGTAAAGAAGGACGAAGCTGCTTCAAAAGCCCAGGCGGAAGCCCAAAAACGTGAAATTAAAGATCTTCAGAAACAGCTAGCTAGAGCTAAAGAGGAACGTGTGCTTGAGGAAACAAAACGAGAACTTAGTGATCATGTGGTCAATAATTTAGAGTTAAGTGTTAAAGAGCTTCGTGCATCTCAGAGGAAATGCTATGTTAAATCTGTAGAATGCGTCAAAAAGATTAAATCCAGCTTCGCCAGCGTTGGCGCCTTTTCTAGTGAAGAGGACTTTTCAAGAGGCAATCCCGAAGGTCCACTGGACTGGATTAGTCACGAAGTCGAGGCCTTCGAGGAAATCCTGAGCAGCCGCGGCGACATCTGTGCTTTTTCAGGCGCCAGAGGAGTTGCTGCTGTTTTGGAGAAAAAAGGTTGTGAACATATAAAATCCTTAGCTCAGTCCGAAGCTGCTCTGTCCTCTGAAGACATCAAAGATCCCTCGACCGAAGCAAGCATGGCTGGCGGTAAATTCTTCACTGATATCTGGGACAATGGCGGCCGAGAAATGGCGCAAGAAATAATTCAAAGAAGTGAAAAAGGCATCCATGATGCTAGGAAAGTGGCAGAAGCTACCGAAAGAAGTACAGAGCCCGAAAGGCAATTAGGTATTAATTAGTCGTTCTTATTGTGCTGTAATTTTTATTTCAAACTTTGCTCGCGATTTGTAATAGTAATGAAGAAATGTTCTCCTCCCTCAGAAGCTGCTGGATCGACTGCCGACCCTCACACAAAAGGAGATGACGAGATTAAACGAATGGCCGAAGCTATCATGGATAAAGTTGTTGATCAACTTCTAAATGAGGCCGCCGAAGCAGTGCTAAGAGAAGACTAAGTGTTATTAGAAAAAACATTGGAAGTGTGATCTCTATAATATTTTGTACATTTGAATGTAATATACAAGTCTCTTTTCATTATTCAATTCTTTACGATGCATGAAATTGTACATACATACCATTTTTGAGCCTTCGGCGAAAAAACACCTTCCCTTCTTTTCATGCTTCGTGAAGAAAACATTCTCCGTTAAAACTGTTCTGATAAATCACATCCATGCTTCGTGTAAACATTCTCCGAAGCTATACAATTTTGATATTACTCTGATGAAGCTCATCCATGCTTCATAAAAACATTCTCCAAAGCTATTTTCCAAAGATTATCATTGTATTCCCTCGTGACTTTACACAATTTGCTCTTTCTCAAAACAACCTTTCGAAGGTTGATATTGTGCCCCTTCTTTTGCCATATGCAACATGATGTATGATGCTTATGCTATGCAAAATGATGTGATGATGTTATGTTATGCAAATGACGTTTGTTCCGAAGATACACACAAAATATCTTTATAAGCTCTGCATTCCCTTAGGAACGTCTTTGGAGCTTCTTTGCCTTTTACTTAGACGGTATAAGCTCTGCATTCCCTTAGGAACGTCTTTGGAGCTTCTTCGCCTTTTACTTAGGCGGAATCAGCGTTGACTTTTCGCTGTATGCTCTGCATTCCCTTAGGAACGTCTTTGGAGCTTCTTCGCCTTTTACTTAGGCGGAATCAGCGTTGACTTTTCGCTGTATGCTCTGCATTCCCTTAGGAACGTCTTTGGAGCAAAAAACTTACACTGCGCTCCCTTTGGAATGGCTTTTTTGTAACTTAGCAACTTACTCTGCGTTCCTTAGAACGACTTTTTATTGCTTCGAAGGATTTTTAATAATTCGAAGGCCCTCCTTATTACCGCAAATTTTTAAGCTTCAGCCACTTAAGCCTGTGGAGAAGATAGGTTTTCCTCATAACCAACCACGAAATTACTATATGAAAACTGAAATGTTCTTTATTACACAGAAAATAGAACTTAAACGGAAAAGACTGCTATCAAAGTAGGATATATGTCAATAAATGTGCTTCGACTCTGGCACAGTACTATTGACTGTGCGAGCCTCAGATTGCTCTCTGAGATCCCTTTGGTGCGGAACATATTGGCTCCCTTCTGGCTGTTGGCCTTGTTGCAGCGGAGGTGGGGGCGGGGGCTGTTGCCATGAAGCTTGAGGTTGACTTGCCGAAGCTACGGAAACTGCAGGGTGGTTGCCCACATATTCCGGGATGTAAGGCTGATGATACGAAGCAGTATGCATGACCTGCTTCGGCTGTCCCTGTTGCGCTGCAGCTTCTGCTAGCTCCTTTTGTTTCTGGATGGTGACATGGCACATCCTGGTGGTATGGCCCTTGTTCTCACCGCAGAATAAGCAAAATGTCCTCCTTGGTTGATCTCCAAATCTCCCGCCGAAGCCCCTGGCGCCTCTGCCTCTTGGAGCTGGTGGCCGAAAGAAAGCTTGCTGTTGCCCCGAAGCCTGTGAGGAGCACTGCGGCCTGTTCTGCTGACTCCCCTTGTCATCATTTTGAGTGGAGTTATGGATGGACCTGACATGCCTCGGATAGAATCTTCCCCCGAAGCCCCTGGTCATCTCAGAAAATCTGAAGGCCTCCTCCCTTCTTTGGCGAAAGTCATTATCAGCACGAATGTACTCGTCCATCTTTTGGAGCAGCTTCTCCAGAGTCTGAGGAGGCTTCCTAGCAAAGTATTGGGCTGCAGGTCCAGGTCGAAGCCCCTTGATCATGGCTTCGATGACAATTTCATTGGGCACCGTTGGTGCCTGCGCCCTCAAACGCAAGAACCTTCTGACATACGCCTGAAGGTATTCTTCATGTTCCTGAGTGCACTGGAATAAGGCTTGGGCAGTGACCGGCTTCGTCTGAAATCCTTGAAAGCTGGTTAACAACATATCCTTCAGCTTCTGCCATGAGGTGATAGTTCCTGGTCGAAGGGAGGAATACCAGGTCTGAGCAACACTCCTGACGGCCATAACGAAAGACTTTGCCATGACTGCAGCATTGCCCCCATACGAAGACACTGTTGCTTCGTAGCTCATCAAGAACTGCTTCGGGTCTGAGTGGCCGTCGAACATGGGGAGCTGGGGTGGCTTATAGGACGGAGGCCAAGGTGTAGCCTGCAGCTCAGCGGACAAAGGAGAAGTATCATCAAAAACAAAATTTCCCTGATGGAAATTGTCATACCAGTCATCTTCGTTGACAAAGCCCTCCTGATGAAGGTCTTTCTGCTGAGGCCTTCTGTTTTGCTCATCATGAGTAAGATGGCGAACTTCCTCAGAAGCTTTGTCTATCTGCCTTTGCAACTCAGCTAGCCGGGCCATCTTCTCCTTCTTCCTCTGCACCTGTTGATGTAGCATCTCCATATCCCTGATTTCTTGGTCTAGCTCTTCCTCCTGAAGCGTCGGGCTGACGGCCTTTCTCTTCTGGCTTCAGGCCTCCCGAAGAGAGACGGTCTCCTGGTTGTGGTCCAGCGGTTGCAGTGCTGCAGCCCCAGCCGCTGAAGCTTTCTTCGGTGCCATAGCGAAGGTCTACAGCTTCCGAAGGTGTTCAAAAAACTCGAAGTGGAGGTGAGTTCACCGGAGGTGGGCGCCAATGTTGGTGACTTGTTCTCAAATGCTAAGAGTTAAGAACAAGGCAACATAAAAAGTGTTAAGTGTTAAAGCCCTTCGTCCTACTAAACATTATTCCCCTTCGGGAAACAATGAGTTTCGGACGAAGGTCACCAGAGACATACCTTCGTCAATATAACAAGTAATGACGAGGGATTCATATAAAGCATGAAATATAAACATCATCGTAGAATCATTTCTATTTTATTAATATGGAGAAATAGAAATGATCACAAATTACAAATGTACCTTCGGTCCTGAAAGAAGGTAAAGAGTACAGGCGTGACGCAAAAGTATATGCCAAGTCAGCGTGAACAGTACGGGAGTACTGTTCATCTATTTATAGACGTGAGACGCAGCCCACGTAAAATTACATTCATGTCCATTACATTTGTCAATGACTTATGAAAATCTGTCAAGGTCCACATAGTCTTTTTATCTCTAAGTCGGTTTCCCCCTCTGCTATCGCGACGAAGCTTCCCTGCGCACAGCTTCGGCTGTGCACCATCCTCCGTAGAGCTTGGTAATCAGCTCGTCCTTCGTCTGGTTCAGGCTTCGTCCTGACCGTGCTTCATGTTTATAATTCTGAGTCCGAAAATACCTGTTCGCATAATTCACTTGGAAAACATTGTCAAATCATGTTTTTGAGGACCTTTGGAGGACGAAGGCCCCCAACATGTTCTTTTTGCAGGAAAATTCACAAACCCAAGAGACCTTAAAGGGATTCTTGAGACGAGCTCAAAACGAGTTCGACCTAAGGATCAAGAAAATTAGAAGCGACAACGGGATGGAGTTCAAGAACTCTCAAATTGAAGGCTTCCTTGAGGAGGAGGGCATCAAGCATGAGTTCTCTTCTCCCTACACCCCACAACAAAATGGTGTAGTGGAGAGGAAGAATCGAACTCTATTGGATATGGCAAGAACCATGCTTGATGAGTATAAGACACCAGATCGGTTTTGGGCCGAAGCAGTCAACACCGCCTGCTACGCCATCAACCGGTTATATCTACACCGAATCCTCAAGAAGACATCCTATGAACTCCTAACCGGTAAAAAGCCCAATATTTCATATTTTAGAGTTTTTGGTAGCAAATGCTTTATTCTTGTTAAAAGAGGAAGAAAATCTAAATTTGCTCCTAAAACTATAGAAGGCTTTTTACTAGGATATGACTCAAACACAAGGGCATATAGAGTCTTTAACAAGTCCTCAGGACTTGTTGAAGTTTCTTGTGACGTTGTGTTTGATGAGACTAACGGCTCTCAAGTAGAGCAAGTTGATCTTGATGAGATAGGTGATGAAGAGGCTCCGTGCATCACGCTAAGGAACATGTCCATTGGGGATGTGTGTCCTAAGGAATTCGAAGAGCCTCCAAATGCACAAGATCAACCATCCTCCTCCACGCAAGCATCCCCACCAACTCAAAATGAGGATGAGGCTCAAGTTGATGAAGGAGAAGATCAAGGAGATGAGCCATCTCAAGATGACGGCAATGATCAAGGGGGAGATACAAATGATCAAGACAAGGAGGATGAAGAACCAAGGCTGCCACACCCAAGAGTCCACCAAGCAATCCAACGAGATCACCCCGTCGACACCATCCTCGGCGACATTCATAAGGGGGTAACCACTAGATCTCGTGTTGCACATTTTTGTGAGCATTATTCTTTTGTTTCCTCTATTGAGCCCCACAGGGTAGAGGAAGCACTCCAAGATTCGGACTGGGTGATGGCGATGCAAGAGGAGCTCAACAACTTCACTAGGAACGAGGTATGGCATTTAGTTCCACGTTCGAATCAAAATGTTGTAGGAACCAAGTGGGTCTTCCGCAACAAGCAAGACGAGCATGGGGTGGTGACAAGGAACAAAGCTCGACTCGTGGCCAAGGGGTATTCACAAGTCGAAGGTTTGGATTTCGGTGAAACCTATGCACCCGTAGCTAGGCTTGAGTCAATTCGTATATTATTGGCCTATGCTACTTACCATGGCTTCAAGCTTTACCAAATGGACGTGAAGAGTGCCTTCCTCAATGAACCAATCAAGGAAGAAGTCTACGTTGAGCAACCTCCCGGCTTTGAAGATAGTGAGTATCCTAACCATGTCTATAGGCTCTCTAAGGCGCTTTATGGGCTCAAGCAAGCCCCAAGAGCTTGGTATGAATGCCTTAGAGATTTCCTTATTGCTAATGGCTTCAATGTCGGCAAGGCCGATCCTACTTTATTTACTAAAACTCTTGACAATGATTTGTTTGTATGCCAAATTTATGTTGATGATATTATATTTGGGTCTACTAACGAATCTACATGTGAGGAATTTAGTAGGATCATGACACAGAAATTCGAGATGTCTATGATGGGGGAGTTGAAGTATTTTCTAGGATTCCAAGTCAAGCAACTCCAAGAAGGCACCTTCATTAGCCAAACGAAGTATACTCAAGACATTCTAACCAAGTTTGGAATGAAGGATGCCAAGCCCATCAAGACACCCATGGGAACCAATGGGCATCTTGACCTCGACACGGGAGGTAAATCCGTCGATCAAAAGGTATACCGGTCGATGATAGGTTCATTGCTTTATTTATGTGCATCTCGACCGGACATTATGCTTTCCGTATGCATGTGTGCAAGATTCCAAGCCGACCCTAAGGAATCTCACCTTACGGCCGTAAAACGAATCTTGAGATATTTGGCTTATACTCCTAAGTTTGGAATTTGGTACCCTCGGGGATCCACATTTGATTTGATTGGTTATTCGGATGCCGATTGGGCGGGATGTAAGATCAATAGAAAGAGCACATCGGGGACTTGCCAGTTCTTGGGAAGATCCTTGGTGTCTTGGGCTTCAAAGAAGCAAAATTCGGTCGCTCTTTCTACCGCCGAAGCCGAGTACATTGCCGCAGGACATTGTTGCGCACAATTGCTTTGGATGAGGCAATCCCTACGGGACTATGGTTACAAATTAACCAAAGTTCCTCTTCTATGTGATAATGAGAGTGCAATCTGCATGGCGGATAATCCCGTTGAGCATAGCCGCACTAAACACATAGCCATTCGGTATCATTTTCTTAGGGATCACCAACAAAAGGGGGATATCGAGATTGCATACATTAATACTAAAGATCAATTAGCCGATATCTTTACCAAGCCACTATATGAACAAACTTTTACCAAACTTAGGCATGAGCTCAATATTCTTGATTCTAGAAATTTCTTTTGCTAATTTGCACACATAGCTCATAAGTATACTTTTGATCATGTCTCTTTTATATATGCTATGACTAATGTGTTTTCAAGTATATTTCATACCAAGTCATAGGTATATTGAAAGGGAATTGGAGTCTTCGGCGAAAACAAGGCTTCCACTCCACTCTATCACTTATCCTTCGCCGTCGCTCCAAGCATCTCTCCATCTTTGGTATAATCTTCACTCATATGTTTTATTTGCCAAAGGGGAGAAAGTAGTTATCAAAGGGCTCTAATGATTCCATTTTTGGCGATTCATGCCAAAGGGGGAGAGAGTATGAGCCCAAAGCAAAAGGACCACACCACCACCCTAATTTTAAAATTAATGATTTTCAATTGAAAATTTTAAATTGGTATCTCTTTATGTTCTAAAAGGGGAGAAAGTAGCACCTTTCAAAATTGATATCTTAAAAACCCTCTTGAACACTAAGAGGAGAATTTATTGAGAGGGAGTTTTGTTTAGTCAAAGGAAAAGCATTTCAAACAAGGGGACAAAATTTCAAAACTTGAAAATGCTTTGCAAAATCTTACTCATTTACCTTTGACTATTTTGCAAAAAGACTTTGGAAAGGATTTACAAAAAGAATTTGCAAAAAAAAACAAAACTTGTGGTGCAAGCGTGGTCCAAAATGTTAAAAAAATAAAAGAAACAATCCATGCATATCTAGTAAGTAATATTTATTGGCTCAAATTCTAAGTAACCTTTGCACTTACATTCTGTAAACTAGTTCAATTATGCACTTCTATACTTGCTTTGGTTTGTGTTGGCATCAATCACCAAAAAGGGGGAGATTGAAAGGGAATTAGGCTTACACCTATTTCCTAAACTAATTTTGGTGGTTGAATTGCCCAACACAAATAATTAGACTAACTAGTTTGCCCTAGTTTATAAGTTCTACAGGTGCCAAAGGTTCACAATAAGCCAATGAAAAGATCAAGAGAAAAGGGTTCAAACAAAGGAGCAAAGGGACAACCGAAGGCTCACTGGTCTGGCGCACCGGACTGTCCGGTGTGCCACCGGACAGTGTCCGGTGCACCACCGGACAATGTCCGGTGCACTAGGGAACTCCAAGCCAAACTCCTCACCTTCGGGAAAACGCAGAGTCGCTCCGCTATAATTCATCGGACTGTCCGGTGTACACCGGACAGTGTCCGGTGCTCCAGGGATGAAGCGACTCTGAACTCGCCAGCTTCGGGAATTCGCAACGGCTCTCCGCTATAATTCACCGGACATGTCCGGTGTACACCGGACTATCCGGTGTAACTGCAGAGCAACGGCTACTTCGGCGCCAACGGTCACCTGCCATCGCATTTAAGGCGCGCCAGAGCTCGCAGAAGTCAGGCACGCGCGAAGAGGCGCACTGGACACTCTACAGTGCATGTCCGGTGCGCCACCAGACATCCAGGCTGGCCCAGCGTCAGAGCTCCAACGGTCGGAACCCTAACGTTCGGGTGATGTGGCTGGTGCACCGGACATGTCCGGTGTGCACCGGACTGTCCGGTGCACCATACGACAGACAGCCTCCACCCAAACGGCTAGTTTGGTGGTTGGGGCTATAAATACCCCCAACCACCCCACATTCAAGTGATCCAAGTTTTCCACTTCTCAACCACTTACAAGAGCTAGGCATTCAATTCTAGACACACCCAAGTGATCAAATCCTCTCCAATTCCACACAAGGCTTTATGATTAGCGAGAGAGATTTGTCGTGTTCTTTTGAGCTCTTGCGCTTGGATTGCTTCTTTCTTTCTCATTTGTTCTTGTGATCATAAACTCATTTGTAACCAAGGCAAGAGACACCAATTGTGTGGTGGTCCTTGCGGGGAAGTTTTGTTCCCGGGTTGATTTGAGAGAAGCTCACTCGGTCCGCGAGATCGTTTGAGAGAGGGAAAGGGTTGAAAAAGACCCAGCCTTTGTGGCCTCCTCAACGGGGAGTAGGTTTGCAAGAACCGAACCTCGGTAAAACAAATCCGCGTGTCACACTCTTCATTCGCTTGCAATTTATTTTGCGCCCTCTCTCTCGGACTCATTATTATTACTAAGGCTAACCCGGCTTGTAGTTGTGATTAATTTTTGTAAATTTCAGTTTCGCCCTATTCATCCCCCCCTCTAGGCGACTTTCAAAAACAAATCACAAGCAAATAAAGAGTGAGACACAAGTATTTGTTTTACCGAGGTTCGGTTCTTGCAAACCTACTCCCCGTTGAGGTGGTCACAAAGACCGGGTCTCTTTCAACCCTTTCCCTCTCTCAAACGGTCACTTAGACTGAGTGAGCTTCTCTTCTCAATCACACGGGACACTAAGTCCCCGCAAGGACCACCACACAATTGGTGTCTCTTGCCTTATTTACAATTGAGTGAATCACAAGAAAGAATGAGAAAGAAAAGAAGCAATCCAAGCGCAAGAGCTCAAATGAACACAAATGTCGCTCTCTCTAGTCACTATTTGATTTGGAGTGATTTCGGACTTGGGAGAGGATTTGATCTCTTTGGTTGTGTCTAGAATTGAATGCTATAGCTCTTGTAAGGTGTAGAAGTCTGAAAACTTGGATGCAATTGAATGTGGGGTGGTTGGGGTATTTATAGCCCCAACCACCAAACTAGTCGTTTGGTGGAGGCTGCTGTCGATGGGCGCACCGGACAGTCCGGTGCGCCACCGGACACTGTCCGGTGCGCCAGCCACATCACCCGGCCATTAGGGTTCGACTGTTGGAGCTCTGACAGGTGGGGTCTTCTGGCTGTCCGGTGGTGCACCGGACAAGTCCTGTAGACTGTCCGGTGCGCCTACTGCGCGTGATCTAACCTCTGCGCACGCAGGCGCGCATTAAATGCGTTGCAGTCGACCGTTGGCGCTTGAAGTAGCCGTTGCTCCGCTGACACATCGGACAGTCCGGTGTGCCACCGGACACTGTCCAGTGCATACACCGGACGGTCCGGTGAATTATAGCGGAGTGGCCTCCATTTTCCCGAAGGTAGCGAGTTCAGCATCGTGCACCCTTCGGTTGCCTTTGGCTCTCTTCGTTTGAACCCTTTCTTGGTCTTTTTATTGGTCTATTGTGAACCTTTGGCACCTGTAAAACTTATAATCTAGAGCAAACTAGTTAGTCCAATTATTTGTGTTGGGCAATTCAACCACCAAAATTAATTAGGAAAAGGTGTAAGCCTATTTCCCTTTCAATCTCCCCCTTTTTGGTGATTGATGCCAACACAAACCAAAGCAAATATAGAAGTGTAGAATTGAACTAGTTTGCATAATGTAAGTGCAAAGGTTGCTTGGAATGAAACCAAATAAATATTACTACTAGATGCGCATGGATGGCTTTTCTTTTTATTAATATTTTGGACCACGCTTGCACCACATGTTTTGTTTTGCAAAATGTTTTGGAAATTCTTTTCAAAGTTCTTTTGCAAATAGTCAAAGGTAAATGAGTAAGATTTTGAGAAGCATTTTCAAGTTTTGAAATTTTCTCCCCCTGTTTCAAATGCTTTTCCTTTGACTAAACAAAACTCCCCCTTAATGAAATCCTCCTCTTAGTGTTCAAGAGGGTTTTAGATATTAATTTTGAAGAGGGTATACCAATTTGAAATTATATCAAAATAAGATATCAATTGAAAAACTTCTTTTAATACCAATTAAAAACTTCATTTTTTGAAATTGGTGGTGGTGCGGTCCTTTTGCTTTGGGCTAATACTCTCTTCCCCTTTGGCATGAATCGCCAAAAACGGATGTTTGAGTGAAATATAAGCCCTTTGAAACTACTCTCTCCCCCTTTGGACGGAAGTAAAGGAGTGAAGATTATACCAAAGTTGGAGAGTTAGTGCGGAGCGACGACGAAGGATGAATGATTCGATGGAGCGTTGTCTTCGCCGAAGACTCCTTTTCCCTTTCAATCTATGACTTAGCATGAAATGGACTTGAAAGAACACATTAGTCATAGCACATGAAAGAGATGATCAAAGGTATACATATGAGCTACGTGTGCAAAACATCAATAAAAGTTTATAGAATCAAGAATATTTAGCTCATGCCTAAGTTTGGTAAAAGTTTGTTCATCCAATGGCTTGGTAAAGATATCGGCTAATTGTTCTTTGGTGCTAACATATGCAATCTCGATATCCCCCTTTTGTTGGTGATCCCTTAGAAAATGATACCGAATGGCTATGTGTTTAGTGCAGCTATGCTCAACGGGATTATCCGCCATGCGGATTGCACTCTCATTATCACATAGAAGAGGAACTTTGGTTAATTTGTAACCATAGTCCCTAAGGGTTTGCCTTATCCAAAGCAATTGCGCGCAACAATGGCCTGCGGTAATATACTCGGCTTCGGCGGTTGAAAGAGCCACAGAATTTTGCTTCTTTGAAGCGCAAGACACCAGAGATCTTCCCAAGAACTGGCAAGTCCCCGATGTGCTCTTTTTATTAATTTTGCACCCTGCCCAATCGGCATCGGAATAACTAATTAAATCAAATGTGGATCCCCTGGGGTACCAAAGGCCAAACTTAGGAGTATAAACTAAATATCTCAAGATTCGTTTTACGGCCCTAAGGTGAGCTTCCTTAGGATCGGCTTGGAATCTTGCACACATGCATACGGAAAGCATAATATCCGGTCGTGAAGCACATAAATAGAGTAAGGAACCTATCATCGACTGGTATACCTTTTGATCGACGGATTTACCTCCCGTGTCGAGGTCGAGATGCCCATTAGTTCCCATGGGTGTCTTGATGGGCTTGGCGTCCTTCATCCCAAACTTGGTTAGAATGTCTTGAATGTACTTCGTTTGGCTAATGAAGGTGCCCTCTTGGAGTTGCTTCACTTGAAATCCTAGGAAATATTTCAACTCCCCCATCATAGACATCTCGAATTTTTGTGTCATGATCCTACTAAACTCTTCACAAGTAGATTCGTTAGTAGACCCAAATATGATATCATCAACATAAATTTGGCATACAAACAAATCATTTGCAAGTGTTTTAGTAAAGAGTGTAGGATCAGCTTTTCCGACTTTGAATCCATTAGCAATAAGAAAATCTCTTAGGCATTCATACCATGCTCTTGGGGCTTGCTTGAGCCCATAAAGCGCCTTAGAGAGTCTATAAACATGGTTAGGATACTCACTATCTTCAAAGCCGGGAGGTTGCTCAACATATACCTCTTCCTTGTTTGGTCCATTGAGGAAGGCACTCTTCACGTCCATTTGATAAAGCTTGAAGCCATGGTAAGTAGCATAGGCAAGTAAAATGCGAATTGACTCAAGCCTAGCTACATGTGCATAGGTTTCACCGAAATCCAAACCTTCGACTTGGGAATATCCCTTGGCCACAAGTCGGGCTTTGTTTCTCGTCACCACACCGTGCTCGTCTTGCTTGTTGCGGAAGACCCACTTGGTTCCTACAACATTTTGGTTAGGACGTGGAACTAAATGCCATACCTCATTCCTCGTGAAGTTGTTGAGCTCCTCTTGCATCGCCATCACCCAATCCGAATCTTGAAGTGCTTCCTCTACCTTGTGTGGCTCAATAGAGGAAACAAAAGAGTAATGCTCACAAAAATGTGCAACACGAGATCTAGTGGTTACCCCCTTATGAATGTCGCCAAGGATGGTGTTCACGGGGTGATCTCGTTGGATTGCTTGGTGGACTCTTGGGTGTGGCGGCCTTGCAACTTGCTCATCCTCCTTGTCTTGAACATTTGCATCTCCCCCTTGATCATTGCCATCTTCTTGAGGTGGCTCATCTTCTTGATCTTATTCTTCATCATCTTGAGCCTCATCCTCATCTTGGGTTGGTGGAGATGCTTGCATGGAGGAGGATGGTTGATCTTGTGCTTGAATGGGCTCTTCGGATTCCTTAGGACACACATCCCCAATGGACATGTTCCTTAGCGCCACGCACGGAGCCTCTTCATCATCTAATTCATCAAGATCAACTTGCTCTACTTGAGAGCCGTTAGTCTCATCAAACACAATGTCACAAGAAACTTCAACTAGTCCGGTGGACTTGTTAAAGACTCTATATGCCCTTGTGTTTGAATCATATCCTAGTAAAAAGCCTTCTACAGCCTTAGGAGCAAATTTGGATTTTCTACCTCTTTTAACAAGAATAAAACATTTGCTACCAAAGACTCTAAAATATGAAACATTTGGCTTTTTACCGGTGAGGAGTTCGTAAGATGTCTTCTTGAGGATTCGGTGTAGATACAACCGGTTGATGGCGTAGCAAGCGGTGTTGACCACCTCGGCCCAAAACCGATCCGAAGTCTTGTACTCATCAAGCATGGTTCTTGCCATGTCCAGTAGAGTTCTATTCTTCCTCTCCACTACACCATTTTGTTGTGGCGTGTAGGGAGAAGAGAACTCATGCTTGATGCCCTCCTCCTCAAGGAAGCCTTCAATTTATGAATTCTTGAACTCCGTCCCATTATCGCTTCTAATTTTCTTGATCTTTAAGCCGAACTCATTTTGAGCTCGTCTCAAGAATCCCTTTAAGGTCTCTTGGGTTTGAGATTTTTCCTGTAAAAAGAATACCCAAGTGAAGCGAGAATAGTCATCCACAATAACTCGACAGTACTTACTCCCGCCGATGCTTATGTAAGCGATCGGGCCGAATAGGTCCATGTGGAGGAGCTCAAGTGGCCTGTCAGTCGTCAAGATGTTCTTATGTGGATGATGAACACCAACTTGCTTCCCTGCTTGGCATGCGCTACAGATCCTGTCTTTCTCAAAATGCACATTTGTTAGTCCCAAAATGTGCTCTCCCTTTAGAAGCTTGTGAAGATTCTTCATCCCAACATGGGCTAGTCGGCGATGCTAGAGCCAACCCATGTTAGTCTTAGCAATTAAGCAAGTATCGAGTTCAGCTCTATTGAA
Organism: Zea luxurians; assembly: GCA_029449295.1. NCBI lineage: Eukaryota > Viridiplantae > Streptophyta > Magnoliopsida > Poales > Poaceae > Zea > Zea luxurians. The sequence goes on from JAOPSE010000618.1 coordinate 299,841, forward strand.
ATCAACTAAGTATAGCTGACCCTCTAATACTCCCTTAAAGGCTACTGAATCATCACTTCTTCTAAAGACATTAACACCTATATCCGTGAAAAGATAGTTGTAACCCATTTTACATAATTGAGAAACGGAAAGCAAGTTGTAATCTAATGAGTCTACAAGGAAAACATTTGAAATGGAATGGTCAAGTGATATAGCAATTTTACCCAAACCTTTGACCAACCCTTGATTTCCATCCCCAAATGTGATTGCTCGTTGGGGATCTTGGTTTTTCTCAAAGGAGGAGAACATCTTTTTCTCCCCTGTCATGTGGTTTGTGCACCCGCTATCGATGATCCAACTTGAGCCCCCGGATGCATAAACCTACAAAACAAATTTAGTTCTTGATTTTAGGTACCCAAACAGTTTTGGGTCCTTTGACATTAGATACAAGAACTTTGGGTACCCAAACACAAGTCTTTGATCCCTTGTGTTTGTCCCCAACATACTTGGCAACTACTTTGCCGGATTTGTTAGTCAAAACATAAGATGCATCAAAAGTTTTAAATGAAATGCTAGGTTCATTTGATGCAGTAGGAGTTTTCTTCTTAGGCAATTTAGCACGAGTTGATTGCCTAGAACTAGATGTCTCACCCTTATACATAAAAGCATGATTAGGGCCAGAGTGAGACTTCCTAGAATGAATTCTCCTAATCTTATGCTCGGGATAACCGGCAGGGTACAAAATGTAACCCTCGTTATCCTGAGGCATGGGAGCCTTGCCCTTAACAAAGTTAGATAATTTTTTAGGAGGGGCATTGAGTTTGACATTGTCTCCCCTGAAAGGGAATTAGGCTTACACATATTTCCTAAATTAATTTTGGTGGTTGAATTGCCCAACACAAATAATTGGACTAACTAGTTTGCTCTAGTCTATAAGTTCTACAGGTGCCAAAGGTTCACAAAAAGTCAATAAAATGACCAAGAAAAAGGGTTCAAACAAAAGAGCAAAGGGACAACCGAAGGCACCCTGGTCTGGTGCACCGGACAGTGTCCGGTGCACCAGGGGACTCCAAGCTGAACTCTTCACCTTGGGAAACCTCAGAGGCGCTTCGCTATAATTCACCGGACTGTCCGGTGTACCACCGGACAGTGTCTGGTACCCCAAGGGAGAGCGTCTCTGAACTCGCCAGCTTCGGGAATCCGCTCCGCTATAATTCACCGGACTGTCCGGTGAGCCACCGGACTGTCCGGTGTGACAGCAGGGCAACGGCTACTTCGAGCGCAACGGTCGTCTGCAACGCATTAAATGCGCGCCAGCGCGCGCAGAGGAGTAGAGCACGCGCGGGTGGCACACCGGATAGCCTACAGGGCCTGTCCGGTGCACCACCGGACAGCCAGGCGGGCCCACAGGTCAGAGCTCCAACGGTCGGAACCCAACAGCCTGGTGACGTGGCTGGCACACCGGACAGTGTCCGGTGGCACACCGGACTGTCCGGTGCGCCATGCGACAGAAGCCTCCACCAACAGTCATGTTTGGTGGTTGGGGCTATAAATACCCCAACCACCCCCACATTCATTGCATCCAAGTTTTCCACCTTCCAACTACTTACAAGAGCTCTAGCATTCAATTCTAGACACACCAAAGAGATCAAATCCTCTCCAAATTCCACTCAAAGCTTTAGTGATTAGAGAGAGTGATTGTTGTGTTCATTTGAGCTCTTGCGCTTGGATTGCTTCTTTTTCTCATTCTTTCTTGCGATCATCTCAATTGTAATCAAGGCAAGAGACACCAATTGTGTGGTGGTCCTTGCGGGGAAGTTTGGTTCCCGGTCGATTGAGAAGAGAAGCTCACTCGGTCCGAAGGACCGTTTGAGAGAGGGAAAGGGTTGAAAGAGACCCGGTCTTTGTGACCACCTCAACGGGGAGTAGGTTTGAGAGAACCGAACCTCGGTAAAACAAATCCTTGTGTCTTACCTCTTTATTCGCTTGCAATTTGTTTTTACACTCTCTCTCGAACTCGCATTATATTTCTAACGCTAACCCGGCTTGTAGTTGTGATTAACTTTGTAAAATTCAGTTTCGCCCTATTCACCCCCTCTAGGCGACTTTCAATTGGTATCAGAGCAGGTGCTTCATTAGAGCCTAACCGCTCGAAGTGATGTCGGGAGATCACGCCAAGAGGGAAATGGAGACCGGCGACAAGCCCACTACAAGCCACGGGAAGGCTTCATCGGAAGAGTCCCGCAACAAAGGGAAGGAGAAGGAGAAGAAACCCTCTTCCCACAAGTCGCATCGGAGTGGTGACAAAAAGAAGAAGATGAGGAAGGTGGTCTACTACGAGACCGACACTTCATCACCATCAACCTCCGGCTCTGATGCGCCGTCCGTAACTTCTAAGCGCCATGAGCGCAAGAAGTATAGTAAGATTCCCCTACGCTATCCTCGTATTTCAAAACATACTCTTTTACTCTCCGTTCCATTAGGCAAACCACCGGTTTTTGACGGTGAAGATTATAATATGTGGAGTGACAAAATGAGGCATCATCTAACCTCACTCCACACAAGCATTTGGAATGTTGTTGAGTTTGGTGTACAGGTACCATCTGTGGGGGATGAAGACTACGACTCGGACGAAGTGGCCCAAATCCACCACTTTAACTCCCAAGCCACCACTATACTCCTCGCCTCTCTAAGTCGAGAGGAGTATAATAAGGTGCAAGGATTAAAGAGTGCGAAGGAAATTTGGGACGTACTCAAGACCGCGCACGAAGGAGACGAGGTGACAAAGATCACCAAGCGGGAGACGATCGAGGGGGAGCTCGGTCGCTTCATGCTTCACCAAGGGGAAGATCCACAAGCTATGTACAACCGCTTGAAGACCTTGGTGAACCAAGTGCGCAACCTCGGGAGGGAAAAATGGGATGACCATGAGATGGTCAAGGTTATTATTAGATCCCTCGTTTTTCTTAACCTACGCAAGTTCAATTAATTCGAGGTGATCCTAGATACAAGCTAATGTCTCCCGAGGAGGTTATAGGAAAATTTGTAAGCTTTGAGCTAATGATTAAAGGCTCAAAGAAAATCATCGAGCAAGGCACCTCCTCAACGCCCGAAGCACAACCGGTGGCATTCAAGGCGATGGAGGAAAAGAAGGAGGAGTCTACATCAAGTAGACAACCCATCGATGCCTCCAAGCTCGACAACGAGGAAATGACACTCATCATCAAGAGTTTCCGCCAAATCCTCAAGCAAAGGAGGGGGAAGGATTACAAGCCCCGCTCCAAGAAGGTTTGCTACAAGTGTGGTAAGCCCGGTCACTTTATTGCCAAATGTCCTATTTCTAGTGACAGTGACAAGGGCGACGACAAGAAGGGGAGAAGAAAGGAAAAGAAGAGGTACCACAAGAAGAAGGGCGGCGATGCCCATGTGTGCCGCGAGTGGGACTCCGACGAGAGCTCCACCGACTCCTCCTTCGACGAGGACGCCGCCAACATCGCCGTCACCAAGGGACTTCTCTTCCCCAACGTTGGCCACAAGTGCCTCATGGCAAAGGACGGCAAAAAGAAGAAGGTTAAATCCAAATCCTCCACTAAATATGAATCCTCTAGTGATGATAATGCTAGTGATGAGGAGAATAATTTGCGTACTCTTTTTGCTAACCTCAACATGCAACAAAAATAAAACTAAATGAACTAATTAGTGCCATCCATGAGAAGGATGAACTCTTGGACTCCCAAGAGGACTTCCTAATCAAGGAAAACAAAAAGCATGTTAAGGTTAAAAATGCTTATGCTCTCGAAGTTGAAAAATGTGAGAAATTAACTAGTGAGCTAAGCACATGCCATGATTTGATTGCCAATCTTAGAAATGAAAATGCTAGATTAATTGCTAAGGTTGATTCTAATGTTTGTAATGTTTCAATTCCCAATCTTAGAGATGATAATGTTAATTTACTTGCTAAGATTGAAGAATTGAATGATTCTCTTGCTAGCCTTAGAAATGAAAATGAAAAATTGATTGCTAAGGCTAAGGATTTAGATGTTTGCAATGTTACAATTTCCGATCTTAGAGATAACAATGATATTTTGCGTGCTAAGATTGTGGAACTTAATTCTTGCAAACCCTCTACATCTACCGTTGAGCATGTTTCTATTTGCACTAGATGTAGAGATGTTGATATTGATGCTATTCATGATCATATGGCTTTAATTAAACAACAAAATGATCATATAGCAAAATTAGATGCTAAAATTGCCGAGCATGAACTTGAAAATGAAAAATTTAAATTTGCTCGTAGTATGCTTTATAGTGGGAGACGCCCTGGCATCAAGGATGGCATTGGCTTCCAAAAGGGAGACAATGTCAAACTTAATGCTCCTCTTAATAAATTGTCTAACTTTGTTAAGGGCAAGGCTCCCATGCCTCAGGATAACGAGGGTTACATTTTATACCCTGCCGGTTATCCTGAGAGCAAGATTAGGAGAATTCACTCTAGGAAGTCTCACCCTGGCCCTAATCATGCTTTTATGTATAAGGGTGAGACATCTAGCTCTAGGCAACCAACCCGTGCTAAGTTGCCTAAGAAAAAACTCCTAATGCATCAAATGGTCATGACATTTCATTTAAAACTTTTGATGCATCTTATGTTTTGACTAACAAATCCGGCAAGGTAGTTGCCAAGTTTGTTGGGGCAAACACAAGGGCTCCAAGACTTGTGTTTGGGTACCCAAAGTTCTTGTGTCTAATGCCAAAGGACCCAAAACCGTTTGGGTACCTAAAGTCAAGAACTAAATTTGTTTTGTAGGTTTATGCATCCGGGGGCTCAAGTTGGATCATCGATAGCGGGTGCACAAACCACATGACCGGGGTGAAGAAAATGTTCTCCTCTTATGAGAAAAACCAAGATCCCCAACGAGCTATCACATTCGGGGATGGAAACCAAGGTTTGGTCAAAGGTTTGGGTAAAATTGCTATATCTCCTGACCATTCCATTTCCAATGTTTTTTCTTGTAGATTCCTTAGATTATAACTTGCTTTTCGTTTCCCAATTATGTCAAATGGGCTACAACTGTCTGTTTACGGATGTAGATGTCACTGTCTTTAGAAGAAGTGATGATTCAATAGCATTTAAGGGAGTGTTAGAGGGTCAGCTATACTTGGTAGATTTTGATAGAGCTGAACTCGACACTTGCTTAATTGCTAAGACTAACATGGGTTGGCTCTGGCACCGCCGACTAGCCCATGTTGGAATGAAGAATCTTCATAAGCTTCTAAAGGGAGAGCACATTTTAGGATTAACAAATGTTCATTTTGAGAAAGACAAGATTTGTAGCGCATGCCAAGCAGGGAAGCAAGTTGGTGTTCATCATCCGCATAAGAACATCATGACGACTGACAGGCCACTGGAGCTCCTACACATGGATTTATTCGGCCCAATCACTTACATAAGCATCAGCGGGAGTAAGTACTGTCTAGTTATTGTGGATGATTATTCTCGCTTCACTTGGGTGTTCTTTTTGCAGGAAAAATCACAAACCCAAGAAACCTTAAAGGGATTCTTGAGACGGACTCAAAATGAGTTCGGCTTAAGGATCAAGAAAATAAGAAGCGACAACGGGACGGAGTTCAAGAATTCACAAATTGAAGGCTTCCTTGAGGAGGAGGGCATCAAGCATGAGTTCTCTTCTCCGTACACCCCACAACAAAATGGTGTAGTGGAGAGGAAGAATCGAACTCTATTGGACATGGCAAGAACCATGCTTGATGAGTACAAGACGCCGGATCGGTTTTGGGCCGAGGCGGTTAACACCGCTTGCTACGCCATCAACCGGTTATATCTACACCGAATCCTCAAGAAGACATCATACGAACTCCTAACCGGTAAAAAGCCCAACATTTCATATTTTAGAGTCTTTGGTAGCAAATGCTTTATTCTTATTAAAAGAGGTAGAAAATCTAAATTTGCTCCTAAGACAGTAGAAGGCTTTGTACTAGGATATGATTCAAACACAAGGGCATATAGAGTCTTTAACAAGTCCTCGGGACTAGTTGAAGTTTCTTGTGACGTTGTGTTTGATGAAACTAACGGCTCTCAAGTAGAGCAAGTTGATCTTGATGAGATAGGTAATGAAGAGGCTCCGTGCATCGCGCTAAGGAACATGTCCATTGGGGATGTGTGTCCTAAGGAATCCGAAGAGCCACCACATGCACAAGATCATCCATCCTCCTCCACGCAAGCATCTCCACCAACTCAAAATGAGGATGAGGCTCAAGTTGATGAAGGAGAAAATCAAAATGATGAGCCACCTCAAGATGACGGCAATGATCAAGGGGGAGATACAAATGATCAAGACAAGGAGGATGAAGAACCAAGACCGCCACACCCAAGAGTCCACCAAGCAATCCAACGAGATCACTCCGTCGACACCATCCTCGGCGACATTCATAAGGGGGTAACCACTAGATCTCGTGTTGCACATTTTTGTGAGCATTACTCTTTTGTTTCCTCTATTGAGCCACACAGGATAGAGGAAGCACTCCAAGATTCGGATTGGGTGATGGCGATGCAAGAAGAGCTCAACAACTTCACTAGGAATGAGGTATGGCATTTAGTTCCACGTCCTAACCAAAATGTTGTAGGAACCAAGTGGGTCTTCTGCAACAAGCAAGATGAGCATGGTGTGGTGACAAGGAACAAAGCTTGACTTGTGGCCAAGGGATACTCCCAAGTCGAAGGTTTGGATTTTGGTGAAACCTATGCACCCGTAGCTAGGCTTGAGTCAATTCGTATATTATTAGCATATGCTACTTACCATGGCTTCAAGCTTTATCAAATGGACGTGAAGAGTGCCTTCCTCAATGGACCAATCAAGGAAGAAGTCTATGTTGAGCAACCTCCCGACTTTGAAGACAGTGAGTACCCTAACCATGTCTATAGGCTCTCTAAGGCGCTTTATGGGCTCAAGCAAGCCCCAAGAGCATGGTATGAATGCCTAAGAGATTTCCTTATTGCTAATGGCTTCAAAGTCGGCAAGGCCGATCCTACTTTATTTACTAAAACTCTTGACAACAATTTGTTTGTATGCCAAATTTATGTTGATGATATTATATTTGGGTCTACTAATGAATCTACATGTGAGGAATTTAGTAGGATCATGACACAAAAATTCGAGATGTCAATGATGGGGGAGTTGAAGTATTTCTTGGGATTTCAAGTAAAGCAACTCCAAGAGGGCACCTTCATTAGCCAAACGAACTATACTCAAGACATTCTAAACAAGTTTGGAATGAAGGATGCCAAGCCCATCAAGACTCCCATGGGAACCAATGGGCATCTCGACCTCGACACGGAAGGTAAATCCGTCGATCAAAAGGTATACCGATCGATGATAGGTTCATTACTCTATTTATGCGCATCTCGACCGGACATTATGCTTTTCGTATGCATGTGTGCAAGATTCCAAGCCGACCCTAAGGAATCTCACCTTACGGTCGTGTCGGCGTTTCGAGACCGGGGGGTCCCTAAGCCGACGAGTGAAATGTCGCCGCGTGCCCCAGCCCAGATGGGTCGACGCGAGGGGGAACGCGAAGGGGGGAAAGTGAGGTGGCTGGAGATGGGCGAGAGAGAGGTGGAAATCCCGCGGCCTTCGTGTTCGTCCCGCGCCCAGGTCGGGTGCGCTTGCAGTAGGGGGTTACAAGCGTCCACACGGGGGAGGGAGCGAGCGGCCTCACGCGAGCGCCTGTCTCGTCCTCGTCCCCGCGTGGCCAACCCTCTCTAAGAGGGCCCTGGTCCTTCCTTTTATAGACGTAAGGAGAGGATCCAGGTGTACAATGGGGGGTGTAGCAGAGTGCTACGTGTCTAGCGGAGGAGAGCTAGCGCCCTAAGTACACGCCATCGTGGCGGCCGGAGAGATTTTGGCGCCCGGTTTGTGCGATGTCGTGGCCGTCGGAGGAGCGCTGGAGCCTGGCGGAGGGACAGCTGTCGGGGTCGTCGAGTCCTTGCTGACGTCCTCTTGCTTCCGTAAGGGGGCCGAGAGTCGCCATCGTCAGGGAGCGTGCGGGGCGCCATCATTGCCTATCTGGCGGAGCGAGCCAGATGGGACGTCGGTCTTGTTCCCCGTAGCCTGAGTCAGCTCGGAGTAGGGTAATGATGGCGCCTCCTGTTGACGTGGCTGGCCTGCGCCCTAGGTTGGGGCGATGTGAAGGCTCCTCCGAGGTCGAGGTCGAGTCCGTCTTCCGTGGCCGAGGTCGAGTCCGAGCCCCTAGGTCGGGCGAGGAGGAGTTCGTCGTCTTCTGGGGCTGAGCCCAAGTCCGAGCCCTGGGTCGGGCGGAACGGAGTTCGCCGTCTTCCGGGGCTTAGCCCGAGTCCGAGCCCTGGGTCGGGCGGAGCAGAGTTCACCGTCTTCCGGGACTTAGCCCGAGTCCGAGCCCTGGGTCGGGCGGAGCGGAGTTCGTCGTCTTCCGGGGCTTAACCCGAGTCCGAGCCCTGGGTCGGGCGGAGCAGAGTTCGCCGTCTTCCGAGGCTTAGCCCGAGTCCGAGCCCTGGGTCGGGCGGAGCGGAGTTCGCTGTCTTCCGGGGCTTAGCCCGAGTCCGAGCCCTAGGTCGGGCAGAGCGGAGTTCGCCGTCTTCCGGGGCTTAGACCGAGTCCGAGCCCTGGGTCGGGCGAAGCGGAGCTTCCTATGGTGCCTGCGGCCGGGCCTGACTGCCTGTCAGCCTCACTCTGTCAAATGGCACCACAGTCGGAGCCGCGCAGGCGGCGCTGTCTTTCTGTCAGACCGGTCAGTGGAGCGGCGAAGTGACGGCGGTCACTTTGGCTCTGTCGGCTGAGGGGCGCTCGTCAGGATAAAGGTGTCAGGCCACCTTTGCATTAAATGCTCCTGCGATTTGGTCGGTCGGTGCGGCGATTTGGTCAGGGTTGCTTCTTGGCGAAGACAGGGCCTCGGGCGAGCCGGAAATATGTTCGCCGCTGGAGGGGGGCCTCGGGCGAGGCGGAGATCCTCTGGGGTCGGCTGCCCTTGTCCGAGGCTAGGCTCGGGCGAGGCGTGATCGGGTCCCTCAAATGGACTGATCCCTGACTTATTCGCACCCATCAGGCCTTTGCAGCTTTATGCTGATGGGGGTTACCAGCTGAGAGTTAGGAGCCTTGAGGGTACCCCTAATTATGGTCCCCGACAGTAGCCCCCGAGCCTCGAAGGGAGTGTTAGCACTCGCTTGGAGGCTTTCGCCGCACTTTTTTGCAAGGGGACCAGCCTTTCTCGGTTGCGTTTTGTTCCGGCGGGTGCGCGCGAGCGCACCCGTCGGGTGTAGCCCCCGAGGCCACGGAGGAGTGGTTTGACTCCTCCGAGGTTTTAATGCCTCGCGCAATGCTTCGGCTGGTCTGGTTGTTCCCTCATGCGAGCTGGCCGTAGCCCGGGTGTACGGTCGGGTCCCAAGCTCTCGGGCTGGTATGTTGACGCTGTCAACGGTTTGGCCGGAGCCGGGTTTGCGAGAGTAGCCCCCGAGCCTCTGCACAGGGCGAGAGGGCGATCAGGGACAGACTCGACTTTTTTACATACGCCCCTGCGTCGCCTTTCTGCAAGGAGGAGGGGGGGGAGAGCGCCATGTTGCCCTCGGTGGGCGCCGAACATGGTGTCTCCGGTGAGCTGCAGGCGGGTGATCCGAGCGGACGTCCGTGCCCCATTCGTTAGGGGTCGGCTAGAGGCCCAGAGGCGCGCCCAAAAGTACCTGCGGGTGATCTACCGGACCCGGTCCCCTGGCGACGGGGTTCGAGGGCTCGATGCCTCCCTCTGATGGGATTCCGTTACAAGATCGTTCCCGCTGGTCTTGGAAATGTCGTAGGGTACCTCGGGAGCGCAGCCCGAGCCTTGGTTATGTATCGAACGTACCCATGGTCATCCCTCACTCTGTGTCTGAGGCGGCTATGAACCCTTCGGGGGCCAGCCTTCGAACCCCTGATCAGTAGTGGGCGTGGAGCCCGAGTAGCCTGAGGCGGCCGTTGAACCCTTCCGAGGGGCCGACCTTCGAACCTCTGACCAGTAGTGGGTGTGGAGCCCACGTGCTCTGAGGCGGCTGTTGAACCCTTCCGAGGGGCCAGCCTTCGAACCTCTGATCAGTAGGGAGGCTCGGAGCCTGGTTCCTTCACGGGGAAGGATCCTTTTTGGGGTATCCCCCTTTCCCGGTCCCTGTTGCAAGGGAGAGAAAGAGGAAAAAAGGAAAAGGATACGAAATCGAACGGGCGTACCTTTTTTGACGCGGTCATTATGGCGAAGGCGAAGCGTCGCTCGCTTCTCCTGCCAGAGGCGCCGCCTGTCCCGCCGCGGAGTTAATGCGACGGGGCGAGTGGTTCGCGGGGCAGCCGTTGCGCGTGCGTGAGCCGTTCGAGGAACAGAACACGGGCGCGTTGTCTTCACGCCGTGGGAGAGGGTTCTCTCGCTGCCCCCGGATGGGACGTAAGCTTGGCTGACGACGTGACCGCTGCTCCTGCCCGCCTGCCACCACCATTACTACTGGCCCATTTCTGGCTGCATTGACCGTCGCACCAGGCTGGCGCCGCTGGGTCGTGCGCTGGGTCGCCTCGAGTCGCGGTATTGGTTCCGCAGTCGAGGAGGTGCGGTGGTGGCGCAAGTGGCGGTGCAGTTGCATGCACGAGGCATTCGGCGCGCCGGTTGCATGACGCGTGGACCTGGGCCTCCATGCTGGGCGTGTTGGGAGTCGGAGAAGTGCGCCCACTTGGCGCGGTTGCATGCCGCCTGCATGGCTGCCCGCCCTTTCGCCCGCTGGTCTGGGCAAAAGTGGAGAGCCGCTTGTAACCGCTGGGCGGTTGCACGCACCGTGCACGACGGTTTGGCTTCTTCTGCTCTGGGCCGGCTTGCATGACGTGTGGAACCCAGCCCCCGCGCCGTAGGGGAGGACCTTGGAGCGTGTTGGAGAAGGCTCAACCCACGACGGCTGGGGACGCAAGTAGGGAGAGTCGCCTTTAAAAGGAGGGTGACCCTCTTGGAAGGCGACCGTGTCTTCGCGCTCCCTCATGCATCATGTCTTTCCACCTTCCAAGCCCCCGGATGGGGGATATCCGCCGTCTTTCCGCTTCGTCGTTGGAGGAACGCCACTCCGCGGGAGTTGGTACCTTTTAGCCGTCGTTCGACTTCAAGGATTTTCATCATGCAGCCCGACTGCACCCCTCCGCCGGCGGTCACCCAAGATGGTGACCTCCAGTTCGATGGCGGGGGAGAGCGAACCGGGCCGCGGCATCTGCCCCTCCCTCAGCCTAAAGGATTTTCATCACCGGGGCTGGGGAGGGGAGTGTGCCGAGTTGGGGTCGGCCCCTGCGTGGGCGGTGGCCCGCTCCTTCCCTCAGTGATCGGGGGGAAGGGCGGTAGTCATCCGTGGCGCTGGCAGCTATCACGTGCCTGGCTCTCGGACCCGAGTGGCTTCGGAGCCGTTCTCGGCGCCGGCTTCCGCCACGGCAGCTGGAAAAGGTTCCGCCGCCGATGAGCTTGCCGGCGCCACCCGCGGACCGACCTCCAACTCTACGGCCTTCTGCCCGTCCTTGCCTCACGAGTTTGGGCACGGGCGGGGGCCTCCTGGCAGCAGCATCCGCCCTGAGGTCATCGCTGCTGCTATTCGGCCCCTCGAAGCAGAAGTCTTCATCGCCGCCGCTGCTGGGGCGGGCGACGGCGAGCCGTTCGTCGGTCTTCTATTGCTCCGCAGGCCCCCCCAGTCGCGTGGGGTTGTTTGTACCTGCGGAGGTGGAACCGGAGTTCCGTTTGTAATGGCACTTCGAATGCTAGTGTTTTTGTTCATTGTGGTTGTTGAGGCCTGAACATGTATGTAAATTCGGCACGGAGCCGTGCTTTTTCCTCATTTTCGAGCACTAAGACTCGCCTGTTGGTTGTCTGAACCGCTTCACCAAGCGTGAGTCGCCCCGTGTTAAGGTGACGAGTGAGGTATCCGTATCCCGGAGGTGTAGGAGTCCCTCGGCTCGGTCAGCCTTGTTGTCCGAGGCTTCCCTTGCTTGGTTAGAGGAAAACCCTCGGTCGCTCTTCGATGAGCCAAGGCCAGGGGTAGCGGTGTCAGCGCGAACAGAGGCAGAGTTGGCTCAAAAAAAGAAAACCTGGTCGGCCGGAGCCTGGCCGGGTCGTCCGTTGGCGGGACCGACGCCGGAATTGATCTGCCGAGGCCTCGGGCCGGGCTGATGTCCTTGGGGGACAGCTGGCCGAGGCCCCGGGGTGATCGGCCGAGCCGCCTGCTCAGGCCGGATTCTCGGGGAAGACCCTGGCGGCGATGGCCCGGGCTCGGTGATGACGTTGTCCTTCAGAGCAGAGACCCTTGGACCGCGTCGCCGTCCGAGGCTAGGTCGGACCTTGCCGAAGGTGTTGTCGACGCCGAGGGCGCTGCTGCTCCCTTTAGCCGTCAAGATCCGAGCCTGCAGGATCGGATTATCTTGTAGCGTGTGTTTTCTGCGGCCGCCGAGGCCGAAACACACCCTCGTTGTATTGTAAAGCCGCGTCTCCTTTCCTCTTGTTTCGAGTATCTGGACTTTTTTTGTCGGTAACAGAACTGTTTGTGCGAGCGAGAGTTGCTTCTCACGGAAGGTGATGAGTGAGGTATCTGTATCCCGGAGGCGTAGGAGTCCCTCGGCTCGGTCGGCCTTGCCGCTTACGCGCACTCTTACCCATCCATGGGGTTCTGTCACCGACGCAGTCGAGAAGGCTCGAAGAATCGCTCCGGCAGAAGAGCTTCCGAACGTGAAGACTTGTTCGGTCTGCGGAATCACTTATCCGAACGTGAGTTACTTATGGCAGAAGGGGATGAGTGAGGTATCCGTATCCCGGAGGCGTAGGAGTCCCTCGGCTCGGTCAGCCTTGGCTGCTTACGTGTACTCCATCGTTTTCAGGATCCACTTTCGAAGTAGTCGAAAAGCACGAAAGACATTCTGGCAGAAAAGATCTTTTTTCGAGGAAAATTTCAACGCAGAGGGGGTTCCCCCCTTTTAGCCCCCGAGGGAGGGTCGGGCTTTGCCGAGGCAAAGCTGACCCTTCCTTGATGACTAAACTTTGCGTGGGAGCGAGGTATATGAACAACTTGAAAACATCTTAAGGGTAGAAGCGACGTAGCTGTTGGATGTTCCAAGTGTTGTTGTAGACCTCGCCTTGACTGTTGGCCAGCTTGTACGTTCCGGGCTTCAGAACTTTAGCGATGACGAACGGCCCCTCCCAGGGGGGCGTGAGCTTGTGTCGACCTCGGGCGTCTTGTCGCAGCCGAAGCACCAGGTCGCCCACCTGGAGGTCTCGGGACCGGACCCCTCGGGCGTGGTAGCGTCGCATGGACTGCTGGTACCGCGCCGAGTGTAGTAAGGCCTTGTCCCGAGCCTCTTCCAGTTGGTCCAGCGAGTCTTCTCGACTAGCTTGGTTGCTTTGGTCGGCATAGGCCCCCGTCCTCGGGGAACCGTATTCCAGGTCTGTGGGCAAGATGGCCTCGGCCCCATAGACTAGAAAGAACGGCGTGAAGCCCGTGGCTCGGCTCGGTGTCGTCCTCAGGCTCCAGACCACCGAGGGGAGTTCCTTCATCCATCGCTTGCCTAACTTGTTGAGGTCGTTGTAAATCCGAGGCTTGAGTCCTTGTAGAATCATGTCGTTGGCACGCTCTACTTGCCCATTCGTCATGGGATGAGCCACGGCGGCCCAGTCCACCCGGATGTGGTGATCCTCGCAGAAGTCCAGGAACTTTCTGCCGATGAACTGGGTGCCGTTGTCGGTGATGATGGAGTTCGGGACCCCGAAATGATGGATGATGTTGGTGAAAAACGCCACCGCCTGCTCGGACCTGATGCTGTTTAGGGGTCAGACCTCGATCCACTTGGAAAATTTGTCGATGGCGACCAACAGGTGCGTGTAGCCCCCTGGTGCCTTCTGCAAGGGGCCGACGAGGTCCAGACCCCACACAGCAAAAGGCCATGTGATGGGTATCGTCTGCAGAGCCTGAGCGGGCAGGTGGGTCTGCCTTGCATAGAACTGACACCCTTCGCAGGCGCGGACAATTCTAGTGGCGTCGGCCACCGCCGTTGGCCAGTAGAAACCTTGTCGGAAAGCATTTCCGACAAGGGCTCGAGGTGCTGCGTGGTGGCCGCAAGCCCCCGAGTGTATTTCTCGGAGGAGTTCCTGACCTTTGGTGGTGGAGATGCATCGCTGGAGGATGCCTGAAGGGCTGCGGTGGTAGAGCTCCTTCCCTTCTCCCAGCAAGACGAACGACTTGGCGCGCCGCGCCAACCGCCGAGCTTCGGCTCGGTCGAGGGGTAGCTTGGAGATATTGCAGGTACGGGGTCTGCCAGTTTTGATCAGGCGTGACCCCGCTTTGCTCCCCCTCGACGTGCAGCGTCTCGCCCTCGGGGGCCGAGGGTACCTCGGACCGAACCGAGGGTGCCTCGGGCCGAGCCGAGGGTGCCTCGGACTGTGCCGAGGGTACCTCGGGCTGGGCCGAGGGTGCCTCAGGCTCGGGCGCGTCGTCGATCTTGACGGAGGGTTGATGCAGATCTCGGGAGAAGACGTCAGGGGGGACCGTTGTTCGCCCCGAGGCTATTTTAGCCAGCTCGTCCGCAGTCTCGTTGTAGCGCCGAGCGATGTGGTTGAGCTCGAGCCCGTAGAACTTGTCTTCCAGGCGCCGAACCCCATCGCAGTAGGCCTCCATCTTCGGGTCGCGGCAGTGGGAGTTCTTCATGACTTGGTCGATGACGAGCTGCGAGTCACCGCGAGCGTCGAGGCGTCGGACCCCTAGCTCGACGGCAATCCGCAACCCGTTGACCAGAGCCTCGTACTTAGCCACATTGTTGGATGCCGGGAAGTGGAGGCGTAGCACGTAGCGTAGGTGCTTCCCGAGGGGTGAGATGAAGAGTAGGCCTGCGCTGGCTCCCGTCTTCATCAGCGACCCATCGAAGAACATGGTCCAGAGCTCCGGTTGGATCGGAGCTGTTGGCAACTGGGTGTCGACCCACTTAGCCACGAAGTCCGCCAAGACCTAGGATTTGATGGCCTTCCGAGGGGTGAACGAGATTGTTTCGCCCATGATTTCCACCGCCCACTTTGCAATCCTACCCGAGGCCTCTCGGCAATGGATGGTCTCCCCCAGGGGGAAGGATGACACCACAGTTACCGGATGAGACTCGAAGTAGTGTCGCAACTTCCGCCGTGTCAGGATTACCGTGTACAGCAGCTTCTGAACTTGTGGGTAGCGGATCTTGGTTTCGGACAGTACCTCGCTGACGAAGTAGACTGGCCTCTGAACGGGCAATGCATGCCCCTCTTCTTGCCTCTCAACCACAATCGCGGTGCTAACCACCTGAGTGGTCGTGGCGACGTAGACCAAGAGGGCTTCTCCGGCAGCTAGGGGCACCAAGATAGGCGCCTTCGTGAGGAGCGCCTTCAGGTTCCCGAGGGCTTCCTCGGCCTCAGGGGTCCAAGTGAAGCACTCGGCCTTCCTTAAGAGGCGGTACAGAGGTAGACCTCTTTCTCCGAGGCGTGAGATGAAGCGGCTCAGAGCCGCGAGACATCCCATGACCCTCTGTACGCCTTTCAAGTCCTTGATGGGCCCCATGCTGGTGATGGCTGCGATCTTCTCTGGGTTGGCTTCGATGCCCCGCTCGGAGACGATGAACCCCAAGAGCATGCCTCGGGGCACCTCGAAGACACACTTTTCGGGATTGAGCTTGACGCCTTTCGCCTTGAGACATCGGAATGTCACTTCAAGGTCGGAAAGGAGGTCGGAGGCTTTCCTCGTCTTGACTACGATGTCATCGACGTAGGCCTCGACCGTGCGGCCAATGTGTTCGCCGAACACATGGTTCATGCACCGCTGGTATGTCGCGCCCGCATTCCTCAAGTCGAACGGCATGGTGACATAGCAGTACATGCCGAAGGGTGTGATGAAAGAGGTCGCGAGCTGGTCGGACTCTTTCATCCTGATTTGGTGATACCCTAAGTAGGCATCGAGGAAAGACAGGGTTTCGCACCCAGCAGTGGAATCCACGATTTGATCGATGCGAGGCAGAGGGTAGGGAACCTTCGGACATGCTTTGTTCAGACCAGTGTAGTCTACACACATCCGCCATTTCCCCCCTTTCTTTCTCACAAGCACAGGGTTGGCAAGCCATTCGGGATGGAATACCTCTTTGATGAACCCTGCCGCCATTAGCTTGTGGATCTCCTCGCCTATGGCTCTGCGCTTCTCCTCGTCGAATCGGTGCAGAGGCTGCTTGACGGGTCGGGCTCTGGCTCGGATGTCCAGCGAGTGCTCAGCGACATCCCTCGGTATGTCGGGCATGTCCGAGGGACTCCACGCGAAGACGTCAGCGTTCGCGCGGAGAAAGTCGACGAGCACTGCTTCCTATTTGGGATCGAGCCCGGAGCCGATCTGGACTTGCTTGGAGGCGTCGCTGCTGGGGTCGAGGGGGACGGACTTAGCCGTCTCCGCTGGCTCGAAGTTGCCGGCATGACGCTTCACGTCTGGCACCTCCTTAGAGAGGCTCTCCAGGTCGGCGATGAGGGCCTCGGACTCGGCGAGGGCCTCGGCGTACTCCACGCACTCCACGTCGCATTCGAACGCGTGTTTGTACGTGGGGCCAACGGTGATGACCCCGTTGGGGCCCGGCATCTTGAGCTTGAGGTAGGTGTAGTTGGGGACGGCCATGAACTTCGCGTAGCATGGCCTCCCCAATACCGCGTGGTAGGTTCCTCAGAACCCGACCACCTCGAACGCCAGGGTCTCCCTTCAGAAGTTGGAGGGTGTTCCGAAGCAGACGGGAAGATCGAGTCGTCCGAGGGGCTGGACGCGCTTCCCGGGGATGATCCCATGGAAAGGCGCAGCGCCCGCCCGGACTGAGGACAGATCGATACGCAGAAGCCCGAGGGTCTCGGCGTAGATGATGTTGAGGCTGCTGCCTCCGTCCATGAGGACCTTGGTGAGCCTGACGTCGCCGATGACGGGGTCGACGACGAGCGGGTATTTCCCCGGGCTCGGCACATGGTCGGGGTGGTCGGCTTGGTCGAAGGTGATGGGCTTGTCGGACCAGTCTAGGTAGACTGGCGCCGCCACCTTCACCGAACAGACCTCCCGGCGCTCTTGCTTGCGGTGCCGAGCCGAGGCGTTTGCCGCTTGCCCGCCGTAGATCATGAAGCAGTCGCGGACCTCGGGGAACTCTCCTGCCGGGTGATCTTCCTTCTTGTCGTCGTCGCGGGCCCTGCCACCCTCCGCGGGTGGCCCAGCCCTGTGGAAGTGGCGCCGAAGCATGACGCACTCCTCAAGGGTGTGCTTGACGGGCCCCTGGTGATAGGGGCATGGCTCCTTGAGCATCTTGTCGAAGAGGTTGGGACCTCCGGGGGGTTTCCGAGGGTTCTTGTACTCGGCGGAGGCGACAAGGTCCGCGTCGGCGGCGTCGCGTTTCGCTTGTGACTTCTTCTTGCCCTTCTTCTTGGCGCCGCGCTGAGTTGACGCCTCGGGAGCATCTTCCGATGGGCGGCCCTGGGGCTGCTTGTCCTTCCGGAAGATAGCCTCGACCGCCTCCTGGCTGGAGGCGAACTTGGTGGCGATGTCCATCAGCTCGCTCGCCCTGGTGGGGGTCTTGTGACCCAGCTTGCTCACCAGGTCGTGGCAGGTGGTGCTGGCGAGGAACGCGCCGATGACATCCGAGTCGGTGATGTTGGGCAGCTCGGTGCGCTGCTTCGAAAATCACCGGATGTAGTCCCGGAGAGACTCTCCCGGCTGCTGTCGGCAGCTTCGGAGGTCCCAGGAATTCCCGGGGCGCACGTACGTGCCCTGGAAATTGCCGGCGAAAGCTTGGACTAGGTCGTCCCAGTTGGAGATCTGCCCCGGAGGCAGGTGCTCCAACCAGGCGCGAGTGGTGTCGGAGAGGAACAGGGGGAGGTTGCGGATGATGAGGTTGTCATCGTCCGTTCCACCCAGTTGGCAGGCCAGACGGTAGTCCGCGAGCCACAGTTCCGGTCTCGTCTCCCCCGAGTACTTTGTGATAGTAGTCGGGGGTCGGAACCGGGTCGGGAACGGCGCCCGTCGTATGGCCCGGCAGAAGGCCTGCGGACCGGGTGGTTCGGGCGAGGGACTCCGATCCTCCCCGCTGTCGTAGCGTCCCCCACGCCTGGGGTGGTAGCCTCGGCGCACCCTCTCGTCGAGGTGGGCCTGACGGTCGCGGTGATGGTGCTCGTTGCCGAGGCGACCCGGGGCCGCAGGCGCTGTGTTGCGCGTGCGCCCGGTGTAGACCGAGGCTTCCCGCATGAATCGGGAAGTCGCGACATGATGTTCCGAGGGGTACCCCTGCCTTCGGGAGGCGGAGCTCTCGGCCCACCGGACCGCGGCGCCTTCTAGGAGATCCTTGAGCTCTCCCTGGATTCGTCGCCCCTCGGTGGTTGATGGCTCCGGCATCGCGCGGAGGAGCATTGCTGCTGCTGCCAGGTTCTGGCCGACCCCACTGGATGCGGGTGGCGGCCTGACCCTGACATCGTCGGCGATGCAGTGCTGGAAGCCCTGGGGTAGATGACGCATTTCTCTAGCCGGAGGTTGGCCTGCCCATGCCTGCCCGACGTCCCGGCGGATTGGCTCAAGCGCTTCTGCTCCCTCGTCGAGCCTGGCCTGCACCCCGCGGATTTGCTTGAGCTGTGGGTCGTGACCCCCCGCCGGAACGGGGACCACAGCTAGCTCCCGCGGGATGTCAACGCGAGGCACCGGCCTAGGGAGATCACCGTCCTCCGGCATGCCAAGATGGTTGCCTTCGGAGGGACCCCCTAGATCGACGTGGAAACATTCGCGGCTCGGGCCGCATTCCTCGTCGCCGAGGCTACGGCTACCGTCGGAACAGTCGGAAAGGCAGTAGTCGCATGCGGTCATGAAGTCCCGCATGGCACTGGGGTTGCCAAGTCCGGAGAAATCCCGACAGAAGCTGGGCTCGTCGTATTCCTCGGACCCAGAGGGCCCGTAGGTCGAGACGTCCGTCAGCCGGTCCCAAGGTGACCGCATACGAAACCCCAGAGGGTTCGGATTCGCCTCTGCGAGAGTGTCCGCCAAAGCGGAGCCGCTAGGAGGGTCGAGGCTAAATCCGAAAGGCGTGGGATGGGAATCGGTCGGTACCTCTTGGTCGACGGGCGGTGACGAAGCCACGTCGGGGACTGACTGCACCGTCGTCTCAGGTACGAGGGCGACACCTAGCAAGCCTTTCGCGAGCGTGCTGGCGTCGTCCGTTTGCTCGGGACTGGCGTGTCGCGGGGAGACAGCGCTCGTCTTCGTCTCAAGCGCGAGGTCGATGCCCGGCGCGCCCCCCGTTGGAGTGCTGGCGTTGTCGACTCGCTCGACGGCCGACGAGGCGCCGCCTCTTGCTTGGCCTTGGTTGCCCCGCCTCCTCCTCCGTCAGCGGGGAAGAGGACGGGGCGAGCTCGAAGGTTGTTCTTCCACCACACGGGGAAGACATCGTCGATCCCGCCGCCGGCGGGCGGACTGTCGGCCGTCATTGTCGCTGTCGCCCGGTGGTGGAAAGAGCATCATGTCGTAGCTGCCGTCGAGGGACATGAACTCAAGGCTCCCGAAACGGAGCACCGTCCCGGGCCGGAGAGGTTGCTGGAGACTACCCATCTGGAGCTTGACGGGAAGCTGTTCGTCAACACGCAGCAGGCCCCTACCTGGCGCGCCAACTGTCGGCGTTTCGAGACCGGGGGGTCCCTAAGCCGACGAGTGAAATGGCGCCGCGTGCCCCAGCCCAGATGGGTCGACGCGAGGCGGAACGCGAAGGGGGGAAAGTGAGGTGGCCGAAGATGGGCGAGAGAGAGGCGGAAATCCCGCGGCCTTTGTGTTCGTCCCGCGCCCAGGTCGGGTGCGCTTGCAGTAGGGGGTTACAAGCGTCCACACGGGGGAGGGAGCGAGCGGCCTCACGCGAGCGCTTGTCTCGTCCTCGTCCCCGCGCGGCCAACCCTCTCTAAGAGGGCCCTGGTCCTTCCTTTTATAGGCGTAAGGAGAGGATCCAGGTGTATAATGGGGGTGTAGCAGAGTGCTACGTGTCTAGCGGAGGAGAGCTAGCGCCCTAAGTACATGCCATCGTGGCGGCTGGAGAGATTTTGGCGCCCGGTTTGTGTGATGTCGTGGCCGTTGGAGGAGCGCTGGAGCCTGGTGGAGGGACAGCTGTCGGGGGCCGTCGAGTCCTTGCTGACGTCCTCTTGCTTCCGTAAGGGGGCCGAGAGCCACCATCGTCAGGGAGCGTGCGGGGCGCCATCATTGCCTATCTAGCGGAGCAAGCCAGATGGTACGCCGGTCTTGTTCCCCGTAGCCTGAGTCAGCTCGGAGTAGGGTAATGATGGCGCCTCCTGTTGACGTGGCTGGCCTGCGCCCTAGGTTGGGGCGATGTGGAGGCTCCTCCGAGGTCGAGGTCGAGTCCGTCTTCCGTGGCCGAGGTCGAGTCCGAGCCCCTAGGTCGGGCGAGGCGGAGTTCATCGTCTTCTGGGGCTGAGCCCAAGTCCGAGCCCTGGGTCGGGCGGAACGGAGTTCGCCGTCTTCCGGGGCTTAGCCCGAGTCCGAGCCCTAGGTCGGGCGGAGCGGAGTTCGCCGTCTTCCGGGACTTAGCCCGAGTCCGAGCCCTGGGTCGGGCGGAGAGGAGTTCGTCGTCTTCCAGGGCTTAGCCCGAGTCCGAGCCCTAGGTCGGGCGGAGCAGAGTTCGTCGTCTTCCGAGGCTTAGCCCGAGTCCGAGCCCTGGGTCGGGCGGAGCGGAGTTCGCCGTCTTCCGGGGCTTAGCCCGAGTCCGAGCCCTGGGTCGGGCGAAGCGGAGCTTCCTATGGTGCCTGCGGCCGGGCCTGACTGCCTGTCAGCCTCACTCTGTCTAGTGGCACCACAGTCGGAGCGGCGCAGGCGGCGCTGTCTTTCTGTCAGACCGGTCAGTGGAGCGGCAAAGTGACGGCGGTCACTTCGGCTCTATCGGCTGAGGGGCGCTCGTCAGGATAAAGGTGTCAGGCCACCTTTGCATTAAATGCTCCTGCGATTTGGTCGATCGGTGCGGCGATTTGGTCAGGGTTGCTTCTTGGCGAAGACAGGGCCTCGGGCGAGCCGGAAATATGTTCGCCGCTGGAGGGGGGCCTCGGGCGAGGCGGAGATCCTCCGGGGTCGGCTGCCCTTGTCCGAGGCTAGGCTCGGGCGAGGCGTGATCGGGTCCCTCGAATGGACTAATCCCTGACTTATTGGCACCCATCAGGCCTTTGCAGCTTTATGCTGATGGGGGTTACCAGCTGAGAGTTAGGAGCCTTGAGGGTACCCCTAATTATGGTCCCCGACAGGCCGTAAAACGAATCTTGAGATATTTGGCTTATACTCTTAAGTTTGGGCTTTGGTACCCTTGGGGATCCACATTTGATTTAATTGGTTATTCTGATGCCGATTGGGCAGGGTGCAAAATCAATAGAAAGAGCACATCGGGGACTTGCCAGTTCTTGGGAAGGTCCTTGGTGTCTTGGGCTTCAAAGAAGCAAAATTCTGTGGCTCTTTCAACCGCCGAAGCCGAGTACATTGCCGCAGGCCATTGTTGCGCGCAACTACTTTGGATGAGGCAAACCCTTAGGGACTATGGTTACAAATTAACCAAAGTTCCTCTTCTATGTGATAATGAGAGTGCAATCCGCATGGCGGATAATCCCGTTGAGCATAGCCGCACTAAACACATAGCCATTCGGTATCTGTGGGGGACAGATATCCCCCGGGTCCACTGGAAGGATAAAAGACCTCACGAATGGCCCAAGGGACCAATAAATCGTAAGGTCATCCCTCCGCAGGCCTGGGGAAGAACGACCAGCGAAGCAGATCGATGAAAGGCCGGATCGGCGCGAGCCTGGATGGCCCCAATAATGTCGAGCAAGCAACCACAACAGAGACCCGACTTTCCTGCGCTGGAGCCCCGTACGATGGAACCAGGCGAGGATAAGTCGGCCGAATTATAGTAAGATAGATTCAATCAGTTCACTATCTTTTAGGTGCGCGTTGTTATCATATCTGCATGTATTGCCCCGCGGTCGAATATATAAGGCCTAGGGGGCACCCCTTCAGAACGATCGATCTCATTACTTAGACACCAACTCCGGCTCTCTACGTTTCCAATACTAGAGAACCTCCTTGTAATCAACCACATAAAGCATACTCACCAGGACGTAGGGTGTTACGCATCTCAAAGTGGCCCGAACCTGTAAACACTGTCCATTGCTCCTCGTGCCTCCGGCACGAACCATTTAGCTACAGTCGGCGACACCGTCCTACTCCTAAAAACACCTTGAGGGGTAACCTCGGGTGTGCGGTCGGACCCAAAACATCGACAGTATCATTTTCTTAGGGATCACCAATAAAAGGGGGATATCGAGATTGCATATATTAACACTAAAGATCAATTATCCGATATCTTTACCAAGCCACTAGATGAACAAACTTTTACCAAACTTAGGCATGAGCTAAATATTCTTGATTCTAGAAATTTCTTTTGATGTCTTGCACACATAGCTCATAAATATACCTTTGATCATATCTCTTTTATATGATATGACTAATGTGTTTTCAAGTGTATTTCAAACCAAGTCATAGGTATATTGAAAGGGAATTGGAGTCTTCGGCGAATACAAAGGCTTCCACTCCACAACTCATCCTTCGCCGTCGCTCCGAGCAACTCTCCATATTTGGTATAATCTTCACTCATATGTTATTTACCAAAGGGGGAGAAAGTAGTTAAAGGGCTTATATTTCACTCAAGCATCCGTTTTTGGAGATTCATGCCAAAGGGGGAGAGAGTATTAGCCCAAAGCAAAAGGACCGCACCACCACCAAATTTTAAAACTTATGATTTTCAAATTGATATCTCATTGTGTTCTAAAGGGGGAGAAAGTAGCAACTTCAAAAATTGGTATCTTAAAACCCTCTTGAACACTAAGAGGAGAATTTTATTGAAGGGAAGTTTTGTTTAGTCAAAGGAAAAGCATTTGAAACAAGGGGAGAAAATTTCAAATCTTGAAAATGCTTCGCAAAATCTTATTCATTTAACTTTGACTATTTGCAAAAGGACTTTGAAAAAGATTTACAAAAAGAATTTGCAAAAACAAAACATGTGGTGCAAGCGTGGTCCAAAATGTTAAAAATAAAGAAACAATCCATGCATATCTAGTAAGTAATATTTATTGGCTCAATTCTAAGTAACCTTTGCAGTTACATTTTACAAACTAGTTCAATTATGCACTTCTATACTTGCTTTGGTTTGTGTTGGCATCAATCACCAAAAAGGGGGGAGATTGAAAGGGAATTAGGCTTACACCTATTTCCTAAATTAATTTTGGTGGTTGAATTGCCCAACACAAATAATTGGACTAACTAGTTTGCTCTAGTCTATAAGTTCTACAGGTGCCAAAGGTTCACAAAAAGTCAATAAAATGACCAAGAAAAAGGGTTCAAACAAAAGAGCAAAGGGACAACCGAAGGCACCCTGGTCTGGCGCACCGGACTGTCCGGTGCACCACCGGACAGTGTCCGGTGCACCAGGGGACTCCAAGCTGAACTCTTCACCTTGGGAAACCTCAGAGGCGCTTCGCTATAATTCACCGGACTGTCCGGTGTACCACCGGACAGTGTCTGGTGCCCCAGGGGAGAGCGTCTCTGAACTCGCCAGCTTCGAGAATCCGCTCCGCTATAATTCACCGGACTGTCCGTTGAGCCACCGGACAGTGTCTAGTGCACACCGGACTGTCCGGTGTGACAGCGGGGCAACGGCTACTTCGAGCGCAACGGTCATCTGCAACGCATTAAATGCGTGCCAGCGTGCGTAGAGGAGCAGAGCACGCGCGGGTGGCACACCGGACAGCCTACAGGGCCTGTCCGGTGCACCACCGGACAGCCAGGCGAGCCCACAGGTCAGAGCTCTAACGGTCGGAACCCAACGGCCTGGTGACGTGGTTGGCACACCGGACAGTGTCCGGGGGCACACCGGACTGTCCAGTGCGCCATGCGACAGAAGCCTCCACCAACGGTCATGTTTGGTGGTTGGGGCTATAAATACCCCAACCACCCCCACATTCATTGCATCCAAGTTTTCCACCTTCCAACTACTTACAAGAGCTCTAGCATTCAATTCTAGACACACCAAAGAGATCAAATCCTCTCCAAATTCCACTCAAAGCTTTAGTGATTAGAGAGAGTGATTGTTGTGTTCATTTGAGCTCTTGCGCTTGGATTGCTTCTTTTTCTCATTCTTTCTTGCGATCATCTCAATTGTAATCAAGGCAAGAGACACCAATTGTGTGGTGG
This sequence comes from Zea luxurians, assembly GCA_029449295.1. Classification (NCBI taxonomy): domain Eukaryota; kingdom Viridiplantae; phylum Streptophyta; class Magnoliopsida; order Poales; family Poaceae; genus Zea; species Zea luxurians. The sequence goes on from JAOPSE010000618.1 coordinate 324,127, forward strand.
TCCTTGCGGGGAAGTTTGGTTCCCGGTCGATTGAGAAGAGAAGCTCACTCGGTCCAAAGGACCGTTTGAGAGAGGGAAAGGGTTGAAAGAGACCCGGTCTTTGTGACCACCTCAACAGGGAGTAGGTTTGAGAGAACCGAACCTCGGTAAAACAAATCCTTGTGTCTTGCCTCTTTATTCGCTTGCAATTTGTTTTTACGCTCTCTCTTGGACTCGTATTATATTTCTAACGCTAACCCGGCTTGTAGTTGTGATTAACTTTGTAAAATTCAGTTTCGCCCTATTCACCCCCCCCTCTAGCGACTTTCATCCCCTTTGGAAGCCAATGCCACCCTTGATGCCAGGGCGTCTCCCACTATAAAGCATACTACGAGCAAATTTAAAATTTTCATTATCTAGTTCATGCTCGGCAATTTTAGCATCTAATTTTGCTATAAGATCATTTTGTTGTTTAATTAAAATCATGTGATCATGAATAGCATCAATGTCAACATCTCTACATCTAGTGCAAATAGAAACATGCTCAATGGTGGATGTAGTGGGTTTGCAAGTTTTTAGTTCAACAATCTTAGCATGTAAAATGTCATTTTCACTTCTAAGATCGGAAATGGTGGCATTGCAAACATTTAAATCTTTAGCCTTAGCAATCAATTTTTCATTTTCAATCCTAAGGCTAGCAAGAGAGGCATTCAATTTTTCAATCTTAGCAATACAAATAACATGATCATTTCTAAGATTGGCATATGAATCATCACAAACATTTGAATCAACCTTAGCAATTAATCTAGCATTTTCATTTCTAAGGTTGGCAATAACATCATGGCAAGTGCTTAGCTCACTAGTTAATTTTTCACATTTTTCCATCTCTAGAGCATAAGCATTCTTAACCTTAACATGCTTCTTATTTTCCTTAATTAGGAAGTCCTCTTGGCTATCCAAGAGATCATCCTTATCATGAATAGTGCTAATCAATTCATTTAACTTTTCCTTTTGTTGCATGTTAAGGTTGGCAAAAAAGAGTAAACAAATTATCCTCCTCATTACTAGAATTGTCTTCATCACTAGAGGATGCATATTTAGTGGAGGATTTAGATTTAACCTTCTTCCTTTTGTCGTCCTTTGCCATGAGGCACTTGTGCCCGACGTTGGGGAAGAGGAGTCCCTTGTTGACGGCGATGTTGGCGGCATCCTCGTCGGAGGAGGAGTCGGTGGAGCTCTCGTCGGAGTCCCACTCGCGGCACACATGGGCATCGTCGCCCTTCTTCTTGTGGTACCTCTTCTTTTCCTTTCTTCTCCCCTTCTTGTCGTCGCCCTATCACTGTCACTAGAAATAGGACATTTTGCAATAAAGTGACCGGGCTTACCACACTTGTAGCAAACCTTCTTGGAGCGGGGCTTGTAGTCCTTCCCCCTCCTTTGCTTGAGGATTTGTCAAAAGCTTTTGATGATTAAAGCCATCTCCTCATTGTCGAGCTTTGAGGCGTCGATGGGGAGCCTACTTGGTGTAGACTCTTCCTTCTTCTCCTCCGTTGCCTTGAATGCGACGGGTTGTGCCTCGGGCGTGGAGGAGGTGCCTTGCTCGATGATTTTCTTTGAGCCTTTGATCATTAGCTCAAAGCTTACAAACTTCCCTATAACCTCCTCGGGAGACATTAGCTTATATCTAGGATCACCTCGAATTAATTGAACTTGCGTAGGGTTAAGAAAAATGAGGGATCTAAGAATAACCTTGACCATCTCATGGTCATCCCATTTGGTGCTCCCGAGGTTGCGCACTTGGTTCACCAAGGTCTTCAAGCGGTAGTACATGGCTTGCGGATCCTCTCCTTGGTGAAGCATGAAGCGACCGAGCTCCTCCTCAATCGTCTCCCGCTTGGTGATCTTGGTCACTTCATCTCCTTCGTGCGCGGTCTTGAGCACGTCCCAAACCTCTTTGGCGCTCTTTAATCCTTGCACCTTGTTATACTCCTCATGACTTAGAGATTGGAGGAGTATAGTGGTGGCTTGGGAGTTGAAGTGCTCGATTTGGGCCACCTCGTCCTCATCGTAGTCCTCATCCCCTACGGATGATACCTGTACTCCAAACTCAACAACATCCCATATACTTTTGTGGAGTGAGGTTAGGTGATATTTCATCATATCACTCCACCTAGCATAATCTTCACCGTCAAATGTTGGTGGCTTGCCTAATGGAACGGAAAGTAATGGAGTATGTTTAGAAATGCGAGGGTAGCGCAGGGGAATCTTACTATACTTCTTGCGCTCATGGCGCTTAGAAGTTATGGACGGCGCATCGGAGCCGGAGGTGGATGGCGATGAAGAATCGGTCTCGTAGTAGACCACCTTCCTCATCTTCTTTTTCTTGTCACCACTCCGATACGACTTGTGGGAAGAGGATTCCTTCTCCTTCCCTTTGTTGCAGGACTCTCCCGATGGAGCCTTCCCGTGGCTTGTAGCGGGCTTGTCGCTGGTCACCATCTCCTTCTTGGCGTGATCTCCCAACATCACTTCGAGCGGTTAGGCTCTAATGAAGCACCGAGCTCTGATACCAATTGAAAGTCGCCTAGAGGGGGGGTGAATAGGGCGAAACAAAAATTTACAAAGTTAATCAACAACTACAAGCCAGGTTAGCGTTAGAAATATAAGCAAGTCCGAGAGAGAGGGTGAAAAACAAATCGCAAGCAAATAAAGAGTGAGACACAAGGATTTGTTTTACCGAGGTTCGGTTCTTGCAAACCTACTCCCCGTTGAGGTGGTCATAAAGATCGGGTCTCTTTCAACCCTTTCCCTCTCTCAAACGGTCACTTAGACCGAGTGAGCTTCTCTTCTCAATCACACGGGACACTAAGTCCCCGCAAGGACCACCACACAATTGGTGTCTCTTGCCTTGGTTACAATTGAGTGAATCACAAGAAAGAATGAGAAAGAAAAGAAGCAATCCAAGCGCAAGAGCTCAAATGAACACAAATGTCGCTCTCTCTAGTCACTATTTGATTTGGAGTGATTCCGGACTTGGGAGAGGATTTGATCTCTTTGGTTGTGTCGAGAATTGAATGCTATAGCTCTTGTAAGGTGTAGAAGTCTGAAAACTTGGATGCAATTGAATGTGGGGTGGTTGGGGTATTTATAGCCCCAACCACCAAACTAGCCGTTTGGTGGAGGCTGTTATCAACGGGCGCACCAGACAGTCCGGTGCACCACCAGACACTGTCCGGTGCGCTAGCCACATCACCCGGCCGTTAGAGTTCGATCGTTGGAGCTCTGACAGGTGGGGTCTTCTGGCTGTCCGGTGGTGCACCGGACAAGTCCTGTAGACTGTCCAGTGCGCCTGCTGCGCGTGCTCTGACCTCTACGCGCGCAGGCACGCATTAAATGCGTTGCAGTCGACTGTTGGCGCTTGAAGTAGTCGTTGCTCCGCTGACACACCGGACAGTCCGGTGTGCCACCGGACACTGTCCGGTGCATACACCGGACGGTCCGGTGAATTATAGCGGAGTGGCCTCCATTTTCCCGAAGGTAGCGAGTTCAGCGTCGAGTTCCCTGGTGCACCGGACACTGTCCGGTGGCACACCGGACAGTCCGGTGCGCCATACCAGGGCACACTTCGGTTGCCTTTGGCTCTCTTCGTTTGAACCCTTTCTTGGTCTTTTTATTGGTCTATTGTGAACCTTTGGCACCTGTAAAACTTATAATCTAGAGCAAACTAGTTAGTCCAATTATTTGTGTTGGGCAATTCAACCACCAAAATTAATTAGGAAAAGGTGTAAGCCTATTTCCCTTTCATGCCTAAGCCTTTGACCTTGCCTTGATTCCCATCTCCAAATATTATTGTATCTTGGGAATCCTTATTCTTGACGTAGGAGGTGAACATCTTCTTCTCCCTCGTCATGTGGTTTGTGCATCCGCTGTCGATAATCCAGCTTGAGCCCCCGGATGCATAAACCTGCAAGGCAAATTAGGCTTGGGTTTTAAGTACCCAACTCTTGTTGGGTCCTACAAGGTTAGTTATAATAGTCTTTGGGACCCAAATGCAAGTCTTGTCTCCTTTGCATTTGGCCCCCAACTTCCTAGCAATCACTTTCTTATTCTTATGACAAATTGCAAAAGCAGTATTGCAAGCATGGTAAATTGTAGAAGGTTCATTACAAACTTTCCTAGGCATATGAGCAACATTTTTCCTAGGCATATTTTTACCATGCACAAAAGAAGAACTTGATGCAATCATAGCATGTGAATCATAAGCATAACTCCTATGAGCATTTTTAAAAAACTTTCTATCACTATAGATGAAGGCATGATTTCTTTAAGCACTAAAACAAGCCATAGGGGCCTTCCCTTTCTCCTTGGTGGAGGTGGGAGCCCTTTGACTTGTTAAGTTCTTGGCTTCCCTTCGAAAGCCAAGCCCATCCTTAATAGAGGGGTGTCTACCAATAGTGTAGGCATCCCTTGCAAATTTTAGTTTGTCAAAATCATTTTTGCTAGTCTTAAGTTGGGCATTAAGACTAGTCACTTCACCATTTAGTTTAGTAATGGATGCAAGATGTTCATTACAAGCATTAACATCAAAATCCTTGCACCTATTACAAATTACGACATGTTCAACACTTGAACTAGATTTGCTAGCTACCTCTAACTTAGCAATTAACTCATTGTTAACACTCCTCAAACTAGAAATAGATTCATGGCAAGCAGAAATTTCAGAAGATAAAATCTCATTTCTTTTAGTTTCCAAAACAAGAGATTTTTGTACACTAATAAGCTTGTCATGTTCTTCATACAATAAATCCTCTTGCTTTTCTAGGAGTCTATTCTTTTCATTTAATGCATTAAACAATTCATTGATCTTTTCTACCTTGGCTCTATCTAGACCTTTAAACAAGCTAGAATAGTCTACTTCATCATCACTAGACTCTTCATCGCTAGAAGAAGCATACGTAGAGTTATCTCGAGCGCTTACCTTCCTCTCCTTTGCCATGAGGCAGGTGTGGCGCTCGTTGGGGAAGAGGGACGACTTGTTGAAGGCTGAGGCGACGAGTCCTTCGTCGTCGGAGTCGGACGAAGAGCAATCTGAATCCCACTCCTTGCCAAGGTGCGCCTCGCCCTTCGCCTTCTTGTAGGATTTCTTTTTCTCCCTCTTCCCGCTTTTTTCTTGTCCCTGGTCACTATCATTATTGGGACAGTTAGCAATAAAGTGACCAGTCTTACCACACTTGAAGCAGGAGCGCTTTCCCTTCGTCTTGCTCTTGTTGGGATGCTCCTTGCGACCTTTTAGCGCCGTCTTGAAGCGCTTGATGATGAGGGCCATTTCATCCTCGTTTAGCCCGGCTGCCTCAACTTGCGCCACCTTGCTAGGTAACGTCTCCCTTCTACTTATTGCCTTGAGAGTGACGGGTTGAGGCTCGTAGATAGGCATCGGGCCATTCAATGCCTCATCAACATATCTTGCCTCCTTGATCATCATATGCCCGCTTACAAACTTTCCGAGTATTTCCTCGGGCGTCATCCTTGTGTACCTAGGATTCTCACGGATTGAATTCATAAGATGAGGATCAAGAACAGTGAAGGACCTGAGCATAAGCCGGACGACGTCGTGATCGGTCCATCTCGTGCTTCCATAGCTCCTGATTTTGTTGACCAGGGTCTTGAGCCGATTGTACATTTGCGTTGGCTCCTCTCCCCTGATCATTGCGAACCTCCCTAGTTCACCTTCCACCAACTCTATCTTGGTGATCATGGTGGCGTCGTTCCCCTCATGAGAGATCTTGAGGGTGTCCCAGATTTGCTTGGCGTTGTCCAAGCCGCTCACCTTATTGTACTCGTCCCTGCGCAAGGATGCTAACAAAACAGTGGTAGCTTGTGCATTTTTATGGATTTGCTCATTAATGAAAACGTGGTTGTCAGTACTATCAAAAAGCATTCCGTTTTCAACAATCTCCAAATGCTTGGATGGAGAGAGAATAGGTGACTACGCATTTTGTGACTCCAAAATGGGTAGTCTTCTCCATCAAAGTGCGGAGGTTTCCTGAGTGGAATTGAAAGTAAATGAGCATTGGAATTGAATGGAATAAGAGAGTAATCAAAAGAAAAGTTTGAGTTGACCGTTTTCCTTTTCTCTTCGTATTCATCGTCTCTTGGGGAAGAAGAGGACTCGTCGCTGTCGTAGTAGACGATCTTCTTGATGCGCCTCTTCTTCTTCCCGTCCTTCTTCTTATGACTCGAGCCAGAGTCCGAGGGCTTATCATCTCTTGGCTCGTTGACGATGGACTCCTTTGTCTTGTCGTTGACCACCATCCCCTTTCCCTTAGGATCCATCTCTTCGGGCGATTAGTCCCTTGCGTGAAGAGAACAATTTGATACCAATTGAGAGCACCTAGAGGGGGGGGGGGTGAATAGGTGATCCTGTAAAAATCAAACACTTGTAGCCACAAAAACTTGGTTAAGTGTTAGTTCAATAGAAACAAGTGGCTAAGAACCAAGCTCTTGTGAAACACAATGGACACGAAGAACACAAGCACAAGAGACACGATGATTTATCCCGTGGTTCGGCCAAGTAGCACTTGCCTACTCCACGTTGTGGTGTCCCAATGGACGAGGGTTGCACTCAACCCCTTTCAAGTGATCCAATGATCGACTTGAATACCACGGTGTTTTCCTTTCCTTTACTATCTCCCGTTCGCGAGGAATCTCCACAACTTGGAGCCTCTTGCCCTTACAATTGATGATCATAAAGAAGCACGTAAGTAAGGGAGGGGAGAGCAACACACACAAGACTCAAAGAACGGACACAAACACGCACACAAGTCACAACTTGAGCTCACAACACAATGCGGGGAGTTCTCTACTCAACTAGAGCTCAAGTCACTTATCACAAAGAATCGAATGCGCGAGAATAGAGTCTTGGTGCTTAGAGATGATCAAAGAATGCTTGGGTAACTCCTCCATGCGCCTAGGGGTCCCTTTTATAGCCCCAAGATAGCTAGGAGCCGTTGGAAGCAATCTGGGAAGACAATTCTTGCCTTCTGTCGGGTGGCGCACTGGACAGTCCGGTGCACCACCGGACAGGTACTGTTCATAGTCCGATGCAGATCTCCTTCTAAAAGTAGAACAGTAGACCGTTGCAGAAATGGAGCCGTTGGCGCACCGGACACTGTCCGGTGCACACCGGACAGTCCGGTGCCCCCTGCCGACCGTTGGCGCGGCTACACGTCGCGCGCGGATTGCGCGGCCGACCGTTGGCGTAGTCGACTGTTGGCTCACCGGACAGTCCGGTGCCTCACCGGACCGTCCGGTAAATTTTAGCCGTACGTCGTTGAACGATTCCCGAGAGCGACGACTTCGCCGCAGATGGCTCACTGGACAGTCCGGTGCACCACCGGACAGTCCGGTGAATTATAGCCGTACACCGCCGTCAATTCCCGAGAGTGGCCTGTTTACCGGAGGCTGGCCTGGCGCACCGGACACTGTCTAGTGCACCACCGGACACTGTCCGGTGCACCACCGGACAGTCCGGTGTACCAGACTGCGCTGAGTCTTGGCTGATCCAGCCAAGATCTTTTCTTCTTCTCTTTTCTCTGATTCCAGCAATTAGACAAATATATTAGCACACAAAAACCAATGTACTAAGTCTAGAATCATACCTTCTTGTTGATTTACACTTCATCAATCATTTGGCACAAGGTTACTCACTCAATACGTGTTGGGCACTTAATCACCAAAAGTATACTAGAAATGGCCCAAGGGCACATTTCCCTTTCAAAAAGATGGTTAACAACCCAACATTCTAGTATGATAAAATTTTTACCTAATCAATGATTGAAACTGTGAGTTCTTCATAAGGCTTATACCAGAAAAACAGAAGCAACAACTGTTGTTGTGATGTCCTTTGATAGGCTACGACTCCTGTTGCTTCATAACTAAAACAGATAAAACATTAGCGACAAAATGGGGATAATTTGATCTTAAGCTCTACAACTCTGCTATCTGTATCTATGAAATTTCAAACATACAATTTTTTCTGGATTCATCTCATGGTATTTATAACCGATGAAACAGTGTGATCCATGTATCGCAGCGGGTGTTGGAATTGTTTGGACATGTGATACAAGCGCAGCTGCCTGCAATTGCAACTCTGCGTGCCAATGCATTGCTTGAGCATCATGTCTAAAACTCTAAGCATGCAGCATATCGGAACGGGACACCAAAGCAAACGTGCAGTAGATGTAGTGCAAAGTTTGGACGTAATTTTGGTCATATCACAATGGTAAATGAGCTGGGGTTCTCATTAAGTAAAGACCCTACAAAAAAGAAGAAAACGGGCGCAAGGTCACAAACAACAAGACAACCGTAGCACCTGGGCTAATTTTCAGTGAAAATGTAACTACCTCTGCATGGATCAGAAACATATGTCGAACCCAAGTAGCTCAGTGACCCGCTTGGCAATCCATGGCTTCATCACGTTCAACTTGACCTTTGACGTATCCACCTACCAAGCACAAAATCGCTGAATCAGAGGAAGCTCTTGCAGACAACAGCTATATATCCCTAAAGTATTATGCGCTCGTTACAGCCAAATTGAGAAACAAAGGGTATGAGTGAAAGAACGAACTGACCAGATGGTCAAGCTCGGACGAACTTCTGCGTCTTGAGCAGCTTGGTTTGCTTATTTGAGAAGCTTGTGTCCTGTTAGTGGACATCCCCTGCAAAAACACGACAATTAGAGCTGTCTCTACCAATAATAGATCCGACGAGAATAACCGTATGAAGCGCACGCTAGGTAGATATGCCACGTAGCCCATGGGATGGGAGGAGCGAAGCGGAGCTCGCGCCGGAGCGGAAGACGAGTGAGCTAGGAGACGGGCTCCCCGTCCCTAGGGGCGATGAGGAGGTTCAGAGTTGGTTGGACTCGATGCAACTTTTATCACCTAGCGAGCATCCTTACCAGGAGGCGAGCGCCCTAATCCTCCTCGCCGGTGGTGGTGCAACGGCGTGTGGAAGAAGCAGACAGGTTGTTGCGAAATTGACGGGGTTTGTTGCTAGAGCGACAGCTTCGAGAATGCTACTGTGCGAATAAATAGGCTAGGGATGGGATATAATATGGGGTGGCGGGTTGATTTTGAAGAAATACAAGGGGTTCTTTGTAAAAAGATGACGCGGGACGACCGTTGAGGAGGCTGGTGCTTTAATATATTAGAGATTTGGGCACATAGTGATACCACAACTTTACCCTCCTTGCTAACACACCGCGCAAATAATAATGCAAAGCAAGCACTCAAACTCATAACCCGTTGCTCCGAACATTTGAGGTAACCAGTAGACCATACATACCTTAGTGTTTATAAATAAACAATAATTATATTTGAATAAATATCTCAATACCTATTTATCTATACTACTCTATTAAAAACCTAATGTAAACACATGATGCTACCATAACTTCACCCTCCATGCTGACACTCTGGGCACGCTCCACGTGCCTCGACTGGTTCTCCCGTCCCTCTCAGCTACTACCTTGTGGACACGCTGACTCTCTAGGCCCGCCCCATGCTCTATGACTGGTTCTCCCGCCCCTTTCTCAGCTACTGCCTTGTGGACCCTAGTGTCCACACAGCCATCTACTACGCCTGCTAAGCACCGACCCCACCCACGCAGCTACCACACCTTAAAAAAAGTGCAGAGTGAGCACTCAAATCCACACCGTCAGCTCCAGAAATTTGGGGCTAACCACCATACCACACGTATCTTAGTGTTTAAAAATAAACAATAATTATATTTAAATAAATATCTTAATATCTATTTATATGATATATAAAAACCGTAGCAAAGCACGAACAACAGGCTAGTAAACTTAATAAATGTATATATACGGTACAAAATTGTAGCCTTGGGCCTGAACCATCTGCTGCTGTATCAACGGTGCTTTTGTGACCATGCAACTGAGCAGCTAGATTGCTGTTCCAATAGAAAGGCACCATTCATCAGTCCCCAGGATCACAAATCTACTCTAGAAACCCACTTTATACAAATATACTCCAGAAACACACTTGAGATATATAGGGCCTGTTTGTTTCGGCTTCTGGCCACCAAAAGCTGCTGCGGACTGCCAAACGCTCAGTTTTTCAGCCAGCTTCTATAAAATTCGTTGGGGCAAAAACCATCCAAAATCAACATAAAAACATAATCGGTTGAGTCGTTGTAATAGTAGGAATCCGTCACTTTCTAGATCTGAGCCCTATGAACAACTTTATCTTCCTCCATATGTAATCGTAATGATACTCAGATTCTCCCCACAGCCAGATTCTTCCTACAGCCAGATTTTCAAAAAAGCTGGTCAGAAAAAAGCTGAACCAAACAGACCCATAATACATTCATACATATCATGTTCACACACTACAGGCTCCTGGAGCACAAAGCCGAATGCATAAACTTCCTGTCTATCCATTATTATCCACTACCTGTGTGCACTAAGTAGAATTATATACATCTGAACAATCTTACAGGTTCATGAAGGTACGTATACCTGCTTATTAAGTACATCTATATACGAGCAAATTAGAACGACACCGACCAATTTTGTACTGGCAACATAAATGAGGCTTTAGGCTTCAGAGAGGGAAGGTAGTGTCGTTATCCTCGTTTGGGTCAAGGTAGTTGAACGGAGCATCCCCTTGGTAGCGGAAGTCTGGACCGACGTAGCACTTCATCTCATGAAACAGGTTCAGGTTGTCGACCAACTTATGGAACACATTGCAACCGCAGCACTGCAACAGTAGACAAAAATTCAGAAAATGTGAGAAAGCAAACAGTTTGCACCAGGGAAAGGAAAACGACAACATCCAAATGTGGAGAAGAACGACTTGACTTATAGGTATAGCTAATTACATGCAGTGTTTCACTTCCCGGTCCGGGATCACCGGTTTTCGGTGCCGGTCCGGTTTTTAGTGGATTCCGGTTTAAAATCCAAAAATATGAAAATCAATTTTTTTGGTCAAAATTGGTTTTCGGCTACAGTGAAACGGGAAGGTGAACCCTGATTACATGTGAAAAATCTAAATTTTGAACTCAATGTATAGAGAAAAAAAAACAAAGCCAGAGCTGACCATAAAGCTAATAGATAACTATGATAATTCACAATCCTGGAAAGTTTGAGCTTTACATCAAAATAAGCAACACAGCAATACAGAGACCACATAGGTAACAGGCTAACAGCCATCTTGGGTTCATATTGGACGGACTTAAACTATTTAAGAAATTGATATGTCTGAAACTAAAAAAACAACAATACATGTCTAATCCAGTATTTATATAATACAGACAAAAAAATGAAGTGATTCGTATCTCTAGGATGACCAAGTTCTTCAGATTTGAATGATATAGATGCCAATTTGTGGAAGAACATATAACCCATGGTAAAACTGTACTAGTAATCGATGGTGCTAGTCATTTCTTCCAATATTCAGAAGAATTGCATCAGTTATTGCAACATGATGTCTCCTTTCTCATGATATCAAGCATGAAGTATCAAGAGATTCTCATCTCTAGAATAACCAGGTTCTTAAAATTTGAACCGTACAGATGCACAATTTTGTGGAAGAAGAACATATAGCCCATGGTGAAACTGTACTAATTATTGATGGTGTTAGTCATTTCTTTCAATATTCAGAAGAAATGCATCAGAATATAGCAACGTGACTTCTCTTTTGTCATGATAGTACCAACTATAAAGCCAAGCTCTTCATATTTGAACTGTACTGCTGTCCGATTTTGAGGGAGAACATATCCCATGGCAATGCTGTACTAATAATTCACTAAGTTGGTCATTTATTTCCAACATTCAGAACCCTAGAAAAACGATGCTGCAGCTTAGCAAAACGAACACAGAAGCAGCAGTCAATACGCATAACTAAAGGCAGGGCAAGGATCAGCTTAACTTGACTCTTATTAACGCATTGGATACACTAATCACATAGTCCATACCTGAACAAACACAGTTCCATCAGTGTAGGCATGAGGATTGATGGCCCTGGTCGTACGCTGCCCGCACACGTTGCAGGTGAAGGCCACCCGCATGCGCCGCCGTGGTGATTTCGTGAAGAGGGACCAAGGCAGCGTCGACACCTCCGGCCTGCCCGCCCCACCGGCTTTGCTCGCCGTCGGCGGGCCCTCCATTCCCGATCCCGTGGTCCAGCCGCTCCCCGTGGCGGCGCTCACCACCAGCCCCATAGCCGCGTCCTGCCGATGCGACACAGGAGCCAGGTCAGCCGACATCACAGCGTCAATCAGTCAATCAGCTCGATCAGACCGTTTGCGGGCGGCATGGGAGCGAATCGAAGCAAGAAATCGCGCGAATCTGCGGGCGCAGAGCAGCCCAGACGCGCCCAATACGATCCGAGTGCTAAAAAAAGACCGCCAATAGAAATGCAGGAGGAGACGGCACGAAACCGAGCGAATCAGGCCGGGGTGCTGTCAAATTGCGCCAAGGCTGGGTGGTTACGGCGGGCTAACCGCCGCCGCGTAGCGTAGTGTCCGTACCTTGGAGAGCGGCGAGATGGAGATGCCGTACGGCGCCAGGCTGGTGGGCTCGCGCCGGGGTTCCGAGCCGGAACCTTTAGCGGTCTCCTTGTCGTCTTCGTGACCTGTAGACGGTTCGTGATATGTGAGGATTACGCCACCAGAGAACAGAGATGTGGAAACTAGACGCGCGGGGAGGAGAGGGGAGGGATGGACACGTACGCTTGGAGGCGGCGATGGGTAGGAAGGCGGCACGGCGCCGGCGCTGGAGCTGGAGCTGGAGCTGGGTAGATGAGAAGGGGAGCGGGAGAGACCGGGAGGTGGTGGCGATCGCGGCGGCCTCCATGGGTGGCGTCGGCGAGAGGGCGACCGATAGGAGGGAGGTGCAGATGGCGTGAGATTTTTTTTCTTCCTCGGCTCGTCTCTTCCAGAGCACCCACTCCTGTCCACACTAGGGAACCTACAGATCTGAACCGTCCATCGCGTAGCGAACGGCTCGTTTCCTGACCTTCCCGCTGTCCTAAATGGGCTGGGCTGGGCCGGAAAGCGTTGACCTTGAAGCCCACTCGCTGTTGTGGTCTCTGAAATTCTGCCCACAAATATACAACGCGGAACAATTTGGAGCGGAGAGCCCAGTGCTGTGCTGTGCACGCCAACCACAACCGAAAGGGAGAGCCGAAGACGGAAGGGGGAGAAGCGACCGCGCCGCCAAACCCTAGTCCCGCGACGCGACCGCGGGGGAGCTCCACTCCGCCGCCCCGCCCCCCGTACCCGCTTCGCGACATGGTGATCCCCTCTTCCTCCTCCTCGCTGTCGCCGTTCCATTCGTGTTCACGATTTATTTTTTTTTCTTCTCGTCCGGTGATTCCGTTGATCCCCGCACTGACGCTTCGACGCTCGCTCTATGTCTTCGCAGGCCGATTCCCCGCGCAGGAGGTAACTACGCCTGCCTCTCTATTCGTATATATATGGGCGTCGTAACCCTCGGTAGTGGTGATGTTAATTTGTGAGATCTCAGATTAGTTCTGTGGATGCTGTTTGATTTTGTTGTAGGGGGGTAGTATGGGAAAACGGAGGATCCATAGAGAAGATAATAGGATATGCGGGAGGGAATGTGTGGTTGTGATTTCTGTTGTTCTATTTGTCATGTTTTTAGGTAAATGATGAATAGTGAGGCTTACCGTACCTTGCTTCTTGTGCTTATGAGGGCAACGATAGCTATGTGTTTAGACTTCTTGTGTCCATCTTAAGATCTCTAGTATGAGCTCCTGGGTTATCAATATGGATGCACCAACTTGTCTGTTTGGGTTTTTCTTTATTTACGAACCCTCTTTCTTCCAAACGTTTCTGGTGTAGCCTCCTAAACCTTCAATAATCAGAAACAACGATGTTCGTTGCCATACCGTGTTTGAATCTGGCACAACTTGCATACTATCTAGAATGCTCGTGTTTGTAATTTGTGTCTTGGAATCAGGTTAGTTTTATGTTTGAACCTGCCGCTGCCATGTGCAGCCTCACACACCTTTGACCAGAAACAATGGTGTTTGTCTTGATTCTGCTGGCACAATTTGCTTGCTATCCAAAGTGTGTGGTCTAACACCTTCTGACCAAATTCTTAATACACTTAATGGCTTAACTTGTTAGTGTCAGGATCTATGTGTTTTTTAAGTCTTATTATTATATACATGCCTCGTATTTATGAGGAAAGGATAATTTTGAAGATATATTCCATGAACATACTTAAGTGCTAAACTTCTTCCATTTCTTTTGTTATGTTGTATAGTTCTACCTATTCGTCAGCAGTGCCCTCAAACAAGTGCTATTCATGTCAGGCTTGAGCTTGCTAGGTCCCAACGGTTTTAGCCCCCGTTTGGGAGGGCTCTCCCACGGCTCCGGCTCCTAGCCAGAGCCCTCCCAAACGCATCTCGGTGAAACGGCGCTCATCAGAGAGCAGGAGCCAAAACAGCCCACAGAGCCTGAGCCTAAATTTCTGGCTCCCGGACTGCTCCCACACGCAGCCCTATCCAACCTGCAGTCCGCCACCATTCCTCTCCCACGCGCAGCCCAGACTACTCCCAAATTTCTGGCGTTGGAGGAGCTGGAGCCAGAGTCCTTTACCAAATGGTTTGAAAAAAAACAGCGACTCCCGTGGTAGAGCGGCTCCAGTGAAGAAGTTAGAGCCAGAGCTATTTCTAGAGGAGCCCGAGCCCCACCAAACACGTCCTTAGTTTGTCATTGCACGCAACTAGACTTTTAGTTCTGGTGCTTTATCTTGGGGTACACTTGTTTTGAGGAATGGTTTGGTTCTAGGATTTGTCTGGCCATCATCTGGGCAATCCATTGTTCTTAGGCAATGATGTCATTCTCATGTTTTATTTTTGTATGAGGAAGTCTTTGAAACTTGGGCCATTACTCAGATGAGGACAACCCCTTTCCTTGAAAAAAAGGTTGCCTTCTAGTTCATATACATTGTAGTCACTCATTGCTTAGAGAACTGAAGCAACATCAAATGGTTTGTTAACATTTTCTGTAAATCAATGCTGGAAAGCACCTCTGTGTTGTTGTGGAGAATGTATCCTCTATGGTGTTATTGATGCCTTTATTGAGAGTTATCATTAGAGTTAAATTTAGCTGATTCATTCAGATGATTCATGGCATATCTACGTAATGATGAATGGTAAGGGAAGAAACATCTGGTCTTGAACCACTTCGTGGAGTTTGCATTTTGAATTCATTTATATCTGCGATCATGGCCCTAATTCCTGCTGCAAGTATGATTCTTACTGTAAACTTTGTGTTTGTTTTAAAAGTATTATCAGGTTGGCTGGCAATTTTAATTATGACCGCGGTTTATTTGTGGTGCCTATCGTGTTTCAGTGTTTCTCTGTAACAGTCTCCTATCAGTAGACATGGGATATCCTGTCAAAAGTTTGAAAACTGTGCACATCAATAAAGTGGTTTGCATGATAATTTTGATTTTCAACTGCATATTCTATTGCCATCTTTCGCGAGAAGACTTTATTAAAACTCTAAGAGTTGTGTAACCTTTAGTGCATGTCTATTTGCAGGTACTCAAGGTCCCCTTCATACAGCAGGGGGCACCCAAAAGGGAGGTCAAGATCACAATCTCCAGCTCGGTCTCAGTCTAGGTCACCTGTCCCTGATCCTAGATCTCAGGCGAGGTCAAGGTCTAGAAGCCAAGAGAGGTTCTCAGTTTACTCCTTTCATTTGTTTGCTAAGGCTAAATGTGCTTTAAAATGTTTTCTACACGTGGTAAATTGTTGGCTATTGGTGTGTTGCTTAAATTTGTATGAATTTTCCTTTATCACTAGAAAATTAGAATATATATGGTAATTGTATTGCTTGAGTTAAGTGACATTCATGTTGTAATAGCATGTGCCAATGTGGTCTAAGACCTAAGAGTAAAACAATGTCATGCACCTATATAATATTATAGCTGTTCAGTATAGTTCTTTTATGTATTTAAACATGTCATCTTTGATATGTATTTGTTGTGATAGTTTAAAGTCATGTTTAATGCATTTGACTTGCAAACTGCATACAGCAAGTACAAGGATTTTTTGTTGCTTTGGTGAATGATTTGCAGCGACCAATGTGTGATGGACCAATGTAATATGGTAATAATAGCTGCAATTGGAAAGGAAAATTCACTCATAAAGAAGTGGATAACAGATTTTGCTAATGGGACAATATTTTAACAGTTTGGATGGCATCTACATTTTAATGGTGTAGACTAGTAAAAGGGATACAGTAGGAGAAAGGAGAGGCAAAAACATTGTTTTTTTTACTCAATGAGCCACCTAAAGATTTCATGCCATTTAATTTTACATTTGCTTATACTTGTTTGTATGCAATAGCGAAAGGGCCTCTAGCTGAGTTGGTTAGGCAATTTGAGTAGCACTCTTCAGGTCATGGTTTTGACTCTCCGTGGGAACAAATTTCAGGCCATAGTTAAAAAAATCCCCTTGTCTGTCCCACGCCAAAGCACATGTCGAGTTTTTTTTTTGTTTATCTGCAATAGCCATATTCTGATTTCTTTCCTGTTTGCAGGGAGGAGGATGCTGTTAACCGTGGGAATACTCTGTATGTGACTGGGCTCTCTTCGAGGGTTACTGAAAGGGATGTTAAGGATTATTTTTCTAAGCATGGAAGGGTTAGTGACTTTGTACAGAGTTAAGCCTAATCTATATGAGGAGTATCTTACCATGACTTCTCTTTTGGACTAGGTGGTTGGTTGCCATGTTGTTCTTGAACCCCATACACGTGTTTCCCGTGGATTTGCCTTTGTCAGCATGGACACTGTTGAAGAAGCGGAGCGTTGCATAAAGTATCTTAATGGTTCTGTAATGGAAGGTCGAAACATCACAGTTGAAAAGGTAATTGTGTTTACCTCTACCAGGGTTGTTGATGCTAAATAAAGTGCAGCCACATATGTGCAGAGTGTTGACCTGGAAGTTTTTTTGGTTATTATTCAGAAGATATTGTGCAAGCTATGTCCAGCAGTCAAGATGCTGAGTTCACCAATTCCAGCTTTAGCTCATACGGCTCGATCAGTGGACAGCCCAAAGGGTTACCATGCACCACAAGATTCACAACAACTTAACATAGCAAATTTTCAACTAAACCTGAGCATTCAACTTCCACATCAACTAATCAACGGGCATTGCCGACTCGTTAGTCAAGCATGTGTGGTGCCATGTGCGGTAGCAACTTTGGATGCCTGCTAGTTGAAGTTTGGGCTCTTCGTTACTTATTTCCTTCATTGGTGTCCGTTATTGCAGGGCGTGTATTCATTGATTGTAAGAGGAACTTGTAATTACTTACATGATCCTGAACGATACTACTTTTAACTTTATTACCGTTCCTTGGTAGTCTGACTGAAGTTTTTCTCATTTCATTGCTTCAGTCACGCCGTGGTCGCCCAAGGACACCAACTCCTGGAAGCTATCTTGGTATGGAAGCAGCATTTTTAGTTCTATAGATGCCAAATCATTTTACAACATTCTTTTGAACCCTTTCAGTATATTTTGGTCTGTTTTCCTTTTTACTTTTGCCATGACATGTCTTATCGCTTATTGCTTGGTGACTCATCCGGAACCTTTTCTTTTTTGCTTTTACTGTACATAAAAACATATCCTGTATCCTACAGTTTGATACCATTGGCAGACCTTTTGTATTACTCACTACTTATGCAGTTATCATACACCTTGATACCATTTTCAGGCCATCGGTACGAGCGTAGGGAGCGTGGGAGGTTCCATAGAGGCTATGGTGGTGGGCGTGATGAGTATTACGGCAATGGCGGCGGCGGGTATGGCTACCGCAGGTCTCCGCCTCCCATGTACTCTTCCTACAGGGAGAGTCGGGATTACTATCCCTCCTACAGGGAAAGCCGGGAGTACCCTCCCTACAGGGACAGCAGGGACTACTCTCCTCCCCACAGGGACCCTCGGGACTACTACGAAAGCAGGGGTGGCCGGGGCTACTCGCCGCCTCCTTATGGTGGTGGTAGGTCGAGGAGGGACCGATCGGTTTCACCGTATCGGATGCCAGAAAGGGGCTACGGTGGAGGCCGCCGGGTGGGTGGCGGTGGATATGACAGGTAATGTAGAGGTTTTCTCTCCGCCGGTGGCTGCTGCTGCTGCGATGGCTGTGTATGGCTCTCGCAGCTCCGGTGATATGTTTAGACTGCTGCCTGTAGCTGTGTACTTGGTGTACTGTCTTCCCGCGTATGTGGATTTGGTGAAAACTTCTGTATGAGCACCTTTTATTTGTAGCCTGCAATGATTCCTTCTTAAGAAAGACTGGGGACTTTGGCTCCATTGTGTGGGATCATCATGGCCGTACAGTGTCTACGCTGCTATCATTTGAGGCTGCCATAATTCGAATCCTTGAAAGGCGAGAAGGCCCGGCCCGGGAATATTCACAACAATGAATTCACCTTGACAGGTTGGTAGCAAGTACTACTCCTATATAAAAAGGAAAAAAGAAAAGTGTGTGCGTGTGCGTGTGTGTGTGTGTGATGCATGGCAAGGCGACGTGTGGGTGGATCTTGAACTGGTGGCACCAGTGAGGAGACAAAAGGGCTGCTGCCTCGCCTCTACTGACTACTGATAGATGCGGCTCTGCACCTGCCCGTGCCCCCTGGTATGATTGTGTCTAGCGACTCGTACCATTCCATGGCCATATAGTTGGTAGGGATCACTATCTTGTGTGCATGTAAATTTGCTGCTGCGAGCTGGCTGTGTCGACATTGGCCTGGTGCGGCAGAGGGCTTGGGGCACTGGGCGGATGCTCGCTGATGGACGCCTGTGTTGTTGTTGCTTTGCCCCGTAGGTATCTCATCATTAAGTGACACCACTAATGCGGGTCAGTGAGTGATTGGATTTGAATGGTACCGTACTGCGTACTCTCTCTCTCTCTGTCCCAGCACAGCAGCAACCGGTGCTGCTGCTGTCAAATTCTCTTGCTCCTTTTTGCGTACTACAGACTACTGGAGTACTATAGTATAAAAGGTGTCATGGCCTGGTCGGTGAGTCGAGTATAATTTCATCATCTCATAAGTATCATATATATTTAGAGACTTCAAGTTGCAAAGAAACGGAATAATTTTCGACGCTATAGCCTCCTCCTTTAGAAGGGAGGAAAAAACAAAGGAATTTTAGAGGATTCAATTTCTATGGAAAGTTTTCCTATAAGAGCCTTTGGAACAAAGGATTGGATCCTACCAATTCCTTTAAAATTCCTGTGGAATGGCATTCTCCATAGCAATTTTGGAGAAAAATAAGCATGATGCCCCAAACCCTCTGTTTCCTTTCCTTTGTGTCTTGCATTCCTATGCTGCGCATGATCCAAACACATGTTTTGCGCATGATCCAATAGCATGTGTGCATTCTAATCCCGTGTGAATAGTATAACTCGCTAACCGGGACGACGATGAATTTGATAAAAGTTTATTGAAGTAGCAGATACTCGTTTTGAAAGAGAGATGATTGCGACAAAAGGTGTCGTGGGGGGGCAGCAGGGCAGCAGATCTATCAAGGCGGGAGGCTGGCCAGCCGGAAAAGAAAGAGAAAAAGGAGAAAGGAAAGTAAGCGAGGGGGGCAGGGGCAGGGGCAGGGGCAGGGGCAGGGCAAGGAAGCAGATTCTCTTCTGCCATGCATGCCAGCGCCTTTCTGTGACGCTTCCTTGTACCCAGCGTGCCATATGATGCACCCATCTCCGTCCGTGGCAATGGCAAGCTAGGGTGCAAGCCAGCACCCAGCAGGCAGGCGCGGCAATGGTTGTAGCTGCAGTACGTAGGAGGAGTACACATGCGATGTGTTGCGTATGCCATTGTGGTGTGGTTGGATTGGATTGCTCTGCTCGAGGAAGTGGAACCAACCATCATTGCATGCATGCAGGATGCTTGATGCTTCCGGTCATGACTCTTGAGAGAGCGCGCGATGCATGCATGGACCGATGGACGGATCATGAAGAGAGAGAGAGAGAGAGAGAGAGAGAGAGAGAGAGAGAGAGAGAGAGAGTGGCTGTGTGCACGCAGACGCACTGTGCTGCATGCTGTGTGATGGACGCGGATCGAGCGGCAGGCTGCTGCGCCGCCTGCGCGTGTGCGCTTTGCCGTTCCCGGAGAAGGTCGATCGCGATCTTGGACGACGACATATATACTAGCACTATACTGGCGGTCGACCGAGAGAGATGAGTGAAGGGAAAGCTAGATTAGTTGCATGCTGGCGCCGGGCCAGAGACCGCCGGCCACGGAGGCGGACATCAGGTGAGTCATCCGGATCCGCGCGCTCTGCGCTGCGCTGCATATGGCGTCCGTCGAGCTCAAGGCTAGCGAGCGAGCTCTCCATCTTCATTGAGTGAGAGGCGGCAGGATCCGGATGATGATGATGATGGATGCATGTGTCGTTGGGATGATGGATGTTGTGTGGGATCCAGCATATGCAATGTCCGATCCGGCCCTGTCCACAGGCAGGGACGACGCTAGATTAGCTCCAGCACCAACAGGGTTGTGTGTCACGGGCCGGCCACGATCGATCGCACGACGACGACCAGCCAGCCAGTACGTAGCTAGTCAGGGCAGCAACAACTGAACCGGCCGGCCGCACACGACGTACGGTTAGCTGTTGTGCTACATGCAATAATACTGTAGCAGTTCCATGCATGCTGCTGCAGTGCATGCAGCGTATTATTAATCGTGGGCATGCAGTTGGATCGATCGCTCGCTCGCTCTCGCATGCGTACGACACAACAGGCTAGTATATATATGCAGTTGTGATGGATGATTGTGGGACGTACGGCATCAGCTTGCATCTGATTACTTTATACTGTATGCAGATAGGTACTGATCCAGTGATCCTGTACTCGTACGTTCGTATCCTATGTTGATTATAATCATCATGCATATATACTAGTATTAACTTGTAGGTAGCCAAGCTAAGCTAGCATTTGCGGCGGACGATCGAGACACGTAGTACAGCTACCTACCTACCTACTAGCTCTCCCGAGGGTAGCTAGCTAGTCGTCTCGTCTCCCTCTCGCTAGCTAGTAGCTACCATGCAAGCATGCATCATCTCGTCTCGTCATTGTATCGTACACCACATCATTCGTTCTCCGTTCATTCATCCATTCATTCGGCGGTGCAGGGTACTTGGTACGTAGCTACCTAGCCTCGCTCGTAGTAGCGTCACCGGGGTAGAGATGGCAATGGGTACCTGCGACCCGATACCCGATGGGTATTTACTCCATTAGGGTATGTATGTGGGCTAAATATTATATTCGTGGGTCTGTTATTGGACAAAAACCTTCACCCAATGGGTAAACGGGTATTAAAACGTTCCGCCTTCACCCATACCCGTTAACCCGTGGGTATAAAATACCTAATATAAACTTACCAAAGCATGAACTTGGACTTTAGTCATCCAACTTTTTTACTATTTAACAACAATTTAATGACCATGTAATGTGCTATGTAGTACTATCAGTGTTACTACTTTATCCAATTATCTTTGGTGTGTTGAATGGATGGTTAAATGATGCTAGAAAAATTTGTGATGATATTTATATGGATATACTTGACATTTGTATAGTATAATATTTTGATAGTTGTTTAATTTTTATGGGTACGGGTGACCCGATGGGTGACCCATACCCACATGGGTATAGGTATGGGGGTAAATCCATACCCGCTAGTGTATATGTGTGATTCGGTGGGGTTATTTTTGTGTCGTGGGTATGAGTATGGGGTAGTAATACCCGGTGGGTATTTACCCATTGCCATCTCTACACCGGGGACTAGGGGTGCAGCGAAATGCGTGCAGCAGCAGGCTACAGGTTAGCCAAACCATTTTTCCGTAACAGCAACAGTAACTATTTTCGGCGCCTAGCCGCCAAAAATAGCTAGTTAATTTTGGTGTCCGTGTTATTTCCGGTGGTTTTCTAACACATCTGCCAAAAATTAACGGTCGCCTCCTGTGCAGCCGCTGAAAATTAACGGTTACAAACTCTGTTTTATTTTCTCTCGGCTCGACCTGTGCCCGCTCTTTCAATTTCTCCCACTCGATGACCGCCGCCGCCCTAACCCCGCCGCCGCCGCCCTTCCCTGGCCGTGCGCGCCCGTTCGCGCGCTCGCAAACCCGTCTGCTGGCCATCCTCGCGTCCTTGTCCTAGAATTGAGACGTCTATCTAGCGCTTCTTGTCCTGGGTGTGTTTGGTTGCAATGGCGGCACGCGATAGCATGAGACAGTTTCTTATATAAAGTTGTTTGGATCAATGTCAGGGATAGGAATTGTTAATTGGCTTGGCTCGATGCCCTCTAGGGGTCACGACCGGTGTTTATATATTGCTGATATATGTGGTTACACAGAAGAGAGAAGATAGGGATACACGTGGATGGAATCGTAATTAATAACTAACCCACCGTGAATCACAGTTGAGAGACGCAGCTCTCTCTAATCTAGGAATAGATGTAACAAACTGTGTTTTCATCTAATACCCCCCTTCAATCTGGATGTCGTGGAAATAAGTTTAGATTGTTTCTGAAATGCTTGAATGTCAGAGTAGGAAGCGCCTTTGTCATTGATGTCGGCCATTTGATCCTTCGATGATATGGCACGAACCTCAAGCTGTTTCATGGCAACACGCTCTTGGACAAAATGATAATATCCACATGCTTCATACGACGATGAAAAACTGGTTTTGTCGTGAGATATGTAGCGCCTATGTTATCACACCATAGGCTCGGTGGTCGTGGAAGAGAACTGCAAATTTCGTGAAGAAGAACCTGAAGCCAGATGATCTCTGCTGTGCCATCAACGATGACTTTATATTCAGTTTTAGTGTTTGACTAGGACAATGTAGCTTGCTTGAGAGAACTCCAGGAAATAAGGTCGTTGCCCCCCAAGAAAGACGGCATACCCACCGGTACTACGTCAATCATCCCAATTACTAGCCCAATCTGCATCTGAAAAGGCGCTAAGTAGCAATGATCCAGTCTTGATAAAACATAAGCCATAATCAATTTAGTCTCGGAGATAACGAAGAATGCGTTTAACTGCAGTCCAATGCACTGAAGTAGGGGCAACCATATATTGACAAACACGATTGCACTAGCCAGGATTCGAACTCATGACCTCTGGCTCCGATACCATGTTAATTGGCTTGGCTCGATGCCCTCTAGGTAGTCACGGTTGGTATTTATATATTGATGATATATGCGGTTACAAAGAAGATAGAAGATAAGGATATACGTGGATAGGATTGTAATAATCCACAACTAACCCACCGTAAATCACGGTAGAGAGATGCATCTCTCTCTAATATAGGAATAGACGTAACAAGTTGTGTTTTTATATAATAGGGATAGTACTATCTCCTGTCTCTTAAAAAAGGAGGGAGAAGAAAGGACGCTAGGGATGTGGTTGTCCCAATCATCCTCCAACCAAACTCACCACATATTTCTTGTTAACGGCTATAAGGGGCACACACTATCAGAATCTGGCTCTTTGCCGAGTGATATATATTCATCTGGTATAACATATGCAATCTCTTCTCCGTGCATGGACAATCTGTGGCATCCAACAACTCTCATGGATCGCCCATCCCATCGTCGAACCCGTCTAGCCGCCCACCTCGCCAATGTTCTTCTAAACTTAGTTGTGAGAAATGTTTATGCCATATATTGGATGTTTGTGGACTTATTTATATGAGTACTTGTTAGTGTTGTGAACTATTTTGTGGTACTTGTGACTTTATGAAGAAACATGTGATCTTTGTGAGCTATGTCGTGGTTTTGATGTATGTGATGATTCTGTGATATCTGTGATGTATATGTGATGATTATGTGATACATCTTTTGTTTGTTTGGATGGAACAACAAAAACAAATAAAAAAGTGGTGTTCTGGTCACTTTGCCGAGTGTCATGGTCATAGCACTCAGCAAAAAGGCACTCGTGAGAACCGGTAAACTTTCTTTGCTGAGTGTTGTGGCCTTGGCACTCGGCATAGAAACTAACAAAGGGGCCCGCTGGCGCTCCATTTGCTGAGAGCTAGTCCGACGGGCACTCGGCAAAGAGGGAGCCTTTGCCGAGCGGTCCCTAATACTCTCGGTAAAGGAACTGGCAAAGAAGGCTACTGGGTACTTCTTTGCCGAGTGTTAATACAGTAGACACTCGGTAAAGATGGAGCCTTTGTCGAGTGTCACGGTGGCACTCGACAAAGTATTCGTCGTCGTCACGTGGCGTCGTGACGGTGACTTTTCTTTGCCGAGTATCAAATGACACTCGGTAAAGTATTTACCGAATGACCAACAAAAAGTACTGAGACAAAGAAGCCATTACTGATGTACAATTCATCGAGACTTTGTTTACCGAGTGTCACACTCAGTAAATAGTTCACTGAGTGTTTTCTAGTCTTTGGCAGCCGTTTCCGGTAGTGAGGAAGTGACACCAGCAGCAGTAGATGCAATATTAATTACAGGATCTGATTACTGCGGACAGGGAACCGGGGGATCACGATACGAACAAATAGGAAGTACGTGTATAGCAGAACCAGCACGTACGTGTATAGCAGAGAAGAGAAGCTGGAGCCCTTGCTTGTTGCAAACCATATAGCAGGCAGCCTACGCGACGTGATTTGCTAGAAATCCCCCTACCGCCGCCGCCGCCGCTATACTGCTCAATAATAGTACATCATCATATACTTATCCTCATCATATCATATAAAATATGAGATTTGTGGTATAGATTATAATGTTTACAATATTAAATTTAAATATAGAATTAAATGGCTCCATTCTAATAAATTGGAATGGAATCACTCTATTGCCGTTAGATCTCTAACCAACACAACAACACTGTAGAACATTTTTGATGACCTTGGTTATTTTCGGTGGCAACTGACACAGCCGCCGAAAAATAATATCTTATTTTCAACGGCTAAGCCGCCATTTAAAATGGCCGTTGGGCTCTTTCTTCTCTCTGTTTCTCTCTTCTCTGTCGCTCAGCTCCGTTCGCCAGCCGCGACACCCTCAGCCCCCATCGACGGGCCGCAGCCGAGCTCTTCCCCATACAAAGGTTATTTTTTTTGCGTATTTTATTCCATATTTTCGGTGGCCGTTATTTAATTGCCGCCGAAATTAGTATATATTTGTAAATGTGTTAGTTTGATTAGTATTATTGTTTAGTTCCATTCATTAATATATTAGTGGTATATGTGGTTTAGGGATTAGAGGCATATTGTATTTGTAGCATTAATTTTAATATTAATACATGGTACTATTATATTATTAGTTTTACATGTACATTATATTGATACGTAGTATAGTTGTATTATTAGAGTATGTGGTGCTTAGTTTGATTTGATTAATAGTATATCATTTCTTTGTTTTATATATAAGTAACATATTGTTTAGTGTTAGCGAGGTTTAAGCTAATTTTGGCGACGGACACGTGGTCGACAAAAATAAATGGTTATTTCTGGCGGCTGGAGACCGCCCAAAATAGACGTAAAACCGCCGAACACCCCTTAGACTGTGCGCTGGGCCCCACACGTGTGCTCTGGAACGAGAAAGAGCTAGGCTCGGTTACGCCAGCGGCTATACCGGCTGGGGCCTGCAGGGCTGGCTGGAACCGACGAGCAGACGCCACAGCTTTTTGCGTCGTAGCATACTGCGTACGTACTACCAAGGTGCATGGCTGATGGCTCCGGACCTAGGTGAGCATGCAGGCAGCAGCAAGCTAAAGCCAAGGAGGCAGCCGGGCAGCAGGCAGCAGGGGCAGGTGCAGTTCCCGAGGTCCCGTGGCGCCATGCGCTTGTCGTTCTCCTCTCTCTCTCTCCCTCTCTTGCTGCCGCACACGATGGCGCGTGCAGAGACGTGAGGGAGGCACGGTGAGATGCTGCTAGCCACCTAGCTACATACAGCTTTTTAATTATTAGGATCAGTTTGCTGCCTAATTTTTTCTTTAATACACTACTGGCTGTGTGTCACGGTTAACAAGGGTATCTGATGAGCTCGGTTTAACAGCACACAACACAGCCGCAAGTCCTATATATCGGTAGGATCGAGGTCGTCGTACCTGCTAGTACGTGTGCTATAGCTATGTACCCCCCGCCCCGCACCCGCAGTCGGCGGCGTAGGGCTAGCTTGCGCCGGCGTGGCCTCGCGGGCTCGTGTAGAGCGGAAACGACGACGCGGCGGCCACCGCCAGCAGCAGCTAGCGCGAGGAAGGCATCCTCCTGCTCCTCCCATCGAGGACGACGACGACGCTACGCGTACTTGTACGCTGGAGTTCGTACGTGCTTATTTGTAGAACAGAACCGAACAGAATAGAACAGGAACTGACACCGATATGGATGCGTCCAGCAGCTAGCCGGCCGGCCGTCCATGCATGGACCGTACATATGCCTAGCTACTACTGTACGTGCTCCCTTTGTACGTAGTATGCACTACCGACATGCATGCCTAATTGCCTAGTACGTACGTACGTACGTACACAGTGCATGTCGTAGGAGCAGCCAGGAGGGAGCTCAGCTGAGTGCCAACCAATAATGCATCAGCAGGAGCTGTGCATGCATGCATATATAAGATCAAGATGGCCGGCCTTGGATCGCACCGCATGTCATGTCGTCAGTTCAGCAAGCAGCCAGTGCGATGGATCGGAGGAGAGCGAGACTCCTCTAATGCATGTGTTCTTCGTCGTGCATGCGATTAGCAGGCTAGCTGCTGCAGCTGCTGATGACTTGGCACGGGGAGGCTGTGCATGCAATCCGTGACCCATTTTGCCTTGTCGTCGTCGTAGTAACACACAATGCATGCATATAGTATAGAGAGAGAGAGAGAGAGAGAGAGAGATAGGACGACGAGCCAAAACCCAGCGGGTGATGTGTGTGGTGGTGGTGCATGGTGCTACTGCTACGTCGTCCAAAACCAAAACCATGCTGCTGGTTTCCCTCCATGATCCTCTCACCTTTTCAGTCCCCCACCCTTTGGACGCTTCTCGCCAGCAACCTAGCGCGCCGGCCGGCCTGCCTTTTTTTCTCTCTTCTCCTTCTTTCTCATGTGCGCTGCTACGAGTACTTCTGAATCTTCCGGTTTTCTTTTCTTTTATTATTATAAATAAACTATAAGTGTTTGAATACACCAGAGCTAATTAATTGTTATTAATTGGCTAAAAAATTACTAGTGAAATTAGCTCACTAATAGATATCTAGCTAACTATTAGCTTATTTCCTAGAATTAGCTAATATGTTGAACTTTTAGCTAGGTTGTTTGAATATCTTCAGCTAACTATTACTCCCTCCGGTGTACTAAGTTGTGGTTTTGGACAAGGTTTGACTCAACCTTATAAAATTTTGACTACAAACAACTATTTTATTATTTAGCTTTGAAACCTAATGTTTACATGTTCTGATTTGTCTTAACATGTATTTTTATAAAAGTATAAATGTACTAAGAGTCACTAGTACACAGAGGCTCTATAGTGGCGGTTCTAGAGCTGTCTGCGCTGGCGTTTTTCAGTGCCGCTAGTGCTAGGGGCAAGTGAAAATCGCCATTTCCACTGGCGGTTTTTTTATTTAGCCGCCAGTGGAAGTTTTCCCGCCTTTTTTTAAATTTTCAATCAGTACTGAAATTTATATATATTTACACACACAAACATATATATATATATATTGATATTTATATACATCAAAGTCTTGTTTACAACCATGTATGCATCACACATTATATACATCAAAGTTTTCACTTAAGCTCTAATAATTATCTCGGCTAAGAGATAGTCTACTAATTTCTGTTAGTATTCTAAACTCTGGCAAAGCTAATGCTCCGGAAGCATCGTGATATTTCCCTTCTGCGGAAATGACCTCTTTCAATATGAATGTGCACAGGTCCTCAACTATGCCATACAATGCACCTTCAGTCAAGTTCTCCGGGCTTCCTTGTTGAAATTGCTGTAATGGAAGTTTATAAACATCATCTATTTATACTCAATAATAACACATTTGCATCTTTAATGACATAAATACATACGTGACTATTACTAATAATATCTTGCCAGGGTTCGTGATGTATCGTCCGTTCATTCTCATGAACTCGCACACGTAGAACCCACATAGGACCGATCCGGGTGGTTGCTTGTGGCACTACATAACGGGAGATTGGTTATTTAGTTGCAACATTGTCCTATGTACGTACATGTATGATATGTATTCATAAATTCACATACTTACCGGTCAGTTATAATGGATGTCTAGTGACACGCCTTTTTTTGGACATGTCGTACTTTCCACCTCGTAGCTTATAAAACCTAAATGCCCTGTGATCTCAAATAGAATCACCATGTTATTCTACAATTCTCATCGATATAAGTATGCATGCATAGAAAAGGCTTACAGCTCTAAGATGCTGAGGAATTTTGAATAGGCCAAAGGCTCGGTGTGCAAGGAGTCGAGCACCAACACCTTTCCAACCTTAGGATAAATGATGAAGCATATCCAGTGGTCCCTGTACGAATCAAACTTGTGATACATGTGTATTGAAATTATTAATTTTATTTATACAAAATCACACTTACTTAAAGTTGTACGGGGCCACTATGGATTCCCTGTCTTAAAATTGAAGCATTGCGTGTCCTATGTAGGTGGCGTATCTTGCTTCAAAATCCTTCTTCAGATCCTGGATACGCACCTCAATTTCTTCGTCTGTTAGTCCCTGTAATGCTTCGTTGTCTTTTCCGATTCTAAAATTGTGGCTATTCTCGCATATCTTTATTGAGTTGAGATACCCAACCCTTTTACTGGCACAAGCATTGGGATTGGTACCATAAAGGATCTCCTGCTGATCATGTTGCATTCTGCAACACACACGTGCATGTCAGATATTGAAAATTTATACAACTCACTAATAATAACACATATATGTGGAGTATGAGTGACACTTACAATGCAAATATGGTTACAAGTTGCACGTCGAGTCTCTGAAGGTTCATCATTAACCACATGTCCTCGAATGCAACAAAGGCTTTTTGATTTGAACCAATAAAAGCATGGGCTGGTATATTGACATTGATGGTGTCGATGCCAACTGAAGATGCCCGCATGTACCAATCATGCAACCTTTTAATATTAGCCGGGACCTTCCTTAGTTTCTCAAAAGTGAGTAGTGGTCTGCCCGGCATATATTTTTTAGGCACGTTTTTATAATCTGCCTTAGTTGACTTCTTTATCTTTGCGGCCATTGCCTCAGCCTTTTTTGCCGACTCCTCGAGATCAGCCAAATCAACAGTGTCTGACGTGAGGCTCCGTCCAATCCCTTTCAAAAGACGAGCTGTGCCAGCAGTGGATTTACTCTTCTTTTTCTTCTCGAACGGGGACACTAATTTTGGTATAGAAACTTTAGATTTCTTTGATGGTCGTGGATCCCTTGATGGCTGTGGAGAAGGTGGATCCCTGAAGGACGATGTATGTGGCGGAGACGGTGGGCCACCATGACGATGAGGAGAAGGAGGGTCAGAAAGAGGATGAGGAGCAGCATGTGAAGTTTGAGGAGGTGATGATGGATGTACAATAGGAACAACAATTTGAGAAGGCGGAGACGGTTGGTCCTGCGACGACGGCTGTTGTGGTGGATCAAACCAATTCGACATCCCTTCGAGGCCAAAGGATAAAATTATTGATAGCTTGTCCAAGTGTCTCGATACCTTTGGGCCCAGGGATGTCTAGCATGTCATCCTCGGATCCTTGGATGACTGTCGTCACTTCTACCCTGCAATATTCTTCTGGAATGTCGTTTCGATGGAACTTGCGTCCTGGGATCGCAAGGCCTGTGGCTACTTCCTTTGTACGCTGATTGTTAATACCATATCTTATAACTGGTGTGCATGCCACATGCCTTGTGATGTCATCAACTGGATAGCGGACCTTATTTCCCGTTGACGCGATAGAGCTTGGGATGGTCGTATCCTCGGTGGAAGCCGACGGTTGAGATGCTGGAATTATTTGTATCTGTGGAGTGGTCATCTGTTGAACAGACATCGCACTCGTCATCGCCAATTACTGCATCAATTCTAGAGGAGGATTTGATAGCATTTCAGACATCAGGCCTTTGAACTCTTTCTTGGCCTCCTCCTTAAAATAATGCGTCATCTCTTCCTTGTATCGATCACGTTTCTTGTACAGACCTTCCCATTGTGGTCCAAATCCTTCCTTCCATCCTTCCTTAGATGAGATTCCTCGTACACGACCAGGATGCTCAGGGTTACCGAGACCAGCCATTAGAATGTCTCTCTCCCTTTGCGGCTTAAATGTTCCTTGGCTCTGCTTAGCTGCAATTGCATATATGTTTTTTGCCGCTTCTTCGACAGTGGGATCATCAAAAGATACACCAGACTCAGTTTCCCTTGGTTTTCTAGCACGGATCCAATTAGCTGTCCTTTCACCAAGTTGCTCGGACAGCGTCGGCAACCCTGCAGCCTTCTTCTCGGTGTCTTCTTGTCTCCATTTAGGAACATGACGCTTGTAACCACCTGTGCCAAGGTGGTGGTGGTATTTGTTCTTCTTAGATAGTTCCAAATTTGCCTCACTTAGCGATATGAAATCAGGGCTGCTCCTCTGCTCTAGAAATACTGCCCACTGACCTGCTGAGATTTTATATTTTTTCGTCGGGTCTAGGTCTTTCTTTGCAAACTTTGTATTCATGTCAGACCTTCAGTTTCGGAAATTGATTGCAAACTGCTTCATCGTGTATTTTTTCACGAGTTCTTCTGAACCCCGAGGCAAAACGAACCTCGTTATTAGCTTATTCCACATTTGATTCTTGACATCATCTGATACATCTCTCCACTGTCGGATTGTGATGTCAAGATTATCTCTAACTAAGAACCCAAGTGCATTCCGGAACTTAGGCAATGCCTCTTCTGGAGCTAGGGGCTGACCATTCGGGCTCATGTCTACGATTTTATTTTTGTCTTGTCACGAAACTTGTTTAGCCCCCTGTCACCTCTGTTCCGATCGCTCTGCTTCCTTTTCCTTGACCTCTCGGTGGTTGTCTCGGTCGATTCCGGCGCGCCTTGGGTCGGTTCCGGTGCGCCTTGGGTCGGTTCCGGTGCGCCTTGGGTCGGTTCCGGTGCGTCTTGGTATCGTGCCGCAGCTTTTTCGAGTATCGCACGAAATTGAGACAAGACCTCCTATTCATGTAATAAAATGCACAAGAAATCATGCATGTGTAATAGACATTGTGAAATCAGCTAATTAATTAGGTACACACACGAAATTAAGGATGTGTAATTTACCTCATGGTCTTGTGGATCATAAGTAGGGTCACGTTGCAACTCAAGGTGAGCGGCCCTATCTATGCTAGCGGTAGGAAAAGGGTCGCTAGGCATTTCATATCCTTCACTGCTGGATTGTTCTTGAGCAACACTCTTGTCCATGTGGTCGGGCCCTAATCCTTGGTCCTTGATTGGAGAACTCATTGAGCTATATATATATATATACAAATACATATTAACACATATTAACATAAGCAATAATTAAATTCATATTAACAAATACCCTAACCCTTAACCACTAACACTAACCCTAAGCCCTAACCCTAACCCCTAATATTGTGATACGGATATTATCGAGTTACGTATAGAGAGGGAAAGTCGTATAGGACGTAGAGAGAGATGGAGAGTCGTATAGAACGTATAGAGAGGGAGAGAGGGAGAGTCGTATAGAACGTAGAGAGAGATGGAGAGTCGTATAGAACGTATAGAGAGGGAGAGAGGAGGAGTCGTATAGGACGTAGAGAGAGAGAGAGATGGAGAGTCGTATAGAACGTATAGAGAGGGAGAGAGGGAGAGTCGTACGAATATTATCGAGTTGTGTACCCCTTTCATCAGATTGGAACAAAAGATTAGAACATATATATAATATCATACTAAGTTCTTACATAATACGCCGTCCATCATACTAAGTTCTTATATATAATATCATACTAAGATTAAAACATATATAGTAATTTCTACTTTTCTACTCCTCGTCGTCTATCAGTGTCGTTCAATCGATCTCCTTATCTTCATCGTCGGAGATGTTGGTGATCTACTCCTCTCTTCCCTTTCCCTCCCTCCTCTCCTCTCTCTTCTCCTCCCTCCTCTCTCTTCCCTCTCCCTCCTCTCTCTTCTCTCTCTCCCCCTCCCTCCTCTCTCTTTCCTCTCTCTTCCCTTTCCCTCTCTCCTCTCCTCTCTCTTCCCTCTCCCTCCTCTCTCTTCCCTCTCCCTCCTCTCTCTTCCCTTTCCCTCTCTCCTCTCCTCTCCCTCTCTCTCACTCTCTGCAGAGACGCGCGCCCTAGGGTTTTTACACGTGCGCGGTGGCGGCGGCGTGCCCGAGCGCGATCGAAGTCGAAGAAGGGAGAGAGAGAGAGAGGGGAACGTACCTACGGCGCGGGGACGACGGCGGGGAAGACGGCATAGACGACGGCGATGCACGACGGAGAAGATCGCCGGGGCGAAATTTCGACAGCCTGACGGCGGGAGTGTAAAAGACTGGGCGCCAAAGACTTAGAGAAATTTTCGGCCCCGCGCGCTCCTTTATATAGGAGATATTTCTACTGGCGGTTGACAATGACAACCGCCAGTAGAAATCGTTTCTACTGGCGGTTGTCATCGAGAACCGCCAGTAGTAATATTTCTTCCACAGACTGTGGAGGCCATTTCTACTGGCGGTTTTCATTGTGAACCGCCAGTAGTAATATTTTTAGTATATTATTTTTTATGATATATACATATATTAAGTATATAAATTTGTATACATATTAAATATATAAATATATATATTTAGTATACATAATATATATATTTATATATTACTTCTCTCTCTCCCTCCTCTCTCTCCTCTCTCTCTCCGATCCTCTCTCTCTCCTCTCTCTCCTCTCTCTCCTCTCCCTCCTCTCTCTCCCCTCTCCCTCCTCTCTCTTCCCTCTCTCTCCCTCCTCTCTCTCTCCTCTCTCTCTCCTCTCCTTTCTCTCTCCTCTCTCTCTCCTCTCTCTCCTCTCTATCCTCTCTCTCCTCTCCCTCCTCTTTCCCCTCTCCCTCCTCTCTCTCCTCTCTCCCTCCTCTCTCTTCCCTCTCTCTCCCTCCTCTATCTCTCCCTCTCTCTCCTCTCTCTCTCCTCTCTCTCTCCTCTCTATCTCCTCTCTCTCCTTTCTCTCTTCTCTCTCTCTCCTCTCTCTCTCTCCTCTCTCTCCCTCTCCCTCTCCTCTCTAGAAAGTCACTAGAAAGTCGTGTAAAATTACATGCTTCGGTTTGTCGCTAACAATAATCAATTACATGACATGTCCTAACAATAATCAATTACATGACAACTATATAATCTAGGGAGCTATTTTTCTGCCTTGTCCATCGTGGCGTACCTAGGGCATCGAATTGCGTGGGATGCTTCGCTCAACGTTCCTTATCTTGGTTGGATGGTCTATGAAAAGAGACATGTCGTTGAACTGGTTAAAATCCTCTAAATCAGATACACCATCAACTCCTATAGCTTGTTGTTTTCCAGGAAAAACTACATGCTTCGGTTTGTCGGTGCTTTTCTTCTCATTGTTAGAAATGATCTGTTCAGCATAGAAGACCTGTGCAACACGATTAGCAAGGATCCATGGGTCATCTTTGTAACCTACCTTACTTAGATCAAGAACTCTGACCCCATAGTTGTCTACCGTGACATGTTTGTCTTCAACCCATTGACATCGGAAAACCGAGATCTGAAATGTACCATAGTCTAGTTCCCATATGTCCTCAATAAAGCCAAAATATGTAATAATCTCACCAGTTTCATCATCTATGGCCTCGCATCGAACACCACTATTTTGTGACATGCTCTTTTTGTCCTTAGACTTGGTACAAAATGTGAATCCACTAATGTCATAGGTTTGCCATGTTGTGACCTGGCGTGATGGTCCAGATGCCAACCCCTTGATGGTTTGTTCTTCTATTGTTTCTCCACGTGGAATGTCCTTCACATTAGCCATGTGTTGAACCGCTGCTTATGTTGCTTCATTACCCAATCAGCCGTATGCCCAGGATTTTGCTCGTGAAGCTCATTGATGTGTTGTTGGATAAATGGCTCTATTATCGCTAGCTGATGTAGGATGCTGTGATGTGCCTCAAGTACTGTATTGTAATCTGGTGGGATGAAAGATTTCCGTCCCATCCTCCCGCTTCCATACAATCTACCCTCGTGTCGTGACGGAGGCAAACCTATTGCAACCTGGTCTTTTAGGATACTATTGCAGAATGGACCTCCGGACTCAATGGCCTCTTCGGTACAGTACCCCTCTATCATGGATGCCTCGGGACGAGCACGGGTTGATACATAGCCATTTAGTATTGACATGAAACGCTCGTACGTCCACATTTCATGCAAGTACATAGGACCCAATGCCTCTATTTGTGGCACCAAGTGCACCACAAGGTGCACCATAATATCAAAGAACGATGGAGGGAAACACATCTCAAACTGTGATATTGTCTCCACTGTGAATTCCTGAAGAGATGCCAACTCATCACGGTCAATTACCTTTTTGTGAAATTCTGTTGAAAAAGTAGCACAACCGTGTGATTGCCATCTTTAAAAACAAAGGATTTATAGCCCTGATGGCAATAGGTAGGAATGTAGTCAGCATGACATGACAATCATGTGAGTTGTAGTTGGTGACTATCAGGTCTTTCATTGACACAATACTCCGTATGCTAGAGCAGAATCCGGATGGGACTTTCAAATTCTTAAGCCAAACACACATCGCATGTTTCTCATCTACATTGAGATTGTAGCTTGCTACTGGGAGATGGTACTTCCCATTTTCTTGAAGAATAGGATGTAGTTCCTTTTTTATGCCTAAATTTACCAAGTCCATGCGTGAATTGAGCCCTTCTTTTGTTTTGCCCTTTATGTCTAGCAAGGTGCCAATTATGCTTTCAAACATGTTCTTCTGAACGTGCATACCATCGATCGCATGCCACACATCTAACTCTTTCCAGTAAGGCAAGTACTCGAAGAAAATAGACTTTTTCTTGAATATAGCCCCCGGAGCTGGTTTGGCATCCTTCCTTGTTTTTCCGTCTTTTGTCTTCTTCCCAAAAACAAACTTGATATTCCTGACTATTTCAAAAACTCTATGACCTCTATTGTTACCCGATGGAGCAGTAGAATGTAGTTCACCATTATTGTCAAAGTACTTATCCATCTTTTGCATGTGGTACCTGTGTCCTTCCAATAAAAAGCGTATGTGCCTCATGTACACTATCTTCTTAGATGCAGTAAGGGACACGTAAGCAGTTCCATCAATGCATACTGTGCAGCCAACCTTTCCCTTAAACTGGCCTGATAATGTGAAGAGTGCAGGGTAATCGTTGATCGTAACAAAAATAATTGCTCTCAGCGTGAATGAATTTTTACGATACTCATCCAACATTTGAACACCTGTTACCCACAATATTTTCATATCCTCCATTAAGGGCTCTAAAAATACATCCATATCAACTCCAGGTTGTGTAGGTCCAGAAATAAGGATGGTTAGCAAAATGTACTTCCGTTTCTGCATCAACCATGGAGGAAGGTTGTATATGATGAGGATCACTGGCCATGTGCTATGCTTGCTGCTCCTTTCAGCAAATGGATTCATTCCATCAGTACTCAGTGCGAACCTAACATTTCTTGGTTCATCGGCAAAGTCTCGGTGGTTCTCATTGAAATCTTGCCACTGCTTCCCATCGGCTGGATGTCGAAGCTTCCCATCGTTTTTGTGCTCATCAGAAGCATACCAGCTCATAAGTTTGGCATCCTCAGGGTTAGCGAACAAACACCTCAATCGATCGACGACGGGGAGGTACCACATCACCAAAGCAGAAATCCTTTTGAGCGCTGTCGGCGTTTCGACCCGGGGGGGTCCCTAGACCGATGAGTAAATTGTCGCCGCGTGCCCCAGCCCAGATGGGTCGGCGCGAGACGGAGCGCGAAGGGGGGAAGAAGCCGGAGGGAGACAGGCGTAAAAGGGGAAACCCGCGGCCTTCGTGTTTGTCCCGCGCCCAGGTCGGGTGCGCTTGCAGTAGGGGGTTACAAGTGTCCACGCGGGAGGGAGCGAGAGGCTTGCGCGAGCGCCGTCCCGTCCTTCCCCACGCGACCAACCCTCTGTAAGAGGGCCCTGGACCTTCCTTTTATAGGCGTAAGGAGAGGATCCAGGTGTACAATGGGGGGTGTAGCAGTGTGCTAACGTGTCTAGCGGAGAAGAGCTAGCGCCCTAAGTACATGCCGTCGTGGCAGCCAGAGAGGTTTTTGGCGCCCGGTTCGTGTGGTGTCGTGGCCGTCAGAAGAGCGCTGGAGCCTGGTGGAAGGACAACTGTTGGGGCTGTCGAGTCCTTGCTGACGTCTCCTTGCTTCCGTAAGGGGGCTGAGAGCCGCCGTCGTCATGGAGCATGCGGGGCGCCATCATTACTTGTTTATCGGGCGAGCCAGATGGGACGCCGGTCTTGTTCCTCGTAGCCTGAGTTAGCTTGGGGTAGGGTAATGATGGCGCCTCCTGTGACGTGGTCGGTCTGAGCCCTGGGTTGGGCGAGGCGGAGGCTCCTCCGAGGTCGAGGTCGAGTCTGTCTTCCGAGGCCGAGGTCGAGTCCAAGCCCCTGGGTCGGGCGAGGCGGAGACTGTCGGCTGAGGCCAGGGCTGAGTCCGAGCCCTAGGGTCGGGCGATGCGGAGTTCGTCGTCTTCCGAGGCGGAGCCCGAGCCCTGGGGTCGGGCGAAGCGGAGTTCGTCGTCTTCTGGGGCTGAGCCCGAGTCCGAGCCCTGGGGTCGGGCGAAGCGGAGTTCGTCGTCTTCTGGGGCTGAGCCCGAGTCCGAGCCCTAGGGTTGGGCGAAGCGGAGTTCGTCGTCTTCCGGGGCTGAGCCCGAGTCCGAGCCCTAAGGTCGGGCGAAGCGGAGTTCATCGTCTTCCGGGGCTGAGCCCGAGTCCGAGCCCTGGGGTCGGGCGAAGCGGAGTTTCCTATGGCGCCTGAGGTCGGACTTGGCTGCTGTCAGCCTCACTCTGCCGAGTGGCACAGCAGCCGGAGCGGCACAGGCGGCGCTGTGCTCTTGTCAGGCCGGTCAGTGGAGCGGCGAAGTGACTGCGGTCACTTCAGCTCTGTCGACTGAAGGGTGCGCGTCAGGATAAGGTGTCAGGCCACCTTTGCATTAAAGGCTCCTGCGATACAGTCGGTCGGCGTGGCGACTTGGCCAAGGTTGCTTCTTGTCGAAGTCTGGGCCTCGGGCGAGCCGAAGGTGTGTCCGTTGCTGGAGGGGGTCCTCGGGCGAGACGTAAATCCTCCGGGGTCGGCTGCCCTTGCCTGAGGCTGGGCTCGGGCGAGGCGAGATCGTGTCCCTTGAGTGGACCGATCCTTTACTTAATCGCACCCATCAGGCCTTTGCAGCTTTGTGCTGATGGGGGTTACCAGCTGAGATGTCTTGAGGGTACCCCTAATTATGGTCCCCGACAGTAGCCCCCGAGCCTCGAAGGGAGTGTTAATACTCGCTTGGAGGCTTTTGTCGCACTTTTTTGCAAGGGGACCGGCCTTTCTCGGTTGCATTTTGTTCCAGTGGGTGCGCGTGAGCGCACCCGCCGGGTGTAGCCCCCGAGGCCTCGGAGGAGTGGTTTGACTCCTTCGAGTGTCACACCCGGTTTTAGAAGGCAAACCGAATGCGAACTATGTACGTGCCAGGATCAGAATTCACGTACACAGCGATTACATAAATGAACATCATCGCACAGTGCTCGAATAGTAACTTAAAAGAGTATTAACTTATTACATCACAGAGTCATAGACATCCACATAGTCATCAACTTAACAGTTAAATCAAAGTGCTAGCGAAACGCAGTAAAGATAAGGCCTTCACAGGCAGCTGACTGGGGGTTGCCGCCAACCCACATCTAGAATTCGTCGTAGTCTTGGAACTCCTGGAAGTCTCCTCCCACGGCTTCGCCTTCTCCTGAGCAGTGGTTACAATGCGGACAACCTGGTGTTTTGTGGTAAAGCAAGGATGAGTACACATCAATGAACTCAGCAAATGTCCCGTTTGGCTGAAGTGGACTAGCTTTATGTGGGGTTAGGCTCAAGCAGTTGCTTTTAGTTGGTCAGGTATTTATCATTAGTAGAAGCCAGATTTTAGCATTAACCAACCCATGAACCATTTCCTCATCGAGGAACAACATCATCATATTCGAACCAAAACCATAACATAATCCTTGTATCTCGAACCATCTGTATCTCTAATCAAAGAGGATCCCAAGGCTGCTCTTAACCGTGAGCACGGCTGATATATCAGTTTCACTACCCTCTGCAGAGGTCGCACACTTTACCCATGAGTCATGATGCCCTTTCTGCCCGGGGAGAGCTAATCCCCATTGACCACTACCTAGGTGGTCCGGCAGGGTATCACTACGTAGCTGTTACAAAGATTCCCTAGATATCGTAGCCGCCCGTTAGGTTTCTCCAGTTTGATAAACACAGTACTCCTCCCCGCAGGAGAGTGACTAACAAAAGCAAAACGAAAGAACCTCGGCACTCAGCCTCGGCAGAGCAAGCACTGTGCCTGGACCCCATTGATGGCACAACGGCGAAGCAACTACACCTCTAGTTCCTCTAATTAATTAGCTAAGGGCATCCCATTTCACCCTCATGGTTGCACTGTTATCCCGGGTGGTCTCTCAATGAACAGGTCCTTATGGAGAGGTACTCAGGAAACAGCCTGAGCCCCCTAGAGTATCACAAGATCATCAATATCATCAGGATAACAGTATCGTAAATAGTCACATCATGTTCATTGATTGAGTTAAGGCAATAGCAGAATGCTAACCATAACAGCCCTTAAGGTCATCAAGGATAAAGTAAAGTGTAAAGCTAGTCAATCCTTAGGTTTCAAGTAAGTAATGCGGGGTAGTAAGTTATAAATGAATAGGACATAATGGGTCAGAGGACACTTGCCTTCACCAAAC
The DNA here is from genome assembly GCA_029449295.1 of Zea luxurians. NCBI lineage: Eukaryota > Viridiplantae > Streptophyta > Magnoliopsida > Poales > Poaceae > Zea > Zea luxurians. Next base: position 363,153 of record JAOPSE010000618.1, read on the forward strand.
TGTTGATCAGGAACTTCCTCTGCAACTCCCTCGGGAAACACAGACTGCTCGTTGTCTACGTAAAGTAATCATTCACACTATGCACTTGGGAAATAACAAACAAAAATAATATACCAAACATATGCAGCAGAGAGATCACAAGTTCATAATAGAAAGGGGATAGGCACTCTGGTATTCCCTAGGTCTAGGGTAGAGGACTATACAAAATGATTCATTATCCACTAATCAGGTTTAAGTCAGTGGTGGGGTTTAATCATTACATGGTTTTAAGTCCATAAACTTAGGTGCTCCCACTTTTATTAAAGTCTTCTATCTTTTATTTATCTCAAATATGGGTTCCAATAACCTTAATCTTATCTTAATGATCAACTATTAATTGGGACATGGAAACAGTAGGGAAACATGGGTTAAATAGGTAGACAAAAATACTACGAGCATTTTGCAATTTGAAACACCTAATTTGGAGTTCATATGACAAAGTTATGAATTTTACAAGTTTAGGGGTTAAAAATATACCCTAAATACTTATTTTGAATTAAATAAAAGGTCCGAGGACCTAACCGTGAGAATCCAGGGACGGCGGGTTAAATTTCAGAAAACCGGGGGTCTCTTTAAGAAAACGCGCGGGCGAAGGGGTATCGGGCTCCTACGGCCGTCGGATCTCAGATCAACGCCCGAGATTAGATCCACGGGCGGGCGCGCGAGCGCGCGGCGGCCTGAGCGGCTGACAGGCGGGACCGGGCGGGCAACGCGGGGTGGACTGACAGGCGGGGCCGGGCGGCAGAGCGGGCGCGGGCGGGCTGACAGGCGGGGCCGGGCGGCAGAGCGGGCGCGGGTTGTGAGGGAAGCGGCCCTGGGCCGTTGGATCTCCGGCGGACGGCCAGGATTGGGCCCGGGCTAATTGAATCAGGGCCCCCCGATCTGGGGTGAACGGCGGGGGTCGGGTGGCCGGCCTTGGCCTTTCCTACCGGCTAGCAGAGGCGGCGGCGCTCGTCTCCGCGGCGGAGGACTCGCCGGAGACGAGGGCGCGGGCGCTCTGCGGGTCTTTGGGGTGGCCCGAGCGGCCGGGAAGGTTGGGGAGGGCGCGGGGAATCGTCCGGTGCGGGCTAGGTCGGGGCAGGGGCACCGGAGGGGGGCGGTCCACGGCGAAGCGGCTCGGCGGCGGTGCTGTGGGACTCCGGCGAGCAATTAAGCGCAGTAGAGAGCAATAGAGAGGAAGGGAGAGGGCAGGGGAGGTTCCTTACCTCAAGACGGACTCCGGGGACTCCTCGGTGGCGGCAATGGCGCGACGACGGCCCGGGTCGGCGGTGGCGGACCTCCGCGGCTGCACGGAGGACGGCGGGTGAGCGCGGGCAGAGGGAAATAGGGAGGGGAAGGGGAAATTGGAGCGCGTCCCGGGTTGCAGACGTCGGGGCGGAGCTCACCGTGGCTGAGGGCACGGCGGAGCTCCAACGGCGACGGGGAAACGAGCTCGGGACGGCGGCGGTTCGCGGCGAAGGCGCTCTGGCGTGCGCGCAGCGAGGGGGAGGTGAGAGAGAGGCCTGCAGGTGCGCAAATGAGGGAGGGGGAGAGGGCGAGTGGGGTTCTGGGCTCAAGTGGCCGGGGGCGGGGCGGTTGCGAGCTCCACACGCGACGTGGGCGCGGAGACCGCGGCAACGCGCAGCTCGGGCGGCGGTTACGCGGGGAAGACGGGGCTGACAGGCCGGGCCCGCGAGCAGAGAGAGAGGGAGGCGGGCGCGGAGACGGCGGCCGCGCTGACGGGCGGGCCCGCCAGGGCAGAGAGAGCGGGGGGGGGGGGGGGGGGGGGGGAGAGGCGCGCGCGCGGGGTTGGGCCGGCTGGGCCGAAAGGCCGAGGGGGCGGCAGGGTTGGGCTTCTTTCCCTTTTTCTTTTATTCTGGTATTTGTTTTCTCTTTTCTTTTTATTTTCTCTATTTGATTCAAATTCAAATAAGCCACAAATTCAAATTAGACTTTTTGAGAATTATGCACCAAACAAAAGTGAAATCTAGGGTTTCAACATGATGCAACAATTCATACTCCCTTGGAGTTTGAGCTAATAGACTATAGTTACAAATAAAATAACCACTTTTCTCCTATAGAAATGAGAAAGAGAAGATTGGGGAAGGATGAGAAAAGGGAAGTAACACCTGAATTTGTGAATATGAGCAAAGAAATTTTATACCCCCAAATTCAGGGTGTTACAAACCTATCCCCCTTAAAAGAATCTCGCCCCGAGATTCAGGGTTGGTCAGCAAAGAGTTCAGGGTATTTGGCCTTCAGATCATCTTCTCGTTCCCAGGTTGCTTCTTCCTCGGAGTGGTGACCCCATCTGACTTTGCACATTCTGATGGTATTCCTCCGGGTGACTCTGTCTGCAAACTCCAGAATCTGCGTTGGCTTCTCTATGTATGTCAGATCCTCCTGGACTTCCAAACCCTCCACTGGCAACTGTTCTTCTGGTACTCGCAGACACTTCTTCAATTGTGACACGTGGAACACATTGTGCACTGCCGACAAACTTTCTGGTAGGTTGAGTTGGTAAGCCACTTCTCCATGCTTTGCTTGAATCTGATATGGTCCAACGTACCGGGGTGCTAACTTGCCTTTAACTCCGAACCTTCTGACTCCCCTGATAGGTGACACCTTCAGATAGACGAAATCCCCCACTTCGAAACTCAGTTCTCTTCTCCTTCGGTCCGCATAGCTTCGCTGTCTTGACTGGGCTATCTTCAGGTTCTCCCGAACCATTTTGATATTCTCTTCGGCTTCAAGCAGGATGTCGGGGCCAAACACCTGTCTCTCTCCAGGCTGGTCCCAATGCAGCGGAGTCCTACAACTCCGCCCATAGAGTGCCTGAAACAGCGACATCTTCAAGCTGGCCTGGTAACTATTGTTATAGGAGAATTCTGCATAAGGTAACCTTTTGTCCCATCCTGACTTGCCTTGCAACGCACAGGCTCTCAGCATATCTTCTAGGATCTGATTAGTTCTTTCAGTTTGACCGTCTGTCTGCGGGTGATAAGCCGAGCTGAAGTTCAAATGGGTGCCCAAAGCTTCTTGTAGTTGCTGCCAAAAATGAGAGGTGAACCGCGTTCCTCGATCTGACACTATCTTCTTCGGCACACCATGAAGGCAAACTATCCGTGACATGTATAACTCAGCTAACGTTGCTCCGGTGTATGTGGTCTTCACAGGTATGAAATGGGCCACCTTTGTTAAGCGGTCCACAACCACCCAGATGGAATCATAGCCGGCCCGGGTACGGGGTAGGCCAACTATAAAATCCATCCCGATCTCATCCCACTTCCACTGAGGAATCCGCAATGGCTGCAACAATCCGGCGGGCCTTTGATGCTCTGCTTTGGTCCTCTGACAGCTATCACAGATGGCGACATATTCTGCGATTTCTCTTTTCATGCCATACCACCAAAACCTCCTTTTTAAATCCTGGTACATCTTTTCACTTCCCGGGTGTATGGAGTAGGCTGTCTCATGAGCTTCCTTTAGGATCAGCTCCCGAATAGGTTTGAGGTCGGGGACACACAATCGGTCCTTGAACCATATTACCCCCTCTTCATCCTCTCGAAAGTCTTTGCCTCTTCCTTCTAAGATTAGCTGCCGGATCTTGTTGATGCTTTCATCATCCTTCTGCCCTTCTTTGATCTCCCGCTCTAGGGTGGGCTCTAATTCCACTGTTACTCCTTGCGTACTGTTCAGGAAACCGAGACTCAGTCTGTCGAACTCCTTGGCTAACTCATATGGCATTGGGTACGTGGCCATCATATTGACTTGACTCTTCCTGCTCAGAGCATCTGCAACCACATTGGCTTTGCCTGGATGGTAATGTATCTCCAACTCGTAGTCCTTGATCAATTCCAACCATCTTCGCTGTCTCATGTTTAACTCTGACTGGGTGAATATGTACTTCAGACTTTTATGATCTGTGTAAATGTCGCACTTCTGCCCATACAGGTAATGTCTCCAGGTCTTCAAGGCATGAACTACTGCTGCCAACTCCAGGTCATGTGTGGGATAATTTTTCTCATGGATCTTCAGCTGTCGAGATGAATATGCTACAACTCTTCCTTCTTGCATTAGCACACATCCCAATCCGGTGTAAGAAGCATCGCAATACACTGAGAATGGTTTGTGAACATCAGGCAGGACTAACACCGGAGCTGTAGTCAACCTATTTTTCAGTTCTTCAAATGCTTCCTGACACTTTTAGGTCCACTTGAACTCAACTTTCTTCGCTAGTAACGCTGTCATTGGTCTAGCAATCTTTGAGAAGCCTTCGATGAAACGCCTGTAATACCCAGCCATTCCAATGAAGCTCTTGATCCCACGAACATCCTTTGGTGCTTTCCAGTTCAGGATATCTGCCACTTTCTTTGGATCCACTGCCAACCCATCTTGATTTATGATGTGACCCAAAAACAGGACTTCATGAATCCAGAACTCGCATTTGCCCAGCTTGGCATACAGCTGATGCTCTCGAAGTCTTTGCAATACCATCTTCAAATGCTCTACATGATCTTCCTCACTTTGAGAGTATATAAGAATATCATCGATAAACACTACCACAAACTTGTCCAGATAATCCATGAACACACTGTTCATCAGGTACATAAAGAAGGCTGGCGCATTTGTCAAACCAAAGGACATAACTGTGAATTCATATAACCCGTACTTGGTGATGAATGCCGTCTTCGGTATGTACGAGGGTCGGATTCTGAGTTGATGGTAACCTGATCTCAGATCTATCTTCGAGAATACGCTGGCACCTCTGAGCTGGTCGAACAAATCTTCTATCCTTGGTAGGGGGTACTTGTTTTTGACCGTGACTTCATTCAAGGCTCTGTAGTCTATGCACATCCTTTTGGTACCATCTTTCTTCTCTACAAACAACACCGGAGCGGCCCAAGGCGAGGTACTTGGTCTGATGTAACCCTTCTCTAACATCTCATCTATCTGCTTCTTGAGTTCCACCAATTCTGGTCCAGACACTCGGTAGGCTCTTTTGGAAATGGGGGCGGTACCAGGGATAAGCTCTATGGCAAATTCGACTTTTCTCTCGGGTGGCATGCCCGTTAGCTCCTCGGGAAATACGTCCAGAAAGTCCGACACAACCTTGATAGCCTCGAGCGGGTTGGGCTCCTTACTATCAACTGAAACCTGGTGACAGGCACCCTCCGCTGATTTAGGCATCCTTAGCTCGGCCACTACCTCTTCTCCTGACGGGGACTTCAATGTTACGGTCCTCTTGTCACAGCTAACATTTGCTTCATACTTCATTAACCAATTCATCCCTAGGATGACATCTATCCCAGGGGTGTCTATTACTATTAAGTCACTGGGGAATCCTATCCCCCTTATTTCCACCCTTATATTTGAGCATATTTTATCTGTTTGCACCTTGCCACCAACTGAATTAATCCTCATGGGCGGCATCATTGCCTCTACTGAGATGTTATGCAATTCTACCCAGGTTGTAGTGACAAATGAATGAGTTGCACCAGTGTCAAATAGCACTTTCGTGGGATGAGATTCGACTGAGAACATACCTACTGCCACATCTGGTGCATCCTGGATCACTTCGGCCTCCAAGTGGTTCACCTTTCCACGGTTGTACGCTTGGTTACGATTGCCTGCCGTCGGCTGCAGTACACCTTGCCTTGTTGGAGCATTGGGGTTGGTCTGCTGCTGCGCCGCCTTCTTCGGGCATTGCATCGCCCAGTGGCCTTGTTCTCCACAGTGGAAACATCCTCTGCCTCCTCCTTGTGCTGGGGCTGCTTGGTTGCTCTGGTTTGCTGCTGGGGCAGGAAGGCGAGGTGCCTGGTTGTTCTGCTTCTGATACTGATTACCTCCCTGCTGGCTGTGCTGACGATACTGCTGCTGCTGCTGTGGGTGCTGCCTCTGAAACTGCTGCTGATGTGGACGCTGGTTCTGATTCTGATATCCTTGTGGGTGACCAGGCCTGCCTTGCTGAGATGAACTGCCTGAGAAACGTGGACGGCTGATGCCTCCGGTCTGGGGTCCACTCATCTTGCGCTTCCGATCTTCCATATCCTTACGCTTCTTCTCAGTCATAACTGCCCTATCGATCAGGTGTTGGAAGGTGGGGAAGGTGTGATTCATCAGCTGGTAATGCAGGGGATCCACCAAACCCCTCATGAACCTGTATTGCCTTTTAGCATCAGTGTTGACATCCTCAGGTGCATACCGAGATAGCTGCAGAAACTTGTCTCTGTATTCACTAACAGACAGGGGTCCCCTGCTTCAGAGCCAGAAACTCCTCCTTCTTCACGATCATCAGTCCCTCCGGCACATGGTACCTGCGGAAACTCTCGCTGAATTCTTCCCAGGTGATGGCTTCGGGTCAGCATGTGTGGCGAGGTAGGACTCCCACCAGGACTGGGCTGCTCCCCTTAGCTGACGGGGGCCATACAGAACCTTCTCCCTGTCATTACATTGAGCGGTGCACAGTTCTCTTTCCACTGCGCGCAGCTAGTCTTCTGCATCCATGGGGTCGGCAGAATGGGCGAAGGTAGGAGGGTGCCCTCTCATGAACTCACCACGCTTATCCCGTGGCATCTGGGGCATCTACACTTGCAATTGGGGTTGGGGTTGCTGTTGAGCCTGCTGCATGGCTGCCAGAGTCTGCCCAATGGCCTGCACTGCCTGAGTCTGTATCAAGAACATCTGCTCCACTGACATCGGGGGTGGCGGGGGAGGCTGCCTCTGTTGTTCCTCCTGCTGGTCCTGCTGCTCTTGCTGAGCACGCCTGTTGCATCGGCGCCTGTTGTCAGACATCTATGGAAGACATTCATACATCAGCATTGATCTTACAACCCTCCAGCATAAGAAAAGAGAATACAGAATTCTTCATGACACTGAGTGAACAAAGAGCTTCACTGATCCTCATTACGATTCAACACAGCTTCTCAGATAAGAAGGAAAGTAGAAGTAAATGGCTTCCCAACTAAATAACTGACTTTATTAACATTATAGCTAGGCCAAACTGCAGGAGAAACCCACAGGTTGGCAACAGTCATTACAAAGATTCAAATCCAGCACAAGTTCATCATAACAAGCATGCAAGCAACTGATAAGCAAACTAAGCTAATTGGAAGCAACTGATAAGCAAACTAAACTAACTATTTTAAGACTGAGACATCTGACTTAAGAATTATTATAAACTTCGACGCTAACGATCTAAGGATCCAGATCTATCCTGGTCTTACAGGCAGGGGAACCATAAGTGTGGTGACCACGTGGCGGCGAGCGGTAAGGGTGCTGAGTCCCAACAGGAGCGGGAGAACCACCCTCCTGGTGATGGCGCTCTGCCAGCTCAGCACGCAACTCCGCAATCTCCGTTCGAGCCCTGCTTAGCTCGTCCAGAGAGTGATCCAGCTCAGTGTTAAGCACTGCGACTAGGTTGACTGTGCTGCTCAAACCTAGGGTTAGCCTCACCAACAGGTGAGACAACCACACTCTCTGTGCTGCCAGTAGGGCGGCGGGGGTAGTACGAAGGTTAAGACCGTCGGCCACCCCACCGAACAAAGAACAGTACTGGGAGAGTGCACGTCGTGCTGCATCCTGCATAGCCGCCTCTGCAGTGTCCCTCTCGGAGATGGAATAGTGCTCCGAAACGGCCTCCGCACCCCGGAGGTCATCCTCCGGACGGCGAACTAGGCAGGTAGCCTCCCAGCGGTCCGGGTACCTCCCGTGGCTGTGCTGGTAGACTACACAACGATACTCGATCGACCAGGTGTGCTGGTCAAAAGCCTGGCGCAGCAAGGTGTCGAGTGCGTCGTGGAAGTGACAACCGCGAGCGGCATCACGGGTGATGGGTCGGGCGACCCATCCTTCCGCCTCCTGCGGCTCAGAGGACTCTGTGCTGTGGTCTGAGTCGTCGTCGTCGGGGTCTCCTCCAGGACTTCCTCCGGTAGCTCCTCCAACAGCCGAGGCGTCCCGCGGTGGTGCAGGGGGCGCCTCCAGCTGGGCAACAGATGAACGGGGCCTCACGGACTCCACCTCCTGCTGGGGTGGGGAGGAAGAGCCCTGCTGCTCTCTGTGCTGGCGCCGGCGTTCCTGCTCCTCACGCAGGCGGTGGTGCAGTCTCTCCAGGTGACTCGACTGACCGGACACGGTGCGGTGCAGAGGACGCTCCGCAAGTCGAGACGGCAGGAAAGGAATCACCGACTTACGTGCAGTGTGTCTAAGACGAGCCATCTACAAAAGACACCGTAAGCATAAGAGTAAGAGCAGAACTAATATGACAAGTGAATAAACCATAAACAGAATAAGATAAAAATTTTAACAAGGTATAATATAGTATATATATATGTAGTAAAACATAGGGTTGGTCGAGGTGACCGACTTTTGAAGTAACATCAGAGGTCAAGGTGAGGGGGAAAGGTCAATAGTCCTTAGTACGACCAGTGCTACTCTAGGTCAGCGGTCCTACAGTCAGCACGGCTTTGATACCACTTATGTCACACCCGGTTTTAGAAGGCAAACCGAATGCGAACTATGTACGTGCCAGGATCAGAATTCACGTACACAACGATTACATAAATGAACATCATCGCACAGTGCTCGAATAGTAACTTAAAAGAGTATTAACTTATTACATCACAGAGTCATAGACATCCACATAGTCATCAACTTAACAGTTAAATCAAAGTGCTAGCGAAACGCAGTAAGTAAGATAAGGCCTTCACATGCAGCTGACTAGGGTTGCCGCCAACCCACACCTAGAATTCGTCGTAGTCTTGGAACTCCTGGAAGTCTCCTCCCACAGCTTCGCCTTCTCCTGAGCAGTGGTTACAATGCGGACAACCTGGTGTTTTGTGGTAAAGCAAGGATGAGTACACATCAACATACTCAGCAAATGTCCCGTTTGGCTGAAGTGGACTAGCTTTATGTGGGGTTAGGCTCAAGCAGTGCTTTTAGTTGGTCAGGTATTTATCATTAGTAGAAGCCAGATTTTAGCATTAACCAACCCATGAACCATTTCCTCATCGAGGAACAACATCATCATATTCGAACCAAAACCATAACATAATCCTTGTATCTCGAACCATCTGTATCTCTAATCAAAGAGGATCCAAGGCTGCTCTTAACCGTGAGCACGGCTGATATATCAGTTTCACTACCCTATGCAGAGGTCGCACACTTTACCCATGAGTCATGATGCCCTTTCTGCCCGGGGAGAGCTAATCCCCATTGACCACTACCTAGGTGGTCCGGCAGGGTATCACTACGTAGCTGTTACAAAGATTCCCTAGAGATCGTAGCCGCCCGTTAGGTTTCCTCCAGTTTGATAAACCACAGTACTCCTCCCCGCAGGAAGTGACTAACAAAAGCAAAACGAAGAACCTCGGCACTCAGCCTCGGCAGAGCAAGCACTGTGCCTGGACCCCATTGACGGCACAACGGCGAAGCAACTACACCTCTAGTCCTCTAATTAATTAGCTAAGGGCATCCCATTTCACCCTCATGGTTGCACTGTTATCCCGGGTGGTCTCTCAACGAACAGGTCCTTACGGAGAGGTACTCAGGAAACAGCCTGAACCCCCTAGAGTATCACAAGATCATCAATATCATCAGGATAACAGTATTGTAAATAGTCACATCATGTTCATTGATTGAGTTAAGGCAATAGCAGAATGCTAACCATAACAGCCCTTAAGGTCATCAAGGATAAAGTAAAGTGTAAAGCTAGTCAATCCTTAGGTTTCAAGTAAGTAATGCGGGGTAGTAAGTTATAAATGAATAGGACATAATGGGTCAGAGGACACTTGCCTTCACCAAACTGTTGATCAGGAACTTCCTCTGCAACTCCCTCGGGAAACACAGACTGCTCGTTGTCTACGTAAAGTAATCATTCACACTATGCACTTGGGAAATAACAAACAAAAATAATATACCAAACATATGCAGCAGAGAGATCACAAGTTCATAATAGAAAGGGGATAAGCACTCTAGTATTCCCTAGGTCTAGGGTAGAGGACTATACAAAATGATTCATTATCCACTAATCAGGTTTAAGTCAGTGGTGGGGTTTAATCATTACATGGTTTTTAAGTCCATAAACTAGGTGCTCCCACTTTTATTAAAGTCTTCTATCTTTTATTATCTCAAATATGGGTTCCAATAACCTTAATCTTATCTTAATGATCAACTATTAATTGGGACATGGAAACAGCAGGGAAACATGGGTTAAATAGGTAGACAAAAATACTACGAGCATTTTTGCAATTTGAAACACCTAATTTGGAGTTCATATGACAAGTTATGAATTTTACAAGTTTAGGGGTTAAAATATACCCTAAATACTTATTTTTGAATTAAATAAAAGGTCCAAGGACCTAACCGTGAGAATCCAGGGGACGGCGGGTTAAATTTCAGAAAACCGGGGGTCTCTTTAAGAAAACGCGCGGGCGAAGGGGTATCGGGCTCCTACGGCCGTCGGATCTCAGATCAACGCCCGAGATTAGATCCACGGGCGGGCGCGCGATCGCGCGCTGCGGCGGCCTGAGCGGCTGACAGGCGGGACCGGGCGGGGCAGCGCGGGGCGGACTGACAGGCGGGGCCGGGCGGCAGAGCGGGCGCGGGTTGTGAGGGAAGCGGCCCTGGGCCGTTGGATCTCCGGCGGACGGCCAGGATTGGGCCCGGGCTAATTGAATCAGGGGCCGCCCGATCTGGGGTGAACGGCGGGGGTCGGGTGGCCGGCCTTGGTTTTTCCTACTGGCTAGCAGAGGCGGCGGCGCTCGTCTCCGCGGCGGAGGACTCGCCGGAGACGAGGGACGCGGGCGCTCTGCGGGTCTTTGGGGGTGGCCCGAGCGGCCGGGAAGGTTGGGGAGGGCGCGGGGAATCGTCCGGTGGGGGCTAGGTCGGGGCAGGGGCACCGGAGGGGGGCGGTCCACGGCGAAGCGGCTCGGCGGCGGTGCTGTGGGACTCCGGCGAGCAATTAAGCGCAGTAGAGAGCAATAGAGAGGAAGGGACGAGGGCAGGGGAGGTTCCTTACCTCAAGACGGACTCCGGGGACTCCTCGATGGCGGCAATGGCGCGACGACGGCCCGGGTCGGCGGTTGGCAGACCTCCGCGGCCTGCACGGAGGACGGCGGGTCGAGCGCGGGCAGAGGGAAATAGGGAGGGGAAGGGGAAATTGGAGCTTGTCCCTGGGTTGCGGACGTCGGGGCGGAGCTCACCGTGGGCTGAGGGCACGGCGGAGCTCCAACGGAGACGGGGAAACGAGCTCGGGACGGCGGCGGTTCGCGGCGAAGGCGCTCTGGCGTTGCGCGCCAGCGAGGGGAGGTGAGAGAGAGGCCTGTAGGTGCGCAAATGAGGGAGGGGGAGAGGGCGAGTGGGGTTCTGGGCTCAAGTGGCCGGGGGCGGCGGGCGGTTGCGAGCTCCACGCGCGGCGTGGGCGCGGAGACCGCGGCAACGCGCAGCTCGGGCGGCGGTTACGCGGGGAAGATGGGGCTGACAGGCCGGGCCCACGAGCAGAGAGAGAGGGAGGAGGGCGCGGAGACGGCGGCCGCGCTGACGGGCGGGCCCGCCAGGGCAGAGAGAGCGGGGGGGGGGGGGGGGGGGGAGAGGCGCGCGCGCGGGGTGGGCCGGCTGGGCCGAAAGGCCGAGGGGGCGGCAGGGGTTGGGCTTCTTTCCCTTTTTCTTTTATTCTGGTATTTGTTTTCTCTTTTCTTTTTATTTTCTCTATTTGATTCAAATTCAAATAAGCCACAAATTCAAATTAGACTTTTTGAGAATTATGCACCAAACAAAAGTGAAATCTAGGGTTCAACATGATGCAACAATTCATACTCCCTTGGAGTTTGAGCTAATAGACTATAGTTACAAATAAAATAACCACTTTTCTCCTATAGAATGAGAAAGAGAAGATTGGGTACCCCCAAATTCAGGGTGTTACATCGAGGTCTTAATGCGTTTCGCAATGCTTCGGCCGGTCTGGTTGTTCCCTCATGCGAGCTGGCCGTAGGCCCGGTGTGCACGGTCGGGTCCCAAGTTCTCGGGCTGGTATGTTGACGCTGTCAACGGTTTGGCCGGAGCCGAGTTTGCGATGAGCAGCCCCCGAGCCTCCACACAGGGCGAGAGGACGGTCAAGGACAGACTCGACTTCTTTACATACGCCCCTGCGTCGCCTTTCCGCAAGGAGGAGGGGGGGAGAAAGCGCCATGTTGCCCTTGGAGGGCGTCGAACATGGTGTCTCCGGTGAGCTGCTAACGGGTAATCCGAGTGGACGCCCGTTGCCCTATTTGTTAGGGGTCGGCTAGAGGCCCGGAGGCGCGCTCCAAAAGTACCTGCGGGTGATCTGCCAGACCCGGTCCCCTTTTGACGGTGGTCCGAGGGCTCGATGCCTCCCTCTGATATTATTCCGTTACAAGATCTTTCCTGCTGGTCTCGGAAATGTCCTAGGGTACCTCGGGAGCGTAGCCCGAGCCTTGTTATGTATCGAACGTACCCAGGGTTATCCCTCGCTCTGCGTCTGAGGCGGCTGTGAACCCTTCGAGGGCCAGCCTACGAACCCCTGATCAGGTGGGCGCGGAGCCCGAGTGGCCTGAGGCGGTCGTCTGAACCCTTCCGAGGGGCCAGCCTTTGAACCCTGACCAGTAGTGGTCGTGGAGGCCCGAGCGCTCTGAGGCGGCTGTTGAACCCCTCCGAGGGGCAGCCTTCGAACCTCTGATCAGTAGGGGGGCTCGGGGCCCATTTCCTTCGCGGAGAAGGATCCCTTTCGGGGCATCCCCTTTCCCAGTCCCTGTTGTAAGAGAGAGAAAGAGGAAAAGGATACGAAATCGAATGACGCGGCGTACCTTTTTGGACCGCGGTCATTACGGCGAAGGTGAAGCGTCGCCCGCTTCTCTTGCCAAAGGTGCCGCCTGTCCCGTGGCGGAGTTAATGCAACGGGACGAGTGGTTCGCGGGGCAGCTGTTGTGCATGCGTGAGCCGTTCGAGGAACGGAACACGGGCGCGTCGTCTTCACGCCATGGGAGAGGGTTCTCTCACTGTTCCAGGAGGGGACGTGAGCCTGCAGATGATTTGACTGCTGCTTCCGCCCGCCTGCCATCGCCATTACTGCCGGCCCATTTTTGGCCGTATCGACCATCATGCCTTCTCCCGCGGCTGACTGACCCGTGACCGGCGTGCCTGGTTGGCACCGCGGGGCCATGCGCAGGGTTGCCTCGAGTTGCGGCACCGGTTCCGCAGTCGAGGAGGCACGGGACTGGCGTGAGCGGCGGTGCAGTTCCTCGCACGTAGTAACCGGCGCGCCAGTTACATGACGTGTGGGCCTGGGCCCCCATGCTGGACGCGGCAAAGTCGGAGGGGTGCGCACTCTTGGTGCGGTTGCATGCCGCCTGCATGGCGGTCCGCCTTTTCACCCGCTGGTCCGGGCGATAGTGGGGGAATGCTTGTAACCGCTGGGCAGTGGCGCGTGCAGCGCGTGGTGGTTTGTCTTCTTCTGCCCTAGGCCAGCTTGCATGACGCGTGGGACCCAGCCCCCGTGTCGTAGGGGGAGGACCTTGGAGCGTGTTGGAGAAGACTCAGCCCGCCGACGGTCGAGGACGCAAGCGGGGAGAGTTGCCTTTAAAAGGAGGGCGACCCCCTTGAAGGGGCAACCGTTTGTCTTCGCGCTCCCCTCATGCATCGTGTCTTTCCACCTTTCGAGCCCCCAGATGGGGGGCGCCCGTGGTTCTTCCGCCTTATCGTCGTTGGGGAAATGCAACTTCGCGGAAGTTGGTACCTTTCAGCCATCGTTCGGCTTCAAGGATTTTCGTCAGGCAGCCCCGGCCGCATCCCCTCGCCGGTGGTCACCTAAGACGGTGACCTCCAGTTTGGTGGTGGGGGAGAAGCGAGCTGGACTGCGATCCTGGTTTCCGCCCTCAGCTTCAAGGATCTTCGTCATCCTTGCTGGGGCGGAGGCTGGGCTGAGCCGGAGCTCTACCCCTGCACGGTTCGGCCGACCACCTCTTCTTCCAGCTTTTGGCGGTGGAAACCATCCCCCAGCTCTATGGAGGAGGCGTTCCTCCAGCCATGCCGGGGAGGGCGGACTGTTGCTGCCCAGCTAGATGCAACATTCCGTCCTCTGTCCTCGCTTTCATGGCGAGGACGGGAGCGAGGACCTGCTGGTGCGCTTTGGGCGACCGGCGCTTGCCGGTGTGGTTTTGGCGGACAGGTGGATGCCGCCGTCGGTGCTGAGGCTGGTGGCAGCTAGAGAGGTGGGCTTTTCTGCCGACGAGGACCGTCAGTGCCACCCGTGATCCAACCTCTGGCTCTTTGGTTCTGACAGCTTGTCCTGGCCCCCTCGAGTGGGGGCTGTGGGCGAGGAGCCCGTCGCAGCAGCGTCTGCCCTGAGGTCATCGCTGCTGCTGTTTGGCCATTTCGAAGTGGGCGTCGGCGAGCCGCCAGGGGTTTTGTCGCCCCGCAGGCCCTCCAACATGGGGGGTTGTTCGTACCTGCGGGGGGCGGAACCGGAGTTCCGTTTGTAATGGCACCTTAAGTGCCGGAGACTGTTCATTGTGGCTGTCGGGGCCTGAACATGTATGTATTTTCGGCACGGAGCCGTGTTTTTTCTTCATTTCGAGCACTAAGACTCGCCTGTCGGCTATCTGAACCGCTTCACCAAGCGTGAGTTGCCTCGTGCGAAGGTGACGAGTGAGGTATCCGTATCCCGGAGGCGTAGGAGTCCCTCGGCTCGGTCGACCTTGCTGTCCGAGGTTTCTCTTGCTTAGTTAAAGGAACCCTCGGCCGCTCTTCGATGAGCCAAAGCCGGAGGTAGCGGTGTCAGCATAGACAGAGACGGAGTTGACTCGAAAAGAAGACTTCGTCAGCCGGAGCCCGGCTGGGCCGTCCACTGGCGGGACCAGCGTCAGAGTTGAGTTGCCGAGGCCACGAGCCGGGCTGATGTCCTCGGGGGACAGCTGGCTGAGGCTTCGGGGTGGCCGGCCGAGCCGTCTGCTCGAGCCGGACTCCTGGAAGAGACCCTGGCGGCGATGGCCGGGCGCGGTGCTGATGTCGTCCTTCGAAGTGGAGATCCTCCGACCGTGTCGCCATCCGAGGCTAGGTCGGACCTCGCCGAAGGTGTAGTTGACGCAGAGGGTGCTGCTGCTCCCTTCAACCGTCAAGGTCCGAGCCTGCAGGATCGGGTTATCTTATAGTGTGCGTATGTTTTTCTGCGGCCGCCGAGGCCCAAACATACTGTCGTCGTGTTGTAAAGCTGCGTGTCTTTCCCCTTGCTTCGAGTATCCGGACTTATTTGTCGGTAACAGAGTTGTTTGTCCAAGTGAGAGTTACTTTTCACGGAAGGTGATGAGTGAGGTATCCGTATCCCGGAGGCGTAGGAATCCCTCGGCTCGGTCGGCCTTGCCGCCTACGTGTACTCTTACTCGTCCACCGAATTCTGCTATCGATATAGTCGAGAAGGCCCGAAAAATCATTTTGGCAGAAGGGTCTTCGAGCGTTGGGACTTGTTCGATCAGCGGAATCACTTATCCGAGCATGAGTTACTTATCGCAGAAGGTGATGAGTGAGGTATCCGTATCCCGGAGGCGTAGGAGTCCCTCGGCTCGGTCAGCCTTGGCTACTTACGTGTACTCCATCGTTTTCAGGATCCACTTTCAAAGTAGTCAAAAAGCACGAGAGATATTCTGGCAGAAAAGATCTTTTTCCGAGGAAAAATTTTGACGCAGAGGGTTCCCCCCTTCTAGCCCCCGAGGGAGGGTCGAGCTTTTTGCCGAGGCAAGGTCGACCCTTCCTTTATGGTTAGACTTTGTGTGTGAACGAGGTGTATGAACGACTTGAAATCATCTTAAGGGTAGAAGCGACGTAGCTATCGGATGTTCCAAGCGTTGCTGTAGACCTCGCCTTGACTGTTGGCCAGCTTGTACGTTCCGGGCTTCAGAACTTTGGCGATGACGAATGGCCCTTCCAGGGAGGCGTGAGCTTGTGCCGCCCTCGGGCGTCTTGTCGCAGAAGCACCAGGTCGCCCACCTGGAGGTCTCGGGACCAAACCCCTCGGGCGTGGTAGCGTCGCAGGGACTGCTGATACTGCGCCGAGTGTAGCAAGGCCATGTCCCGAGCCTCCTCCAGCTGGTCCAGTGAGTCTTCTCGGTTAGCTCGGTTGCTTTGATTGTCGTAGGCCCTCGCCCTCGGGGAACCATATTCTAAGTCTATGGGCAAGATGGCCTCGGCCCCATAGACTAGAAAGAACGGTGTGAAGCCTATGGCTCGGCTCGGCGTTGTCCTCAGACTCCAGACCACCGAGGGGAGCTCCTTCATCCATCGCTTGCCGAAACTTGTTGAGGTCGTTGTAGATCCGCGGCTTGAGTCCTTGCAGGATCATGCCATTGGCACGCTCTACTTGCCCATTCGTCATGGGGGTGAGCCACAGCGGCCCAGTCCACCCGGATATGGTGATCCTCGCAGAAGTCCAGGAACTTTCTGCCGGTGAACTGGGTGCCGTTGTCGGTGATGATGGAGTTCGGGACCCCAAAGCGATGGATGATGTTGGTGAAGAACGCTACCGCCTGTTCGGACCTGATGCTGTTTAGGGGCCGGACCTCGATCCACTTAGAGAATTTGTCGATAGCGACCAGCAGGTGCGTGTAGCCCCCGGGTGCCTTCTGCAAGGGGCCGACGAGGTCCAGACCCCACACAGCAAACGCCCAGGTGATGGGTATGGTCTGTAGAGCCTGAGCGGGCAGGTGGGTCTGCCTTGCGTAGAATTGACACCCTTTGCAGGTGCGCACAATTCTAGTGGCGTCGGCCACCGCGGTCGGCCAGTAGAAGCCTTGTTGGAAGGCGTTTCCAACAAGGGCTCGAGGTGCTGCGTGATGACCGCAAGCCCCGAGTGTATCTCTTGTAAGAGCTCCTGGCCTTTGGCGATGGATATGCATCGCTGGAGGATGCCTGAGGGGCTGCGGTGGTAGAGCTCCTTCCCATCCCCTAGCAAGACGAACGACTTGGCGCGCCACGCCAGCCGCCGAGCTTCGGCTCGGTCGAGGGGTAGCTCTCCTCGGTGGAGATATTGTAGGTACGTGGTCTGCCAATTTCGATTAGGCGTGACCCGCTTCGCTCTTCCTCGACGCGCAGTGCCTCATCTTCGGGGGCCGAGGTTGCCTCGGGCAGAGCCGAGGGTGTCTCGGGCCGAGCCGAGGATGCCTCGGCTGGGCCGAGGCCTTCTCGGGCTCGGGCGTGTCGTCGGTCTTGACGGAGGGTTGGTGCAGGTCTCGTCGGTCTTGACGGAGGGTTGGTGCAGGTCTCGGGAGAAGACGTCCGGGGGAACCATTGTTCGCCCCGAGGCTATCTTAGCCAGCTCGTCCGCAGTCTCGTTGTAGCGTCGGGTGATGTGGTTGAGCTCGAGCCCGTAGAACTTGTCTTCCAGGCGCCGAACCTCATCGCAGTAGGCTTCCATCTTCGCGTCGCGGTAGTGGGAGTTCTTCATGACTTGGTCGATGACAAGCTGCGAGTCACCGCGAGCGTCGAGGCGTCGGACCCCTAGCTCGATGGCGATGCGCAACCCATTGACCAGAGCCTCGTACTCGGCCACATTGTTGGACGCTGGGAAGTGGAGGCGTAGCACGTAGCATAGGTGCTTTCCGAGGGGCGAGATGAAGAGCAGGCCCGCGCCTGCCCCTATCTTCATCAGCGACCCGTCGAAATACATGGTCCAGAGTTCTGGTTGGATCGGAACTGTCGGGAGCTGGGTGTCGACCCATTCAGCCACAAAGTCCGCCAAGACCTGGGACTTGATGGCCTTCCGAGGGGCGAACGAGATCGTCTCGCCATGATTTCCACCGCCCACTTTGCGATTCTACCCGAGGCCTCTCGGCACTAGATGATCTCCCCCAGGGGGAAGGATGACACCACAGTCATCGGATGAGACTCGAAGTAGTGTCGCAACTTCCGCCCGTGTCAAGATTACCGCGTACAATAGCTTCTAAATTTGTGGTAGCGGATCTTGGTCGGACAGTACCTCACTGATGAAGTAGACTGGCCTCTGGACGGGCAATGCATGCCCTTCTTCTTGTCTCTCAACCACGATCGCGGCGCTGACCACCTAAGTGGTAGCGGCGACGTAGATCAAGAGGTCTTCTCCGGCGGCCGGAGGCACTAAGATGGGCGCGTTTCGTGAGGAGCGCCTTCAGGTTCCCGAGGGCTTCCTCGGCCTCAGGGTCCAAGTGAAGCACTCGGCCTTCCTTAAGAGGCGGTACAGAGGCAGGCCTCTTTCGCCGAGGCGTGAGATGAAACGGCTCAGAGCCGCAAGGCATCTCGTGACCCTCTGTACGCCTTTCAAGTCCTTGATGGGCCCATGTTGGTGATGGCCCGCGATTTTTCCGGGTTGGCCTCGATGCCCCGCTCGGAGACGATGAACCCCAAGAGCATGCCTCGGGGGACCCTGAAAACGCACTTCTCGGGATTGAGCTTTATGCCTTTCGCCTTGAGACATCGGAACGTCACTTCAAGGTCGGAAAGGAGGTCGGAGGCTTTCCTCGTCTTGACTACGATGTCATCGACGTAGGCCTCGACCGTTCGACCAATGTGTTCGCCGAACACGTGGTTCATGCACCTTTGGTATGTCGCACCCGCATTCCTACGACATGGTAACATAGCAGTACATGCCGAAGGGTGTGATGAAAGAAGTCATGAGCTGGTCGGACTCTTTCATCCTGATTTGGTGATACCCTGAGTAGGCATCGAGGAAAGACAGGGTTTCGCACCCAGCAGTGGAATCCACGATTTGATCGACGCGAGGCAGAGGGTAGGGAACTTTTGGACATGCTTTGTTTAGATCAGTGTAGTCTACACACATCCACCATTTCCCTCCTTTCTTTTCTCACAAGCACAGGGTTGGCAAGCCATTCGGGATGGAATACCTCTTTGATGAACCCTGCTGTCATCAGCTTGTGGATCTCCTCGCCTATGGCTCTGCGCTTTTCTTCGTCGAATCGGCGTAGAGGCTGCTTCACGGGTCGGGCTCCAGCTCGGATATCCAGCGAGTGCTCGGCGACATCCCTCGGTATGTCGGGCATGTCCGAGGGACTCCACGCGAAAACGTCGGCGTTCACGCAGAGAAAGTCGACGAGCACTTCCTATTTGGGGTCGAGCTCGAGCCGATCCGGATCTGCTTGGAGGCGTCGTTGTTGGGGTCGAGAGGGACGGACTTAACCATCTCTGCCGGCTCGAAGTTGCCGGCATGGCGCTTCACGTCTGGCGCCTCCTTAGAGAGGCTCTCCAGGTTGGTGATGAGGGCCTTGGATTCGGCGAGGGCCTCGGCGTACTCCACGCACTCCACGTCGCATTCGTACGCGTGTCGATACGTGGGGCCGACGGTGATGACCCCGTTGGGGCCCGACATTTTGAGCTTGAGGTAGGTGTAGTTGGGGACGACCATGAACTTGGCGTAGCATGGCCTCCCCAGTACTGCGTGGTAGGTTCCTCGAAACCCAACCACCTCGAACGTGAGGGTCTCCCTTCGGAAGTTGGAGGGTGTCCCAAAGAAGACGGGTAGATCGAGTTGTCCGAGGGGCTGGACGCGTTTCTCGGGGATGATCCCGTGAAAAGGTGCAGCGCCTGCCCGGACCGAGGACAGGTCGATCCGCAGGAGCCCAAGGGTCTCAGCGTAGATGATGTTGAGGCTGCTGCCTCCGTCCATGAGGACCTTGGTGAGCCTGACGTTGCCGATGACGGGGTCGACAACGAGCGGGTATTTCCCCGGGCTTGGCACGCGGTTGGGGTGATCGCCCTGGTCGAAGGTGATGGGCTTGTCGGACCAGTCTAGGTAGACCGGCGCCGCCACCTTTACTGAGCAGACCTCCCGACGCTCTTGCTTGAGGTGCCGAGCCGAGGCGTTCGCCACTGGCCCACCGTAGATCATAAAGCAATCGCGGACCTCGGGGAACTCTCATGTCTTGTGATCCTCCTTCTTATCGTCGTCGCGGGCCCTGCCACCTTCCGCAGGTGGCCCGGCCTTGTGAAAGTGGCGCCGAAGCATGGCACACTCTTCAAGGGTGTGCTTGACGGGCCCCTGGTGATAGGGGCACGGCTCCTTGAGCATCTTGTCGAAGAGATTGGCACCTCCAGGAGGTTTCCGAGGGTTCTTGTACTCGGCAGCGGTGACAAGGTCCGCGTTGGCGGCGTCGCGTTTCGCTTGCGACTTCTTCCTGCCTTTCTTCTTGGCACCGCGCTGAGTTGACGCCTCGGGGACATCTTCCGGTGGGCGGCCCTGGGCTGCTTATCCTTCCGGAAGATGGCCTCAACCGCCTCCTGGCCAGAGGCAAACTTGGTGGTGATGTCGATCAGCTCGCTCGCCCTGGTGGGGGTCTTGCGACCCAGCTTGCTCACCAGGTCGCGGTAGGTGGTGCCAGTGAGGAACGCGCCGATGACATCCGAGTCGGTGACGTTGGGTAGCTCGGTGCGCTGCTTCGAGAATCGCTGGATGTAGTCCCGGAGATACTCCCCTGGCTGGCGGCAGCTTCGGAGATCCCAGGAGTTCCCAGGGCACACATACGTGCCCTGGAAGTTGCCGGCGAAGGCTTGGACTAGGTCGTCCTAGTTGGAGATCTGCCCCGGAGGCAGATGCTCCATCCAGGCCCGAGCGGAGTCGGAGAGGAACAGGGGGAGGTTACGGATGATGAGGTTGTCATCGTTCGTTCCACCCAGTTGGCAGGCCAGCCGATAGTTCGTGAGCCACAGTTCCGGTCTCGTCTCCCCCGAGTACTTTGTGATAGTAGTCGGGGTTCGGAACCGGGTCGGGAACGGCGCCCGTCGTATGGCTCGGCTGAAAGCCTGCGGACCGGGCGGTTCGGGCAAGGGACTCCGTGTAACACCCTAAAAGTTCAATTTTGTGAAGACAAGGAAAATTTTTCAAAGGTTTTAAATCAAAACTCATTTCCTTAAAAATAATCATGATTTGGAAGTTCTACTCTCAAAATGAATATGTTAAAAAAATATATTTATAATTAAAGATCCTTAGATAAACTAAATTGCCTTTGGATTAGGATATATAAAAGAATTAGGATTAAACTATTTCTTAACATATATAATCTACAAAATAAATTTTATTCCCTAGAATTAATAAGGTGTGCACTATTCTCTATTATATGATTGGAAGCTTGTCTAAAAGGACTAAAATAAAATAAATATATAAAATTTGTTTTTTTTGCACATCATGCTGAACTTCTATAGGTATATCTAAATTAAAGTTTGAACTTCAAACTTGGGTTGATTGGAAATTCAAATAGAAAATAAAATAGAATAAAAGAAAAAGAAATGGAAAAGAAAAGAATAAAACAAAACTAACCTAACTGGGCTCCGATTTCGTTTTTGGCCCATCTCCTCTTTTCTTCTCTTCCGCGGCCCACTTGCTGACTCAGTTGCGCGCGCGCCTTGGCCGCTCCGCTGCCGCTGACGATGCGGGCCCACTGGCCAGCCCCATCAACCCCCTTCAACCGCGCAGCCCATTTCCTCAACGCGCGCACCACTACTTCCAGGCGGGACCACTGCTCAGGTTCGTCTTCTTCACCTGCCCACGACTGTCAGTCCAATCACCCGCGCGCGCGTTTTCCACAGCCAAACCCGAGCCGGACTCCTTCCGCCACCTGGGTCACTGCCGCATGGGCCCGCACCGATCACGTTTTACCACTGGTCGTCTTCCACCGGACTCCTTCCATCATCCGCTGTGGATCTTCCCTAGGATTACGGTAACAGACCGGGATCTTCGCCGCGCTGATCTCGGGCCGACCTTACCGGTCACCGCCTCCTCCTCGCTCGGACTCTGGGGGAATAAAGACCCACATGTTCTCCCCTGCTCCCTCAATCCTCCAAGCCGAACGATTCCTGCGTCAGGGTTCCAGCGTTGGGGAAGTCCGCCGTCGTCAAAGTCCCGCCATCAGCACTGCTCAGCACCAATAATCCGGTCTCGGACGTTTGGGAGGGTGCGCCGGTGGTGCTCGTGGAGAAATCCAGGGGCACAAGGCTCCACACCGACGTGAATTTCTCATCGGCCTTCACCCTCCGCCGCGTAGCCGCCCTGCTCCGTGGACACTGATCATCATCGCTCCTCCTCGGGTATGTAGCTCTAAATCGCGTTCGCCACGTTCCGTACTACGCGTACCTGTCGCCGATTGAGTTTTGGCCACCGATTCGAGCTTGGGGGGAGGTCCGGTGATGGCGCGCCGCCGCTGGTGCGCGTGGCTCCGTCGTCTGCTGTTGGGTGTGGGGAAAGGTGAGTGATGATGAATGGACCGTTGATCCGGGTTTTGGCGACTAGGATTTGTCCGGGTGACCGCTTCAGCCGAGCGCGTTTTGGGACGTTGATCTCCCATCGGGCGGTCAGCGAGTATCACGCATCTCATTAAACCTGTGCCGTAGATCTCGGGATCCGACGGCCGTGATAAACATACCCCTTCAAGTTTTAATCTGGGCCGTTAGAATCTGATCGAACGACTCTAGTTCACCGATACCCCTTCGCGATGCTATTTTGCTAAAGAGACCCTGCTCTATATAGTAATCAACCCGCAGCCCACCTTGTTTGTCGTCTGTGCCTTAAGAATTCTTGCGCCGAGCCCCCTGCGCTTCTGTTTAATTGAGGCGCAGTCCAGTGGATAGGAAAATCATAGAAAATGATTTAGAAAATGATTTTTAGTGTTAAAATAAATCCAGAAACTTATTTAATTTATAACTAATTCATTTTAGCTCCTTTTTGACCCATTCCAGTTGCAATAATTTTGTTTTAATATTATTTATCACCTAGTACCTTTGTTTAGCCAAGAAACTTGAAGCAAAATTGTTCATTTGAATTACTCTGTTCTAGGTGCTTAATAACTTCAGAAATTCATAACTAAATAACTATAACTCCAAATTTAGTGATTCTTGTTCCTACGATCTCGTAGCAACGCGTAGATTATTATTATTCAGTTTGTACTTATGTTTGGTGTAATGTTAATTTTGCCTATACAATGTTTGTTTGTATTGCTACGACTAGAGCGAGGTCACGTGTCATCTGAAGAGCAAGTTGGTACCTGGAATCTCAAGGCCCAGGCAAGTTGTGCCCTTGATCACTTACTTTTCCCAGCCATGTTCTTATTAATTTTAATGATCTGCATAGGTTAACTTTGATGGGAGCCTTTATGTTACCCCAGTTTTGAATACCTCTATACCTTGTTCACCCTGGAATATTTTTGGGTAGTACTTGCTATTGCTTTATGTGGATTGGGTATGGAGATTCATTATTCATGATTATTCTGTTATTATCTTGTTATTATTATTGTTCATGTTAAGATCATTAAATTAATGGGAACATGGAGCGACCACCCGGGAAAACAGTGCTACCACAAGGGTTTAATGGGACGCCCTTGGCTGACTAATTAGGAAAGCTAGTGGAAGACTACCTTACCGAAAGGGGCAAGGGCAGTAGGGGAGAGGTCAGTGTAGGGAGGTCCCTGGTTGATTTTGCTGCGATGGCGGTCAGCCAGGAACCCTGCACTGGATCTTCCTATAAACTGTAGCGGGTTTTCGGAAGCTAGTGGAACTTTGTAAAGGCCTCGTAGTGGATCCCTAGCCATTCACCTCGGTAGTGTCTAAGGGCCTTGCAAACCCAGGCGACATGGGATACACGACTTGTGGGTAAAGATGCGCAACCTCTGCAGAGTGCAAAACTAGTATACTAGCCGTGCTCACGGTCAAGAGCGGCTCGGACCCTCACATGATTAACTATGGAACTTAAGTTTAATTTGACATTTGCATCGCATTTGGGATTATTTTACTATTACTGTTCTTTATTATTATTAAGGTTTGGTATTTACTTACACTTAGTAATTGCTAATAAAATTTTGACCAACTTATAAAAGCAATGCTCAGCCTTAGCCTCTATTTCATTGATCAGCCTTACACTTCATGAACTCCCACCTTTGGTGAGTTCATGCCACATTATTCCCCACGACTTGTTGAGCTATGAACGTATGTGAGCTCACTCTTGCTGTCTCACACCCCCCCACAGGAGAAGAACAGGTGGTTGAAGAGGTGCTGCCTAACACTGAGGAGTTCGATCTGATCTAGGTGGCGTTTCTCAGTCGACATTGGCGCCATCGATCCTTAGTTCGTTTTATATTTATCTTTATTTTGTAATAAGACTTCCGCTATGTAATAAATACTCTGATGTTTTATGACATTTATCTCTATACACTCTGTTATTATATATGTTGTCTTCTTGGCGCATGTATGAGATGCACCCGGCTTTGTTCTTTAAAACCGGGTGTTACAGAAGTGGTATCAGAGGAATGTTGACTGTAGGACGAAACCTAGATAGAACTGGACAACCATTATCTACTTACCTTACTCTGATCCTTTCTAAACTTTTCTTAATCTTTTCCTCATCTATTTCCGCTTTACTCTGATTATTCTTACCTTTTTCTTTTCTAAAAACAAATGTGGATTTCACACTTTGAAATCCTGTGCCTAAAGTGACCTTTAGGAATAGGAGACCTAATCCTAGGAACAAAAACAAAACTATTTTTATAAGTGTCTATGTATTTGAATGTTTGTTCTTATGATATTTGTCTGATTTGGATTTTTGATTGAGTGTGATGGGTTGTGGAGTGATGCCCACAATTACATCTGCATATACGTATAGGCATAAATAGAATTCATAAGAAAACTAAGCAAACTTAGATTATCCTCCATTAAAATGTATCTATCTCATCTTGACATATTCTATCTTACCTTTGGACATTCACCTCGTACAACTAATTACCCTAGTCTTGACATAGAATATCTGGCCCAGCCCTGCCAAAGAAATTTCATACATAACCAACTATTAGCTTATTCATTCTGTCTAAAATGATTCCCTTGCAAAGCTATCTTACCATATGCTTCTAACTTAGATGGTCAATACCAGGCGGGGTGGAATTGATTTACCTGCTAATCGACACACTCGGTGGATATATCGACAACCCCAACCACAGCCAGCAGAGATGAATCCTCCTAATCCCCCACCAGGCGGAGTTGATCCACTAGTCGCAGCTCAAATGAGAATGATGCAGCAAATGGCGGACACTATGGCAGATATGCGCACCCAAATGCAGCAAGAACGCCAAGAAATGCATCAGGAAAGAGAGGATGCACGTCGGGAAATGCGCCAAGAGCGGGAAGAGATACGCCAGGAGAGAAGGGTACAACAACAGCAGCTGCAACAACAACTTCAACAACAGCAGCAACAACAACAAGTGCCATTGCCTCCACCTCCACCACCAGTTCCACCCCGAGATAAGCATCGGGAATTCATGAGCCACAAACCACCAACCTCTCCAACTCCGCAGATCCGCTGCAAGCAGATGACTGGTTAAAGTCCATAGAGAAGATGCTCAACATAGCTCAGTGCTCGGATAGAGAGAAAGTACTCTATGCATCTGGTCGTCTTGCTGGTCCCGCTGCGGATTGGTGGGATGCGTACTGTGCAGCTCATGCTGCTGCCGATACAATTACCTGGGAAGAATTCTCCACACAATTCAGAAATTACCATATTCCTGCTGGACTCATGAAGATTAAGATAAAGGAGTTTCTCTCCCTCAAGCAAGGAAGTATGTCCGTGAGTGAATACAGGGACAAATTCATCCAGTTATCTCGATATGCTCCTAGAGATGTAGAGGATGATGAGCAAAAGCAGGAGCTTTTTCTGGATGGTTTGATTGGACCCTTGCAATATCAACTGGTATCGCACACATTCCCATCCTTCCAAAGGCTACTTGACAAAGCTATTGCTGTAGAAAATAAGAGGAGTATATTGGAGAGAAAAGAAAGGCTGCAAACCAAGGGCAGGCTGGGAGTAGTTCCCGTCCTCGCTATACCACCACTCCAAGTACACCAGCTAGTGGCAGTTCTGGACAACAAAACTCATCAGGCACCAACTGCTCCTCCAAAAGCAAGCACTCCAGTAGGAACCGTTGCTCCTAACACAACCGCCATCAGGACATGCTTCAAGTGTGGACAACCGGGACACTACGCCAACTACTGTCCCAACCGAGCTGCCTACACTACACCGGCTCCGATGAAGCAAGGACAAGCCTCGGCAGGAAAGAGTCAGCCCCTATCTATCAACCGGGGACATGCCCATCATGCAGAAGTAGAAGCTGAACCCGGTGAACTTGAAATTCAAGAAGAAGAGCTAGTTGAAGATGAAGTAGTTGGGGAAGAAGTCAACGAGCAACAAGAATAGAGACAAACATAGATATATATATATATATATATTTTACTATTTGTAAGACCTAAATATTAGTTTAGCTATTAGTTAGTATTATTACTATTTTAGTGATAATAGTAAGGACTATTAAACCTATGTTTTGTTAAAGGATTATGCATCATGCCGAGATTTCTTTGTTTGTGCATATGTCCCGAGAACAATATGAGTATACATCCTTTTCTTACAAATCTCGAGGACGAGATTATTTTTAAGGGGGGTAGGATTTGTAACACCCTAAAAGTTCAATTTTGTGAAGACAAGGAAAATTTTTCAAAGGTTTTAAATCAAAACTCATTTCCTTAAAAATAATCATGATTTGGAAGTTCTACTCCCAAAATGAATATGTTAAAAAAATATATTTATAATTAAAGATCCTTAGATAAACTAAATTGCCTTTGGATTAGGATATATAAAAGAATTAGGATTAAACTATTTCTTAACATATATAATCTACAAAATAAATTTTATTTCCCTAGAATTAATAAGGTGTGCACTATTCTCTATTATATGATTGGAAGCTTGTCTAAAAGGACTAAAATAAAATAAATATATAAAATTTGTTTTTTTGCACATCATGCTGAACTTCTATAGGTATATCTAAATTAAAGTTTGAACTTCAAACTTGGGTTGATTGGAAATTCAAATAGAAAATAAAATAGAAATAAAAGAAAAAGAAATGGAAAAGAAAAGAATAAAACAAAACTAACCTAACTGGGCTCCGATTTCGTTTTTGGCCCATCTCCTCTTTTCTTCTCTTCCGCGGCCCACTTGCTGACTCAGTTGCGCGCGCGCCTTGGCCGCTCCGCTGCCGCTGACGATGCGGGCCCACTGGCCAGCCCCATCAACCCCCTTCAACCGCGCAGCCCATTTCCTCAACCGCGCGCACCACTACTTCCAGGCGGGACCACTGCTCAGGTTCGTCTTCTTCACCTGCCCACGACTGTCAGTCCAATCACCCGCGCGCGCGTTTTCCACAGCCAAACCCGAGCCGCCGGACTCCTTCCGCCACCTGGGTCACTGCCGCATGGGCCCGCACCGATCACGTTTTACCACTGGTCGTCTTCCACCCGGACTCCTTCCATCATCCGCTGTGGATCTTCCCTAGGATTACGGTAACAGACCGGGATCTTCGCCGCGCTGATCTCGGGCCGACCTTACCGGTCACCGCCTCCTCCTCGCTCGGACTCTGGGGGAATAAAGACCCACATGTTCTCCCCTGCTCCCTCAATCCTCCAAGCCGAACGATTCCTGCGTCAGGGTTCCAGCATTGGGGAAGTCCGCCGTCGTCAAAGTCCGCCATCCGCACTGCTCAGCACCAATAATCCGGTCTCGGACGTTTGGGAGGGTGCGCCGGTGGTGCTCGTGGAGAAATCCAGGGGCACAAGGCTCCACGCCGACGTGAATTTCTCATCGGCCTTCACCCTCCGCCGCGTAGCCGCCCTGCTCCGTGGACACTGATCATCATCGCTCCTCCTCGGGTATGTAGCTCTAAATCGCGTTCGCCACGTTCCGTACTACGCGTACCTGTCGCCGATTGAGTTTTGGCCACCGATTCGAGCTTGGGGGGAGGTCCGGTGATGGCGCGCCGCCGCTGGTGCGCGTGGCTCCGTCGTCTGCTGTTGGTGTGTGGGGAAAGGTGAGTGATGATGAATGGACCGTTGATCCGGGTTTTGGCGACTAGGATTTGTCCGGGTGACCGCTTCAGCCGAGCGCGTTTTGGGACGTTGATCTCCCATCGGGCGGTCAGCGAGTATCACGCATCTCATTAAACCTGTGCCGTAGATCTCGGGATCCGACGGCCGTGATAACATACCCCTTCAAGTTTTAATCTGGGCCGTTAGAATCTGATCGAACGACTCTAGTTCACCGATACCCCTTCGCGATGCTATTTTGCTAAAGAGACCCTGCTCTATATAGTAATCAACCGCAGTCCACCTTGTTTGTCGTCTGTGCCTTAAGAATTCTTGCGCCGAGCCCCCTGCGCTTCTGTTTAATTGAGGCGCAGTCCAGTGGATAGGAAAATCATAGAAAATGATTTAGAAAATGATTTTTAGTGTTAAAATAAATCCAGAAACTTATTTAATTTATAACTAATTCATTTTAGCTCCTTTTTGACCCATTCCAGTTGCAATAATTTTGTTTTAATATTATTTATCACCTAGTACCTTTGTTTAGCCAAGAAACTTGAAGCAAAATTGTTCATTTGAATTACTCTGTTCTAGGTGCTTAATAACTTCAGAAATTCATAACTAAATAACTATAACTCCAAATTTAGTGATTCTTGTTCCTACGATCTCGTAGCAACGCGTAGATTATTATTATTCAGTTTGTACTTATGTTTGGTGTAATGTTAATTTTGCCTATACAATGTTTGTTTGTATTGCTACGACTAGAGCGAGGTCACGTGTCATCTGAAGAGCAAGTTGGTACCTGGAATCTCAAGGCCCAGGCAAGTTGTGCCCTTGATCACTTACTTTTCCCAGCCATGTTCTTATTAATTTTAATGATCTGCATAGGTTAACTTTGATGGGAGCCTTTATGTTACCCCAGTTTTGAATACCTCTATACCTTGTTCACCCCTGGAATATTTTTGGGTAGTACTTGCTATTGCTTTATGTGGATTGGGTATGGAGATTCATTATTCATGATTATTCGTTATATCTTGTTATTATTATTGTTCATGTTAAGATCATTAAATTAATGGGAACATGGAGCGACCACCCGGGAAAACAGTGCTACCACAAGGGTTTAATGGGACGCCCTTGGCTGACTAATTAGGAAAGCTAGTGGAAGACTACCTTACCCGAAAGGGGCAAGGGCAGTAGGGGAGAGGTCAGTGTAGGGAGGTCCCTGGTTGATTTTGCTGCGATGGCGGTCAGCCAGGAACCCTGCACTGGATCTTCCTATAAACTGTAGCGGGTTTTCGGAAGCTAGTGGAACTTTGTAAAGGCCTCGTAGTGGATCCTAGCCATTCACCTCGGTAGTGTCTAAGGGCCTTGCAAACCCAGGCGACATGGGATACACGACTTGTGGGTAAAGATGCGCAACCTCTGCAGAGTGTAAAACTAGTATACTAGCCGTGCTCACGGTCAAGAGCGGCTCGGACCCTCACATGATTAACTATGGAACTTAAGTTTAATTTGACATTTGCATCGCATTTGGGATTATTTTACTATTACTGTTCTTTATTATTATTAAGGTTTGGTATTTACTTACACTTAGTAATTGCTAATAAAATTTTGACCAACTTATAAAAGCAATGCTCAGCCTTAGCCTCTATTTCATTGATCAGCCTTACACTTCATGAACTCCACCTTTGGTGAGTTCATGCCACATTATTCCCCACGACTTGTTGAGCTATGAACGTATGTGAGCTCACTCTTGCTGTCTCACACCCCCCCACAGGAGAAGAACAGGTGGTTGAAGAGGTGCTGCCTAACACTGAGGAGTTCGATCTGATCTAGGTGGCGTTTCTCAGTCGACATTGGCGCCATCGATCCTTAGTTCGTTTTATATTTATCTTTATTTTGTAATAAGACTTCCGCTATGTAATAAATACTCTGATGTTTTATGACATTTATCTCTATACACTCTGTTATTATATATGTTGTCTTCTTGGCGCATGTATGAGATGCACCCGGCTTTGTTCTTTAAAACCGGGTGTTACACTCCGATCCTCCCCGCTGTCGTAGCGTCCCCCACGTCTGGGGTGGTAGCCTCGACGCACCCTCTCGTCGAGGTGGGTTCGACGGTTGCGGACCCGGGGCCGCAGGCGCTGTGTTGCGGTGCGCCCGGTGTGGACCGAGGCTTCCCGTATGAATCGGGAAGTCACGGCGTGAGGTTCCGAGGGGTACCCCTGCCTTCGAGAGGCGGAGCTTTCGGCCCATCGGACCGCGGCATCCTCCAGGAGATTCTTGAGCTCTCCCTGGATACGCCGCCCCTCGGTGGTAGATGGCTCCGGCAACGCGCGGAGAAGTATTGCCGCTGCAGCCAGGTTCTGGCCGACCCCACTAGAAGCCGGTGGCGGCCTTGCCCTGACATCGTTGGTGATGTGGTGCTAGATGCCCTAGGGTAGATGACGCGCTTCTCCGGCCGAAGGTTGGCCTGCCCATTCCTGCCCGATCCCAGCGGAACGGCTCAAGTGTTCCTGCTCCCTCGTCGAGCCTGGCCTGCATCTCGCGGATTTGCTCGAGCTGTGGGTCATGACCCCCCGCTAGGACGGGGACCACAGCTAGCTCCCGAAGGATGTCAACGCGAGGCGTAGGCCTAGGGGATCACCGTTTTCCGACGTACCAAGATGGTTGCCTTCGCCGGGACCCCCTAGATCAACGTGGAAACATTCACGACTTGGGCCGCAGTCCTCGTCGCCGAGGCTACGGCTACCGTCGGAACAATCGGAAAGGCAGTAGTCGCATGCGGTCATGAAGTTCCGCATGGTACTGGGGTTACCAAGTCCGGAGAAATCCCAACAAAAGTCGGGCTCGTCGTCTTCCTCAGAACCCGAGGGCCCGTAGGTCGAGACGGCCGTTAGCCGGTCCCAGGGTGACCGCATACAATACCCCAGAGGTTTGGACTCGCCTCTATGAGGGTGTCCACCGAAGCGAAGTCGCTTGGTGGGTCAAGGCTGAATCCAAAAGGCACGAGATGGGAGTCGGTCGGTACCTCTTGGTCGACGGGCGGTGACGAAGCCGCGTCAGGAGCAGACTGCACCGTCGTCTCAGGTACGAGGGTGACGCCCAGCAAGTCCTTTGCGAGCGTGCTGACGTCGTCCGTTTGCTTGGAGCTGGTGTGTTGCGGGGAGACGGCGCTCGTCTTCGTCTCAGACGAGAGGTCGATGCCCGACGTGCCCCCCGTTGGGGCGCCGGCGCCGTCGACTCGCTCGACAGCCGACGAGATGCCGCCTCCTGCTTGGCCTTGGTTGCCCCGCCTCCTCCTCTGTCGGCGAGGGAGGGGACGAGACAAGCTCGAATGTCGTTCTTCCGCCACGTGGGGAAGACGTCGTCGATTCCGCCACCGGCGGAAGGATTGTCGGCCTCCATTATCGCTGTCGCGCGGCGGGGGAAGGAGTATCGTGTCGTAGCTGCCGTCGAGGGACATGAACTCAAGACTCCTGAAACGGAGCACCGTCCCGGGCTGGAAAGGTTGCTGGGAGACTACCCATCTGGAGCTTGACGGGAAGCTGTTCGTCAACACGCAGCAGGCCCCTACCTGGCGCGCCAACTGTCGGCGTTTTGACCCCGGGGGGTCCCTGGACCGACGAGTAAATTGTCGCCGCGTGCCCCAGCCCAGATGGGTCGGCGCGAGACGGAGCGCGAAGGGGGGAAGAAGCGGAGGGAGACAGGCGTAAAAGGGGAAACCCGCGGCCTTCGTGTTTGTCCCGCGCCCAGGTCGGGTGCGCTTGCAGTAGAGGGTTACAAGCGTCCACGCGGGAGGGAGCGAGAGGCTTGCGAGCGCCGTCCCGTCCTTCCCGCGCAGCCAACCCTCTGTAAGAGGGCCCTGGACCTTCCTTTTATAGGCGTAAGGAGAGGATCCAGGTGTACAATGGGGGGTGTAGCAGTGTGCTAATGTGTCTAGCGGAGAAGAGCTAGCGCCCTAAGTACATGCCGTCGTGGCAGCCGGAGAGGTTTTTGGCACCCGGTTCGTGTGGTGTCGTGGTCGTCGGAGGAGCGCTGGAGCCTGGTGGAAGGACAACTGTTGGGGCTATCGAGTCCTTGCTGACGTCTCCTTGCTTCCGTAAGGGGGCTGAGAGCCGCCGTCGTCATGGAGCATGCGGGGCGCCATCATTACTTGTTTATCGGGCGAGCCAGAGGGACGCCGATCTTGTTCCCCGTAGCCTAAGTTAGCTTGGGGTAGGGGTAATGATGGCGCCTCCTGTGACGTGGTCGGTCCGAGCCCTAGGTTGGGCCAGGTGGAGGCTCCTCCGAGGTCGAGGTCGAGTCTGTCTTCCGAGGCCGAGGTCGAGTCCGAGCCCTGGGTCGGGCGAGGCGGAGACTGTCGGCTGAGGCCAGGGCTAAGTCCGAGCCCTGGGGTCGGGCGATGCGGAGTTCGTCGTCTTCCGGGGCTGGGCCTGAGTCCGAGCCCTGGGGTCGGGCGAAGCAGAGTTCGTCGTCTTCCGGGGCTGAGCCCGAGTCTGAGCCCTGGGGTCGGGCGAAGCGGAGTTCGTCGTTTTCCGGGGCTGAGCCCGAGTCCGAGCCCTGGGGTCGGGCGAAGCGGAGTTCGTCGTCTTCCGAGGCTGAGCCCGAGTCCGAGCCCTGGGGTCGGGCGAAGCGGAGTTCGTCGTCTTCTGGGGCTAAGCCTGAGTCCGAGCCTTGGGGTCGGGCGAAATGGAGTTCGTCGTCTTCCGGGGCTGAGCCCGAGTCCGAGCCCTAGGGTCGGGCGAAGTGGAGTTCGTCGTCTTCCGAGGCTGAGCCCGAGTCCGAGCCCTGGGGTCGGGCGAAGCGGAGTTTCCTATGGCGCCTGAGGCCGGACTTGGCTGCTGTTAGCCTCACTCTGCCGAGTGGCACAGCAGTCGGAGCGGCGCAGGCGACGCTGTCCTCTTGTCAGGCCGGTCAGTGGAGCGGCGAAGTGACTGCGGTCACTTCAGCTCTGTCGACTGAAGGGCGCGGTCAGGATAAGGTGTCAGGCCACCTTTGCATTAAAGGCTCCTGCGATACGGTCGGTCGGTGTGGCGGCTTGGCCAAGGTTGCTTCTTGTCGAAGTCTGGGCCTCGGGCGAGCCGAAGGTGTGTCCGTTGCTGGAGGGGGTCCTCGGGCGAGACGTAAATCCTCCAGGGTCGGCTGCCCTTGCCCGAGGCTGGGCTCGGGCGAGGCGAGATCGTGTCCCTTGAGTGGACCGATCCTTGACTTAATTGCACCCATCAGGCCTTTGCAGCTTTGTGCTGATGGGGGTTACCAGCTGAGATTAGGAGTCTTGAGGGTACCCCTAATTATGTCCCCGACAAGCGCATAATAGTCTACTTCTTTTTCTTGCTCGTGGATTTTGAAGTCTTCTTTTTGGCTTTCTTTCGCTTATTCCCTTGACACAGATGCAACACACTCTTCCTCTCGATAGTCTTTATTCGTCTTGTACCTACTTGCACCACCCTTTGGGCAGCTCTCCAAGTCTTTATAATCATCACCTCGATAAAGGATACATTGATTTCTACACGCGTGGATCTTCTCCACGCCCATAGTGAGTGGACTGATTAGTTTCTTTGCATAGTACGTGTTAGCAGGCACTTTGTTCTCCTTTGGAAGCATGTCTGCGACAATACTCAAGAACGCATCGAAGCCAGCATCAGACAGACCATATCTAGCTTTTAACATCAACAGCTTTAACATAGACCGGAGCGTCGTGAACTCTTTGGTACAACCCTTAGACTCGTCGTACAAAGGCTCTTCTGCTGCCTTCTTCAGGGACTCCATACCTTTCATGAAGAACATCGATGGATCTGTATGACGATGCAACATTGCCTCTAACAACTCTGCATCTTCCTCATCCATAACATTTGGCAGACATGGGTTCTTTCACGTTCATTTCCTCCAGCATAACCATGATCAGTAACATTTGGCACTACATGTTCGCTCTGTGGAAGAGGTTGTTGTGTCTCGTGAACGAACTGAAAGCTGTCGTTGATGTTCGCAGGGTTTCCAGTTGTATAAGGTGAGGAGCTACCCTCTCCATGCTTTGTCCAAATTATGTAATCCTTCACAAATCCTCGGCATATCAGATGAGATATGATTTGTTCTGTGTCATCAAATACAACAGCATTTTTGCAGTCCATGCATGGACAATATATGTGCTTTGTCTTTGTTCTCCAAGCATGGTTCGTAGCGACAACAATAAACCTATGGACCTCAGATATGTATGATGGATCTAGCCTTGATAAGTTATACATCCAGGATATCCTCCATCATCACCTAAAAAAAGTAACATAAAACACACAAGAACACAAATTGGTAAGAGAAACATATACCAATATTTCCTAACAACTAAATATATCATGGATAAAGAAAATTGGCAAAAGAAACATGAACAACCTTTCTTAGCGACCTTCTTCCAAAAAATAAAGATCAAAACCCCCCTTGTATTTTGTGAAATCTGGCCTTCCAATGAAAGTTGGGCTGCGCGCGAGCTACACAGTTTTTGTCGGGAAGGATGAAGGGGTATTTATACAACAAAGGTCATAGGCGGTTGGATTAGGCAACCTAACTACTTTATCTCTAACACATGGTGAAACCCTAGATCCAAAATGTGGCTAAAATGGAGGAAAAATGAACAAAATTTGGCAAAAGAAACATAAGCCAAACTTTCCTAGCAACTAATAAACAAAAAATCTTAATACCCAAACCTATCTCTAACACATGGTGAAAGCCTAGTTTCAAAATGTAGTTAAAATTGAGCAAAAATGAACAATAATTGGCAATTGAAACATAATTAAACCAACCTTTCATAACAATTAATAAAAACAATCTTAATTACCAAACTATCATCCTCCCTCTCCATACAACACATTCACCATTCATTAAGCAACTAAATATGTGTCATGGATAAACTGATTTTAGAACTAAACATGAAAAAGGAGAGGGAATAGATAAAATCTAACCATCTAAAGCAACCTCATTGAGGAAATAGAGAAAATAACCTAGCTATACTCTTCTCTCTCACATGTAAAACCCTAGATCCAAAATGTGGCTAAAATTGAGCAAGAATGAACAAAAATTGACAAAGAAACATAAACCAACCTTTCTTATTCACCTTCTTCCAAAAAATAAAGACCAAAACCTCCTCCTTGTATTTTGTGAAATCTGGACCTCCAAAATCGCCTCCAATGGAAGTTGGCTGCGAGCTACAGCTCCCGTCGGGGAGGAAGAGTGGTATTTATAACACATAGTTCACTGGCGGTTAGCTTGAAAAACCGTCAGTGGAAACCTATTTCCACTGGCGGTTATCTTAACACAACCCTATTTCCACTGGCGGTTGGTGTAACAGAACCGCCACTGAAAATCTCTTTCCACTGGCGGTTCTGTTACACCAACCGCCAGTGGAAATAGATTTTCCACTGGCGATTCCCAAGCCGAGCCCACCTGGGTTTTTACTGGCGCGCGGTAACTGAAAACGCCAGTGATAATTTATGGGTGCCGCAGTCTTTGAGCTTTTCTACTAGTGAGTTTATTGTATTTTAACAAAAAAAATATTGGTCAAAGTTATATTTTGTAGACCTTGTCGTTGTCCTAAACGACAACTCTAGTGCATTCAAACATAACCTAAACTAGGTATATATCTTATAAATATTGTATTGCATGATACCAATACATTAGATAATAGCTATATATGTGAGGTCTTATATTTGTTTTGAATATTTTTCAGTTATACATGGTCAACGACGGGCTTCCCCTGTCACGGAAGCTAGATTTTTTACCGGGTGATCTCCCATTCGCGCGCGCGCCAGATGGCTAGGGCATTCCAGGAGCCAATAATTATTCGTGACCGGAATCAGCGTTACGGTTGCTTCAGTTTGTGAGACATTCATATGCATTGTATTACAAGCACAACGTATTTGCGAATTCCTACGTGACGGTGCGAGTTAATTAGATTGTCTATTGTCGCGTCCTTTAGTATTTGGGGGCTCCAACATATTGTGTATTATCATCCTTTTATTTAACATGCTAGGCAAAACTCGATAAATTATTAGCTCTCTAATTGCATGTTTACTATGACAAACCCATAATTATAACTTGAGTTCACTTACACTTTTCTTTCGGCCTGATTGGTTGTCCGCTTGGCCGCGTCCAGGCTCGTCACGCGCGTTGACCATGTGCATGCATATGATTGGTGACCTATACCGGCTGAGCGTAGTCTGCATGCGCGAGTACAACCTAGTTATTTTCTACCACTTCCACCTGCACGTGCAGAGATGCTAGGAGAGAGCTTCGCTGGTCACCCAGGCCGACGCGAGCCTGATTCCCACGAACACATCAACCAATCACGCGGTTTGTGAAGCTTAACAAAAACTATTGACAAGCTGAGATCCATACTTTTTAACTTCTGTTGCATTATTTGCTTCTATCATATCATCCAAACCAGTCTTATCGGGTATCATAATTAGAGGTACTACCCAGATTGTGCTCCTAAACATACCTAATATTTGAGTACCAAAAAATCATTAAACATGTTCTCCGAGGTCAAACAGGGTTGAATCACCCTCGGGAGAAAATCCGCCCTCGCCTAAAGAGCGGATTCGGCCTCTAGAGAAGACTTTGCCTCGCTCCAGCTCGACCTTGGCCAACTGCCCTGGCAGCATCCACCAACTCCCCACAAATCTCGCAGAAGGCCATTCCATCAACTGTTCTAACCACTCCCTACACGACTGCATGCCCCGGCGTAGGTCCGACCATGGCCTCGGGAGGAACCTCCACCTCGCTCGAGCAAGGCTTGGCCTAGATAACAGCGACAAAAGGACGTCCGACGCTACCAACCCCTCGGTAGAGACAACTGACAACGGGATGGCTACAAAAACTATAGGGCTGGTGTCAAGTTTTCTTTATGCCATACGGGTCGAATATCACGTGTTTTTTCACCATACTTATCACTATTTCAACAACTATGACTCGGACAACACATACACAAGATAGGCTCGGGTACGAGTCCGAGCCCCGATCATGGCCTCGGCTCTCTGCTCGGTCAATATGCGGGATACAAGGGTCGGGCGTCCTTCCCCTGATACACGACAACCGCAAGGACAGAGGCCATTCCGGTGGCCATGCTGCTACAAGGGCTCGAGCACGCCTCCTCTCCCCATTACGACGAACCTTGGCGCTCCTGGGATCCCTCCTTGAGGCTATAAAAGGAAGAGTGCAGGGCTTCGAGGGAGGAGGACAACACTTCACAGGTTTTTGAAAGCTCTCTTGTGAGTTTTGGTGTTTGGATGACAACTCAATTAAAGGACTAACAAGTGTACTAAGTGTTGAACAGGTGCTTAAGGAAAAGCCTACAGGGTTCAACACAAGTGAACAAATGTGATGGTCCAAGAACTGGATTATGGATACATAATGGACATCACAAGTAAGATGGACATTGCATAAGTGAGACTCGGGTGCGTAGCTCGAAGACAACTGATCAAGCCAAGGACGGAGGCAAGAAAAGCTTCAAGGTACCAAGTGCACGGGAGAAGGTCAAGGTGGCTGAGGAACCCAAAGCCAAGGGTGAAGAAGAAGGCTTGCAAAGTCAAGGGTGATCGAGTTGAGAACAGCTACGGCACATCAAGGATCACTACATAAGAACGTGACTTACAGCCAATGAGGTAACAGCTACAGTTATGTGGTGTAAGTCATAAGGCTCAAGATCAAGCTCTAAGGAGGAGATCAAGGTCACTAGAAGGTGAACAAGTGTCAAAACCAGAACTGGAAGCAGCCCAAAAGAGCTAAGTTCACCTTGATCTTTAGTTTGGGTTGTTCCTATGTTTGGAAATGTTCTATGTGACCTATACAGGATGTTGGAGCCAAGTAATGTCAATCTAGATCAAGTCAAGCCGACTTGATGATTTATGAGTCCAACATCAAAGCTCAAGCATGTGAAGTGTGTAGATTTAATGATTAAGAAAAGGTATGTTTCTATAATTAGTACATTGGTTTTGTGGACTAATATACTTATCTAAGTGTTAGAAACAGAAAGAAGAAGAAAAGAAGAGAGGTGCAAAGGGCTTGGCTATGTACAGCCAAGACAGCTCAGTCTGGCACACCGGACTGTCCGGTGGTGCAACCGGACAGTGTCCGGTGCGCCAGGCTGAACTCGAGCAAACTGGCCGCTCTCGGGAATTCACCGGCGACGTACGGCTATAATTCACCGGACTGTCCGGTGTACACCGGACTGTCCGGTGAGCCAACGGTCGGCCGGGCCAA